>OZ001353.1:14802761-15187805 GCA_963924055.1 Drosophila limbata
CCAATTTCATTTCAATTGACCAGGCTATGCATATATACATAATGTTATAGCATATGATTTGCAATCCCAAGCTCAGCGCAATGTGTAAGTGCTAATATTATTTATTATCTAGCTATCGTAAGAGTAGGAGTGTTATTTTTACCATATAACTAGAGTTTGAATTCATACAAATATTTACTTCAATTTCATACTTACTTGTTTTACTTTTATTTTAGCTAAATTCTGAAACGGTGAAAAAATTATAATGATCAATTATATTAGGTATAACCTTTAAAAATTTGTGAATTTGCTCACTTAATAGAAATAGAAATACAATTGAAAAAAATAAGTTTTATATTTTAATAATAATTCCAAATCAAAGTTTAAAACAAAATTCATATATATTAAAAATAAAAGAAAAGAAAATGTGTTTTATTTGCATCTATTTTAGCGAACAGCTTTCAAAATCAACATATTGGTAAAAGTAATTGAGGATTGTATACTGATAAAAATAAAATAAAATAAAATGTGACGATCATTAAATAATCATTTTATGACTCTTGTAATGGCCCAAATGCTCACTTGGCCATTAACTATTTCCATTCGTTTCACTTGAAGCATTTCTTCTGGGCACAATATGGTTTAATAATTACTTTTCTTGTTTATTAAGAAAAAGTGCTGGATGTATGGTTGTATATATATACATATACATATACACACACTTATGTTAAGTTCTTGTAAAAAAACTAAAGACATTGTAAATAGCTATATGTGGGTATATACATTTTATACTTATATTTTTATATTTTGTTTTGTTCAATGCCCGCGGCTTCTTTGTGCCATGGCCAGTGAAGAAGTAAAATGGTTAAAGAAAAGCGAGCACATTTATTTGGCTTGTTGCGGTTGCTGCTGCTGCTGTCGAGTCTCTGCCTCCGATCCTGCTACCGGTCTGTCCACCCACCCAGATCCTCCTTGTTGGCCATATAGCCCGTTTGGCCTTTGTTGTTGCGACGGTTTTGTGGTTTTATCCTTGCTAAAGATGAAGCTGACTGCCGTTGGCCTGGCTAGCTGGTTGCCTCTTAAAGTGAAAATGTGACGAAAGCATAGAATTTATTTCACACATAAACACACACACACACACGCACACACAGGCACGCACACACAGACACATTCCTGTTTTTCCCCTTCACAGTAAGCCGCATAAATTGGTCGGCAACTAATTGAAAATGCTTCTTGTGCTTGTGGTTGTCTCACCCACACATGCTTAACCACACACACACAGACACATGCATGCACAGATACATATGCATGTACATTCAATAAACTACACATGTGCTTTTGTGTACATTCATATGTATGTGTGTGCCTTGTGCGCAATCTAAACGCTAATTAAATGATTCAATGATTCTGCTATCCCTCTGCCATTCCTTCTTCCTTTACCTCTCTCTTCTTCTCATTGATAGTTCGCCCTACACTTTATCCTTGGCTTTGTTGCCCCCCTCCTGCTTTGCAGCTACTTTACCTTAATTTCTTTTTATTGTTTTTCGCATGTTCTTTCAATTGCTTTTATGTTGCAAGCAGCAGCAGAAATGGCGACCAAAGTCCAAGTAACTCCTTCAAGTGACTCTGACGAGTGCTTCCAAGATTCTCCATGGGTGTGTGGATGTGTGTGTCCGGGTTAATTGAATTTTATGTCTTGGTCACCAATCCGACTTGCTCCGCCTTCTTACCGTCTATTCCCAGCCTGCTCCAAAGCTGGCAAATTAATTTCCTTATATTGACTTTTTTGCTTGTGTGTTCACCATGTTCAATTCCAACTATTTATACCCTGTATTTACTGAAATTTAACAAAAAGGGAGTGAATATTATTGATATGTGTAAATGCATGTAAGAAGTGATTATAGTTTGATCAGTCTAAATCGTTAGCTGTTAAGTTCTTTATGACTGTTTTTACAATGCTTTAGTTCGAATATATTATTTCAAATATACCACAATGGGTATTTTATATTTATATCATCTGGATCTTACTAAATTAATTCTAAAAATTTCATTAATATCTATGTATATCATCTAATCTAAATATTTCATTAATAATAATTAATTAATAATTTATTTATTTAGAACAATAATTAATAATAATAGTAATCCGATAATTATCTATTATAGATTCTAGGGTATCTTAGAGAGGTATACAGGGTATCAAGTTGCCGATCGCCTTTTTTTCTATCGCAATCTCACTTATTTTTTTATTGCAAAACCTTTGGAATTTATTGCAAAAAACTAGAAAATTGCCTGCGACTAATGAGCAAATGATACAGCGGGACATGGAGAGGGGAACAGAGTGTTGCACTCGAGAATAGCGTAAGGAGTGGCGGGGATTGGAGTGGAGTGAAGAGGAGGGGAGAGAGGAGTCACTTAATTTTAATGGACTCGCACTCGCAATGAACCGCAAGCATATGCAAATGTCTCGAGCACCTGCTAACAACATTAACTAGCATCAAGTGAAGTGTTGTACCATGATGATGATGAGAGTTAAATTAGAGAGAGTAGAAAGTTGAGAGATGAGAGGTGTGCTCATCGCCTGCCAAGTGAGGCCTCTCTGCACTACATCAATAATTATACCGAGTATGTTGCACACATATTTGGGCTAAGGTGCCGGAATTTGACGTTGTGCAAAGAGGATGAGGGATGAATGATGGAGCAAAGCAAAGGCTGCAAGGCCTGCCGAGCTCGTCGCTATTCGCGCCGTTTGACTGTGCAAATGTTTGTATAGCACTCGAAATGTGTGTGTGGGCGAGTGTGTGCAACGTTGTTGGCATTCTCACAAAAATAAGACGGTTAACATTTCTGAGTGCTGCAAATGCAGAGATTGTGACCAGGGGAGAGGCGGACAAGGGGGCGTGGCTGAATCTAGCTGCTTTGCTTTGCTCTTTGCCGACTGCACTTAAATATTTTGCATATGCGTGAAGTGGCCTCAACGCCGCTGCGGTTGACGACAGCAAACCCAACGTATGTACGTACAGCTACAGTTTAGGAACTCCACCCCCTTCCTTTCTCTGTTGTTCCCGTTCCCCCCACTTTCGTCATAGTGCTCCAATTTGTTGTGCATAAGATGCGACAAGTTTTCTTGCATTACTATTTACTTAGCTCCAGTTACACGCTGCAGGCCTGAAAGACAACTAACAAATTGGAGAATTGGTGTGAAATGTATCTGTAATAAGAGAGCACAATAATTATTTACTGGTGAGTGGATGAAAGAGAGCAAGAGATAATGAGAGTGCTTTAGTTGATAATTTCGCATGGCTCAGCACTTGGAGTTTTTTTAAATTTATTTTTGCCGTTTTCAGGGGTTTTTAAATAGTCAAATATTTGAATTTGATGATGAAAAACTCCAATTGTAAGAATAAAATATTTTAATTATGATTAGGAAAGAAGCACTACAAAATGGCGAGGATTTTATGCTTAAAACTGTTTGAGACTTAAACTCCTTAATTTTCTTTCTTGCATTATTATTGAATCTTAATTTAATTGTGAAACAGTGTCATTTCATTAAAACCATTTTTTATTTGCCAGCAAGCGTCCTAGTTTCTAATGATTGCAAGGCTGTCTTTATTATGATTAATTTGATTATTCCATTATGCCCATACACATACATATTTACACACTGAGTGAGAGGCAGCATCAAACTAGCTGGTCTAACTTTTAGTGAACGCCTTCATTTAATTGTGTAACACAATAAACCAATTAATTTATAGTTTCCACACAACTTGATAACTTAATTTTCAGCATCATTCCGCTGCCAATACTGAAACCCTTCGTGTCTGATGAGATTTTTCTACAGAATCAGGCAACTAATTTGCTCAAATATACAGAAGCATCCGCAACTTCCTATTATTGGGGGTAATGTGAGCTAGATTTTATAGCAGAAAAGCAATTTATTTAATTTGACGCAGCAGCATTTTTCCGGGTTTCATGTTAGTTTAAAGGGGCTGGGGCAAGGGAAAGGGATATGCTGTTGCTACGCTAATCAAGAGGCAAGAGACCAAACAAGCGAATGTCGTAGCATAATTTATTATAGTTTTCCAACCACAAGAAAGACACATGACAATGCCGCATCCCTTACTTACTCCACATTTCCCCCCTCCCGAATGCCTTTGTCTGTCGAAGGACGCGTATCGCCGAAAATTAATTGAATTTTTGTACCACAAAATTCTCTAGAATTTCGGCTCAGGCATTTTCCGTTTAATTGCTGCCATCATCAGGGGAACATAGTTGAGCTGCTTTGCGAAGGGTTGACCTATCTTTTGACTTCAAACTGAGTCTGAGCCGGAGTCGGAGTCTGGCCAACATTTCATTTCATATTTAACGCATTTTTGCCATCAGTCTTCTTATTGCGTCCTCATCATCACAGTTGCGGTTTCTCTCTTGCCAGAGAAAGATAAATAAAAAGAGAAAAAAAAAGATAGAAAGAGAGAGAGAGAGAAAGCCTTGCGGTTAGTACCGATGGCAATCAAAGCAATTGCCGTCTAGGCCATTTTTGTAATAAAATAATTCAATTGCGGCCATGTGGTATAGCCCAATATTGTATAATATACATACTTCTATATAGTTCAAAGCAGTACGCATGCAATTAGCCAAGCAAGAGCAAAAGGACAAAAACCACTTAGCTAAATTCCTCAATACATTCTTTATACAGCATCATAATAAATTTCATAAGAGCTTGTCTAAAATGTCAATAAATTTTTGGGTCTTATTTATAAATAAGTTGCTTACACAAAAGCTTTTTAGAAATGCAGATTAATTAGGACAAATGGGCTTTTCAACACTTATTCATTTTTAACATTTTAGAGCTTCAAGATTACCATATTTTATGATTTAAAAATTTTTTTAAGTAAGATTTATAGAAAATTTTTAAATAAAAAAATTTATAAAACAAATCAATATCACAGAAACCATTTTAAAAGTACAAATCAAAATAATTATGTTTTCTGTTCACATATACATTAAATTAAAAAATTTCTTGGATGCTTTAGAAACAAATGATGTTGATAAGCAGAGGGCTTCAATTCTTTTTGTCTACTCCAAAAAGTATGCTATGAAAATGCTTTAAACGCGGAATTCTAATGCTTTCCTTATAATTAAAATGTCCAATAAACTCCCATAATATATTTATGTTTATCGCTCTGCCGAGAAAGAGAAAAAAGTGCACATTAAAATTGATTTACAAATAAATTTCAGCTCGCTATCGAGGATCCAATTTTGTTGGGCAATTAAGATTGGGTCAAATGGGGAACCCTAACTGAAAAGCGAAAGCGAATTCAAATTGAACTTTTTATCTATTCGCTGAGGTAGACAACAATAAATTCTGATAAATAAGTGGCAAGGCATATAAAAAAAAAACCGAAAAGCAGCATTGCTTGTTGGCCGAGTCAGCAATGCTTAAATTGCTCACGCAGGCAATACCGTTAAAACCAAGAAAAGACCAGTGAAGAAGTCTTCAAAAAAATAAAAACCATGAAGAAGAATAGGAGCAGTACCAAGTTGTCAGTTGCCAATTCTCCCAATGTTGCTGCCTCCCTGTCAAAGAGACCATTAAAACAAACACACGCACAAAACATTTCTCGATGCATAAAAAATGGGCAATACTGGCTAAAGCAACCAAATTTACAACAACAACAACAGCAGCAACAACAATAACTGAAACGGAGCGGCGCATTGTCAAATTCTTTTGACACTTATCCCTTGCCGGAAAATGCCACCGCTGCTTTCCATCTTTGCCCTATCTGCCAGACAAACGTGCCAAGGACCTTACTTTAGGCCCTTTTTGGTAGAGCTTAATATGCAAATGCGGCTCATGTCTAGGCTAGGCTATGTCACCTGTC
The DNA here is from genome assembly GCA_963924055.1 of Drosophila limbata. Taxonomy (NCBI): domain Eukaryota; kingdom Metazoa; phylum Arthropoda; class Insecta; order Diptera; family Drosophilidae; genus Drosophila; species Drosophila limbata. Next base: position 14,808,623 of record OZ001353.1, read on the forward strand.
TCGCTCTCACGCATACAGACATTTCATTCGGTTTTGTGCTTCATTATTATTATTATTATTATTTTTATTTTGTTTTATATGTATGTATGTATGCTATTTGTTGCTGTTGTTGGCTGCTTTCTTGATTTTTATTGCAGGAATGCGAACGTCGGCCGTTTTTAAAGCCACCACAGGACCTTACTCAAACCACAAATACAGACACACTCACACACACACACATACACAGATATTGTGAAGGCTCGGCAAGGAGCTCTCTTTGTGTGTGTGTGTGTACGTGTGGCAACACTTACACGAAAATGATGAATGATTTTATGGTTTGCTTGACCTGAATTTTATAGTATGCATGCACGCCGACTTCCCTCCCCCCCCCTCCACCACTCCCTCTTACACCCGCCCCCCCTTACACCACCTTCTTTACACACACGTATACACACACACACACCCTTTGCCGCTGTCGCCTGAGCATTGCGAGTGGAAAATTTTATGTTTGCATAAGAAATTGGATTTTTGCATTAGTTATGGAAATGAGAAAACTTCAACTTGATTTGTTTTTCACTGGCTGCCTGGTTGGCCTGCCTGGTTTGGGTTTGGGCCTGGTCAGAAACAGAAGTGGCAGCACGCTCAGCAACTCTCAGCAAGTGCTTTGGTTAGGTTCATCTTCTCTCTTCTTTTTTTTTCTACTCTTTTCTTGTCGGCCTTTGGTTTGCATTGGCTTACTCTCGTTTGCGGTGGTGCTATGGATCTATGGCTTTTTTTGGTGATGTTCTTTCGTTCTCGGTGCCTAATGCTTATTAGATTTGGCTCATGAATCAAGCCAGTTGCAAAACTGCCAGTGAGACCTGCTCTCCCTTTACTTCCCCTTCGCTTTTCTCGCTTTTCTGGCCATTAGCCTCAGACCAATCACTAGCCGAATCTACAGCTTGAATGCCCTTATCTGTGTAGCTTTGTAGTTTTGTTGGCAGCAGAACAAAGAAAGCATATGCCAGACAGACAACAGTGCAACTGCAACCAACTGCGTTGCATCTACAACTTGCCCCAGAAAATTGCGCAATATGCCACAAAACAAGCCACAGTATATATCGAGGCAAGTCGAAAAGTATCAAATGTAAAAACAAACAGTCAACTCACGAAATATTATATATTGTTCAATATGCCTACAATATATTACTACATACATATATATTTTTATTTTCTTATTTATTTTAATACCCGCTACTTAAAAATTAAGTAAAAGGGGATATTGCATTTGTTGCAATGTATGTAACGGGCAGAAGAAAGCATCTCCGACCCTATAAAGTGTATATATTCTTGATCAGTATCAACAGCCGAGTTGATATAGACATGTTTGTCTGTCGGTCCGTCCGTCCGTCTGTGTGAGCGCCAAGATCTCAGAGACTATAACAGCTAGAGCAACAAAATTTGGCACACTGACTTCTATAAACTCCACGTAGATCAAGTTTGTTTAAAATTTTTGCCACGCCCTTTCCGCCTCTGTAAATCGCGAAGGCCACCAACCGCACAGTTTTCAAGATATTAGTATTTTTGTTGCTAATTAACGTTAACTACTATTATTACCTATCATCCTTGTAAATCGAAACAAGATAGGACAAACAGAACGGTAGTAATGGTTGATTTAAGTTTCAAGCAATGTAAGTGCCTAAAAGCATGCATTAAAAAATATTTTAAAATTATTTAAATAAGTAACGGGTATTCTTAAGTCGGGAGCTCGACTATAGCCTTTCCCGCTTGTTATATATGTATGTGTGTTTTTATTTGGTTGAGAAAAAATAAGTAAGTCCTTGAGCGCACATTGGCAATAAAACGTGGGCGTTACCAGTTCTTGAGGTTTTCGTTGATTATCCATGTGTGGATAAATGGGAGGCACTTCGATAGACACCCGGAGGAAAAGTACCAACGAATTTAATGGTGATGGAGGGGAAGGGGAAGGGATGTTGCCTATCATTTTGCAGACGATTGACGCTTCTGGCCGCAACAATTGACCGATTATAACAGAAGACAACGCAAGTGCTATAACAATAACAATGAATTTATATGGTACGAGGAAAGTGCACATTAGAGTCGCTGCGATTATACCCTATAAAAGAGAGGAAATACATTTCAAACACACTTGTGTGGAACGTTCTTAGTTATGCTGTAAAATACAATGTGTGACTGAATTGATTTTGTAAATCAATTTCATGAAATCTGGAAATTTTTGAAGCTAGAAGTAAAATTTAAAATTCCAAGATTTCAACATTAAAAGTGCAATAAGCAATAATATGCGTATAATATTTTTTTGGAAACGTTTATTTCATAAAAATATATTGAGTTTAAAGAAATTTCTTTGTTCCTAGTTTTTTTAATAAAATACATTTTGTTGTAAAATATATAGAAATGAATGTCAACCAGTTATCAAAGCTAACTATGTTTTTTTGGTCACTCATTTAAAATTATTTCTTATATTTAAGATAGTTTTTTTGGTGATAAATTAAACTATTATTTTTTAAATCAGCTTGATAATGGCCGCGTTCACCAGAACTAATCAATCAGTAATCATGTATTTTGTTTGTTCGATAACAAAGCATCACAATCACAGAATTTCAGCGTACTATTTTGGTGATGAATTTTCAGTCATCATACATCACAAAATTTGAAATCATGATTGCTAATCACTGCATTTCACCAGAATAATCATGCAAATTTCATCGATTTTCTGTTGTCGATTTGATCTGGTGAACACGGCCAATGACTATAACTCAGCGGATTATATATGATTGAATACTAATATTTTTTTACATTTTTACTAGATTTTCTATTTAATAAATGATAAGTTTTAGTTATTACCTAATACTATTTTTAAATATTAATCTTTGATATATTATGTTTCAATATTTTGTTAAGGTATAACTCTTTGTAATCTGTTAGATACATTTTAGCATCCTTCAGCATAGTTTCATCTATAAATTGTGCATTTGCCAACACTGTTATGCCCTTTAGATACCCTACATCGACATTTGGCAACGTTTCGTCGCTCCGTTTTAATATTGGCAACTTTTTTAATTATTTGCTTGAAACGTTGGTCGATTTGTTCAACTTTGCTGTTGATTTGTGACCTTGTTGTTGTTGTTGTTGGATGGTAGCAAACTATGGCGGCAATATGTGCCAACGGTTGAATAATCTGTCAATAAGCTTTTGTCATCGTTTGGCTACGAAGAGAAGCAGGACCAGGAGTCGAAGGGCGAAGGACGACAGACGATGGCTGCTGCTGCCACAAACAAACATTTTGCTATTGGATGCCAGTTGGTAGCCCTTGGGTGGAAAAGGTTTTTTAGGGCGTTGGGGGAGAGGGGGCGGGAAAGGCGCGCGTTCATATATTGCGTCTTGGGCGCGGCTTCTTTTGCGAGCCAAGGGCTAACAAACAAACTATAGAAAAACCGAATCAAATGGAGATGGGAGAGAAAACTTTTTAATAAAGGTCGATAGCTGCATGTCAATTGGCATGTTGCCCCACACAGAACTTTTTGGCTCGTCACGTCACATCACGTCACGTCACGATTAGCTTGGCAATAGTTCACTCTCTGCATCAGCATTCGCATCCGCATCCGCATCAGCATCCGCATCCGGTTTTCAAGTGGGCGTACTTCAACTCGAAGTGTTACTTTGTCATCCGTTTTATCACTTATTACTTCCGTTGCGACACTTTGCAACTTGACAGCAGCAGCCGCTTAATTTCTATCACCTTTTGCATTTTAATTTAGTAGTTTTCTTTATTTTTTCGAAGAGCTTGTAATGAGTTTTCGGCCCTGGCCAGAAATGAGAAATGCAATTTAGATGTCGCCTTGTGTTCTATTTGCATTGCATACTTTGTGGCGTGCTGAAATTAGCATTTATATGGGCAACTTTTCATTCATCTAATTGCTGTTTGGGTGCTGCCAAAATAAATCTTAGCCGACGACTAAAACTACTCAAAAAGTTACGCTGCCCTGGCCAATTTCAAGTTGCCATACCCCATCTCTTTTTTGGGGGTTGGGGGAGTGGAGAACGATAAAATATACATAAATAACCTTTATTACACATGCTGCCGCTCAAGTGCTCGAACTTTTTCAAGTCCACTTTGCCCAGTTGTTTTCGAGTAGTTCGTTGTGCTCGGCGTTTTTCGGCATGCTTTGTGCCCGGCGTTTTGTTTGCTGCTGTTGCACGCGTTTTAGCCAACAGCCCGAACAGCCCAGGTGCCCCCAGCTTGATTTCCCACTGCGGCAACAAGAAGCCCAAAACCAAAAGCCAAAAACCAGTACCTACAGTTCAAAGTTCGCCAAAGTGTTTTGTCGAGCGTTTTGTTGACAATTGATTCGTCGATTTTTGGCATGAGATATTTGAAAAGAAAAAAGCCAAGTCATATAGGTTGCAACTTGACAATATAAATATGACAAATGAAAAAGAGTTGATTTTTAGCCCAGTTATGAGGGCTGAAGGTGTGGGTAGATCTCTGGTAAATACTCCTTGCTTAATGTTGAAAGTTTGGATGGATAATTTCTTGCAGCTTAAACTTCAGCACATCAAATTTCTCTAAAAGTTACATTAAAGTTATAAGTTAATGACTTAGTTATGCAATTTTTGAAAGCGTAGGAAGATCTCAGCTAGGAGGTTGACACTTCTTATATTGAGAGCCATTATGAGTTAATTAAACCATTCAAATCTTAATGTGACCTAATTGTACTCAGACATTAGCAGGCAGATATATACAAGGATACCAAGTCCAATTCTCTAATAAGACTCCAGTGTCAGTTTTTCGACACTCTATGTGTTGTTGTTGTTGCCGCAGCCAGCTCAGAAATGACCCTTTTGATAAGTTCGAACGAATGTCCATCAGCAGCTTGTTGCTTGGAAGGATGCAAGGACATTCCCCTGCTGTGTCCGTCGGCTTCCCTTTGCCATAGCAGCTTTTTTCCTTTTCGTCGCGCTTCCTAATCCTACAAGCAACAATAAGCCTTGGTAATTATCTGCAAAGTGACCATTAGGCGATTAGTTGACGCTGCCATGCTCCTCCTTTCATTTCCTTCTTCTTTCAGTTAACGCCCCAATCGGGCTAATGTGAACAGTTCTATGTGTGTGTGTGTGTGTGTGTGCGTGTGTGTGTAAGTGTGTGTGTCATGTTACAAAGCACCAAGTTTTAATATGTTCAATGGCAGTTAGAGAGAAAAAGAACTAAAATAAAAGTAAGCTTCTATGCCAGATTACGTCACGGGTCTGTCAGTTTAATAAAAATAATCCATTCAGCTCTCTAATTATTAATAATAAGTAATTATAGATAGGTGTGTATTCAATGCCTATCAAAGCGTCGTTTATCTATATAAAAATAATTATATTTCTGATAGTTGGGAAAAATAAACTCAAATGCAACGACGAATAATATGAAAATGCGAATCGAGATTTAATGGAAAATAGTTTAAATTAAATATGAAAGACTAATGGAAGTTGAGTACAAATATTTTGTGTAAATATTGATAAAATTCGTTCTAATCTAAACATTACTTTTAATAATTACGAGATTGCTTTCACTTGTTGTTTAGCTTTATTTGTTAAGTAACTCACAATTTTTGCCCCTTAATTTGATTAGTTCATAAACATTGCTCTCTCTTTAAATTTAAATTTCTTGATCTAGTCGAATCTTATCCAATCCTTAATTTACCATCGTACTCCAACTTCTGCTGTAGACTCAGTACTCATTTATCTTTATGTCCTCCACCTTTGTCTTCTCCATTTCCTATATTTTATGCGGTCCTTGCGCATCGCAATGCTTTTTTTTGTCTCCACACTTATTTGGATGTTCATCTAATTTGCATTTGCATACTCGTAGTTTCCTTTTGGCTCTGTCGTGGAAACAAAAAATATGGGAAATATGATGAGTTTCAGCTACCAAACGAACCCCTCGAACTCGTACCTTAGGCAACGTAACGTCTTGGTTTATGAACTGTTGCATACATTTTGTGTTGGGCTAACAAGCTGACTTAGTATGTGATAATTTTGCTGGCCAATAGTTACATTTTCCATGTTTTTGTCATCAACGAGAACGACGACAATTTCCAGGGATTGCGGCAAAAGCTGCAGTCGCTCAAAGCGAGAGAATTCTATTCAAGAAATTACCATAAGGAGGTCTTCGTGGTTTTTCATTTACTTCTCGTTCGTCTCTTGTGCTTCTCTCCTCCAGCTATATCGATGTCTAAGTCTAAGCACACGCGGCGCATTGAAAATTATTTACGATAACGATCGCATAATCATAATAATAATCACATTATAATAATTCTTGGCTTTATGACCGGCCAATGGGGCTCAATGTACTTCATACTTGGTACTTCGTACTTCGGCCTCTGCGGTCTCTGAGGACGTGTAATAGTTGCTAATAAAATGCAATGCCCATCTGCCTCAACTGGCTCGCCCATCGTTGTTCTGGCTTATAAATTTAACCACAAATGGCAGAGGGGTGGAGGGCATAGAAAAAGGATAAGGGACAACTACATTTTGAGAAGGTAAAGGGGCAAAAAAATGGCAACTGCATTGATGTTATTACCTGTGCTGCCAACTATTTCCTAAAGTCAATAAACCAAAATGACAGGCCGAGAACAAACTGGGGCGGAAAGGCGACAATATGGTAGTAGCTGTTCGAGCCGTTTGGACGACACGACACGACACTACACGAGACACCCCCATACAACGGGACAGTCCTGGGAAAACCCAATTCCCCCTTTATGCTTTTTTCCCATTGCAGTTGTTATTTTATGTTTTGTTTCGCTTGCAGCAAATTATTGTTATGCTTTTGGATTTTGCGCATAATTCTGCAGTTTTCGTTGTTGTTTTGTTGCCTGCATCTCCTCCCTCTGTTGTTGTTGTTGTCTGAGCTATTTGGAGTATGTTACTCATACGCCATGTGAGCCCCATTTTGGCATGCAAATTTGTATGCACTTTTAAATGAGCCATAGCCTCAAACATGCCACCGCCTCAACCATCACCAACAACACCAAAAAAAAATTCACTTTTTTCGTTTTCTTTTTTATGTATTGTTCACCATTTTCAATTTGTTTTTTTTTTGTTGGCCAGGCATTTGGCACGACCAGCTGAGGGTAACCAGAAAAGCAGCTGTCGTCTTTATCGTCGTGGGTTTGCCATTTTTATGAGAATGAACAGGGTATCAAATATTTGGATGAGCTTGCTGAATCCACTGGACACTTAGGTTTGTCTGCAAAGTGCGCGAAATGCACTGTATACCCTGTTAATAGCAGTAAAAAGTAATTTTCGTTCTTTGTCTAGAGTGCGTTAAATGGGTATTTCTTTTCTACAGGGTATCTTTAATAGCGAGAACACTAGAATATGCTAGACTCTGGTATATAATGCAATTTACAACTTCCTTGATATTTTCAGTATAGAATGACACTCATTTCATTGATAAAGTTGCTTGTATACCCTGTAAACGCTTTTGTAACAGAGTAGGTAAACTATAATAGAAGTAATGACTAGCAGTGTGCTCAAAGGGTATTTGAAGTATTCCTAGTGGATAAGCTTATTTTATACCCTGTAAATGCTCCACAGTTATGTTCGATTCTTACAATTGTTAAACCCAACCATCATTTTCAGCAAGCGAGTTAATCTGTGTATCTCTGCAGGGTATTTCACCGCATAATTTCCGCAAAAAAGCTATTAATTGTTCAGTAGTCGTTTCCATGTACGCTTCATTATCAACTCATTGCGAATTGACAGCTTTGATTACGGCAACTTATGATTGCACTATAAATTATTAAAGATAATATTAGTTCAATGGGTGCAATATATCTAATCCATCAAAAATATGAGTGATTCACAATTCAATCGCTTATAATATTTAATATTTCAAGTTACCCCACATGAGTAGTACATACATACATACTATGTATTATAGCCACTTGAGCGTATTTGGACCTTGAATCGTGACTGATAATAAATAGCTTAGTTAGTTATTTTATAGATAAAGAGTGCTGCTTTCGAACTCGCGAAAACTACTTATTAAACATTTAAATTGCCTATACTTAATATTATCTAAAGCCAGACCGCACCTGGAATTATCGCACACGTGGGGTATTAGCTGTATTTATTTATGTGTAGATACCTTGAGAGTATTTTGTCGTCGGTTGGCGGCCAATTGAATAAAACTGAACATGTATTTGGGTTTAGTTTAGCACGCTGCGGTTGCAAATTGGTTTCAAAAAAATCGACAGCAGAAGAAAAAAAGAGTAAAAAGACTTTGGCAAGTTTATTTATGCTTTGCGTGTCTGCTGTGAATTAGTGCCAAATTTGATTATCTATGGCCACACACAGACAGATAGATACTCACTCATATACAGGCACACACACATACACACACCAGCAACGACACACGGAACACCCCACATAGACACACGCCTAAAAGTAAGTCACGATGTTTCCGATGACAGCAGACAGTTGTTGTTGCTGTTTTTATTGTTATTGTGGGTGTTGTTCGCAGTGATGTTGTTGTCACTGTCACTGTCTATCTGTTTTCATAACGCCCATATTAAATTGATTTCTTTAATCAATTCAAATATTTATGGCTTTCTGTAATTCTTCACATGAATTTTTCCCATTCCCGCAAATTTGTCTTCTTTGATTTCAGCTTAAACGATTCCAATGTTCATTTTAAAATTGCCCCAAAGGGTTTTCCATTTTAAGTAATTTTTTTTTGTGTGGGGTGTGCCACGCCTACATTTGCGTGTTGCCATCAAAAAAGATTTTGAATGTCATAAGTCACATGCCAAGCGGTAATTAGTGTAAAACTCTCTCAATGGTTGACCTTTAAGGCGCAGCTTGCAAATAGACGGCGAACGGACATAAAGTAGTTCAAGGATTCAGCTGAATTTGCCGACGCAAACAATTCTCATTTAAGCTATTAATAATAATGAAATTAGCTGCTTTCTTTTGCCGGCGTTAAAGCATTCGTTAATTTATCAAGTTCTTGTCTCTTTGGAACTCTTCAAAACAGCTTAACAAAATTGTACTTACTTCAAGTTAAGTTTTTCTACTTTTTGCTTGGGAACTAATTTCGAAGTTTTGAGAGTTGTCGAGCTCAGCAAAGGTCAATGGCTTGGGGCGAATTTAACAAACAAGTCAAAACTAAATACGATAATGTTGTATTAGGTGCACTTTAACTTAGTACCTAATCAAATCATGGCTTCTTTTTGAACTAAAGACATACAATTGACATTTAAATTATATACATATAAAGAAGAAGCTTTCACCCTAAAATATGAAAGTGATTGACATTTCTATAGATAGATAGAAGTTCCACATTACAATCGATTCGAAAAGTAGTTAAGATAAATTCTAAACAATTTTCAAACTAATTTAGCTTTCACTGAAATACTTAAAAAAATTTATCAATTATTTTTTTTTAGTACTGCTTTCTTGTACTTGGTATTGATGGTAGACAATACATGATATCAAAATTCGTTAGTGATGATATTAGTAAAATCGGCCAGTTCTAATATTTAAATAAATGAAATTGAACTACAGACTGCCTTTCACCTTATCGATTAGTAGTGTCACATCAATGCAATAGAGTCTGTACATAGAGAATGAACAGAACTTGGCTTTATCAATGAATTTGTCTGCTGTATTTCTTTGTGAATAGCAATTTCAATGGCTTTGGCGGCAAAGGAAGCGCATTACGGCTTCCCGGCGATGGCAAATACGAGGACGAGCACGAGGACGATGACGATGGGGAAGGCACAACAATGAATGGCGCGAACAATGTCTAAATCTTTATTAATTCGACTATTTTGTGAAGCTGTTGCCTCCCTGCCAGCCAGGCTTTTAGCCTGGCCAACTAACACAGTGTTTCACAACGTGGCTACTCTGTTAAGTCTGTTGGATGGGAGGACCACTCAACAAATAAATTAATAGCCATCAATCAGTAAATCCGCCAAAAGGACCTTTTGCTTTGAATGCAAAAGGTTCTTTCTCACTGAGCACGTGTGTGTGTATTCCTGTATGTGTGTGTGTATGAAGGAGGCGCACAAAAGCGCGCTATAAACGCGCTCAATGAATGGCTAATATGCCGACTGCACGCGTTGTGTGTGAGTGTGTGTGTGTGTGTGTTAGAAAGAGTATGGTATAGAGGATTAGGGGGCATCCTCTCTGTAGCCCATGTAATTTTGCTTCAGTTTAGATATAGAAAGAAAATATGTATATACAAAAGTATGCATATACTTGACATTTCCTAGCTCTTGTTTTTGTTAAGTCAATTAAGTTGGGCACTTTATCTATAAAACGTGCAACGCACAGCTGTTAATTCATACCTTTAATCAAAAATCATTATTATCGCCACACGTGGCTGCTAACTTGGCCTATCTGCTTAGGCGGTAGGCCTTTTTTTGGCAACACATCTTAAGTTACTTTTTACTTTAATAAGATATTAGATTTATTCTCGTTATCATAGAAATAATTAAAGCCAACTGTCTGAATCGGTAATCAATAAAGGTTTTTCTTTTTTTGCTGAATCTTTCAAGTTTTTATTTTATACATTTTCTATGAAAATACCTTAAAGTTTTGTTAAATTTTTGGTTTGGTAATTAATTTGTTTTTGTATTTGCTTTAAATATAAATAGTTTTTTTTTTGTTGTTTTATAACATAACTATTGCTTGTCAATAGTGAGAATAGCTTAATTTCATTTGCTGATCCCGTTCGATGGATCATTTCATTTTTCGTTCAACTTGACAGTTCGAGGAATTAACCGATTACAAGCTAAGGGATATGACAGTTCGATTTCTTAAAGAGAAAAACAAGGGCAAACGACAAACGGCAACTGCACGAAACAGGAACAACAAATGACAAATATAACAACAACAACAACAAAAGCAGCAGCAGAAGAAGAAGCAGTAGCTGAGGGGGAAGAAGTAGAAGAAGAAGCAACTCATAAATCATTCGCGATGTCGATGTCGAGTATGATGACGACTGGCAATCGCAGGATCTGATTGACTACTGTCAGACAGGAACGACAGAAAGACAAACAGACAGACAGACGGAGGGACAAACCAATAGAACCTATACAACCTGCGAATGTGTGTGTGTGTGTACACAGGAAAAAATCGGGTGTACCAGGATAAACTCAATTCCAATGCCTAATTTCAAAAGATCGGTAATCTGTAAATTTTTAACTATTTATCAGCAAATATTTTGATTATCGAGACTTTATAGGAATTTTTTCAGTAAAATCAATTAATGTGTTAGACTTTTTAGACTATTTTAGTTGCCATTTTATCCGCATTTTGTCTTAATTTTACAACATTTTCCTAAATATATATTTTTGAAATACATGCCAAAATCAAGAATGTTAAACATGAATTTTAGAATGATTTTTTCTGTGTATATGCGACAGACATATTACAAGCATTGAAGCTGTAAGCATAGACCATATATGAAATGACATCTATATGCAAATGTGTGTGTGTGTGTGGGTATGTGTATATATGTATGTGTGTGTGTGTTTCTAGTACAACGTGCATTTATTGTAAGCGACAGAGACAGAAAGATAGAGAAAGCAATATATAAAGCGATGTCGAGAGCTCAATGGAAATGCTGTGGCATTCATATGCACAGTCCGTGTTGTTGTTGTTGTTATCGCTGTCGCTGTCGCTGTTGCTGTCGCAGTTGGCATTGTCGTTGACTGCGAAGCCAGCACAGCGAAACAAATGAAATGTGACACATTATGCGACGAGGCGTATAACTGTCTCTCTGTATCTGTGTCTGTATCTGTATCTGTAAATGTGAGTATCTCTGTATGTGTGTGTGCGTCTATATTAAATCACATCGAAATGACTTTCGTACTCTATCAATGTCGAAATTATGCAATAACTTCAATTGATTACAAGTGCGTGAGTAATTTAATGACAAGCAGCCCCGAAGTTTATGTACGAGTAGCGGCAATCAGTGGCAAGTTCCCTCCTGCTCCTCCATCCTCCTGGGCTACTCCTGAACTGACGCTCCATTTGGAGGACAGTAAAACGTTTAAAGTGTCATGTTGCGGCCTCTGTTGCTGTTGATGCCTCGTTACGCGGCACTTGGCTGCCTTCATCTTTACTTTTTACTTTATTATTATTTGCTGCTGTTTTGTTGTTGTTTGCTTTGACAACCCACTTACTTAGATAGACGGGCACCTGTCTTGCCTGTCCTGATTCCTGCTGAGCAAATCGCAGACACACACACATGCCTGAGAGGGAGAGAGAGGGGGCGAAAAAAAACCCTTCAAGTTGACTTGGTCGCCCTCTTCTTGGTTTAGGGACGCTGTCATCTGCTCCTGTTGCTGCTCCTGCTAAGTTGATGGCTCCTGGTATTTGGTATTTGCCTTGGCTCAGGTCCCGCATGTGCTCGCCCATATCCAGTTAAAAGGATAATGGAGCACAACAATTTTTACACGCATATATTTTACAAATATTTGCATTTTTCCCTTGCTACCACACAAGTGAGTCTCTCTCTGTCCTCCCCTCAAACCCCTCCAAAGGTAACAACCATGTCAGCAGAACTGGAATGTGAGCGGGGGGTGGGGGGTTGGAACGGGAGTGAGTTAGCTAGCCCATAACTTTGGAAAACCTTTAGCATTGCTTCTTTTTAAGACACATTTGCGTCGTACTTGTGCTGTGGGCTTAGGCCTGAAAATCCTCAACTGCACATAAAGGGATTGAGCTTGAATGTGTTGGTGTGTGCGTGTCAAAAGGATTTGTGTTGTGTCGCCTGCAAAAGGCAGCGCCTTTCAACTTACACAGCTACAGTTTGTAAGTATGTACTGTGATCGAATTACGCGTCTTTACATGCTCTTCAATGTGATCGGAGACATTAGATATTTGCATAAATGCAAATAACATTTACATCCAAATGCTTTGTGTGCATTCAGCGCAGTTTATGGTCAATTTGTAGCCAAAGATTAACCAGTGATGGGCCAAAAAGGGTTTCAGTTGTCAACATAATTACAATTAAATTTCAAATAGTTAAAATAGGAGTTTATATGGAGTTGAAAAAACTCGTAACAACGGAGAAAACACTTTAATTGAAGAAATATACGATAGCAATCTATAAACTATATACAAAATATGAAATTTATAAATAAATAAGCTAAGCAATGATTAAAAACATGCTATCCGGAAAACAATATCCTAATATAAATATATTTCTAACCATAATTGCTTAACAGAATTGAAAATAATGCCTTTTTTGAAAAACCCAAATAGTTCAATAATATACACATCAGTTCACATTTCACTCTTAAGCTTTATTTAATTTATTTATCTCAGACAATGTATTTAAATTCAGATGTAATTACCAGAATCAATTTAGTGCCCTGAACATGTCGAGAGCTGTCTTTCGTATGAATTTGCCATTGGCATTGAAGGGCAGTTTGTTAGTAAATAGAACTCCGGCATGAAGATGTTTTGCAAACAAAGTTAAGCGCTTAGCCACATGATCAATGATTTCTTTGGCACTTATTTCACAATCTTGATTCTTTACCACTAGAGCACCTGCGATATCCCCAATTAGTTCATCGGGAACTCCCACAACGCAAGCGGCCTTGACCTGGGGCAACTCGAGAATGGCATTCTCGATTTCGGTGGGCCAATAATGTATGCCTTGATATTTTAAAATTTCCTTTTTACGACCAACAATGTAGAGACAATTATCATCATCAAAGTATCCCAAGTCCCCAGTATGCATCCATCCCTGAGAGTCCTGCATTTGTCGTGTAGCAATTGGATTGTCATAGTATCCATTCCAGGGTTTGCCGGTATGCACATAGATCTCACCCACTTCATTATGGTCCAAACTGTTGCCAGACTCATCGACAATTCGAATTCGAATACCAGGAAGTGGTCGCCCAACTGATGCCGCATTCTTGACGCCAATATTCATTGTCATTATACCAGCCTCAGTCATGGCATATCCCGAAGTGTAAGTAGCATTTTTAAATAATTCCTGAATTTTTATCAACGTAGCCTGGGAAAGAATACTTCCTCCATAGTTCAGTTTTCGCATCGAGGAGAGAGCAGTTGGTGTCACATCTTTACACGCGGCAATGGCAGCTAAATTTATGGGTGCCAAGGTAGCATATGTAATCTTATATTTCTCTACCAAGTACACAAAGTGTTCTGCCGAAAAGGGTTTTTCAGTTATGATGCGAGTGCTGCCAAAGAGAATGCTGAACATAAAGGCCCACAGGCCACTAATCCAATCTATGCCGCTATTTACAAAGAAGATTGTTTCGCTATCGACCAACCTTAAAGGGATTTTAAATGGTTTTCATTTGGACTTCAAGAATATGTATCTCAGTACTTACAATTTATCCGTAATAAGCACACTATTTGAAATGCAGACTGCTTTGGGTAAACCTGTTGTTCCAGAAGAGCTAAGAATAACTACTGTTTGATTACTGCCATCCTTAAGCGGTTCAGGTCTAAAAGTAATGTCAATAATAATATTTTCCGTAACAAAAATTATAAACAGAAAACAAAATTTGGCTAGCGAAACATAACATAAATTTTTGAACTTACTCATAAAGCATTAATGGTATATCATTTGTAGTTGGGACCAGCAGATCCTCAATACTGGGCACCCCTTTAATGAACTGAGATATAAGAATAATTTCGGGCGACCAGCTCTTGGTAGCTTCGCGGACTTTATCATAAACCTCACCGTCACAGAACATTAAAGTTGGCTTAGTTACCTCTAACATGTTCTTTAGAGTCGCTGCATAGTAATGGAAACAAAGGATAATCAAATGGACTATAAAATCAACTGGAAATGTTGTAAGATACCTTCATCGAAAATTGGACTAACGCCATGAAAGGGAGTCGTGTTCAGCAGGCATGCAAGACCCACTGGCATAACATAGGTGCTGTTTTTAGCCACAATTCCAATAACACTTCGATGATCCAGGCCACGTTGCTTTAGTTGTTGGGCAATGCGAACGGCCCAAGTGATTGCCATTTCATTGGTCACAACAATGCCATCAGTATCCGATATCTGATTTATTTATTTTTTTACATTTTCTATATTTTTTCCAAGACATTTCATATTTCTAGCTCACCTGAACAACATTCTTTGGATAGTTGCGCATTGTATTGAATACAATTTGGCCCAGAGATGTGTCTTCATTGTACATGGATGTGCGAGGTGGGCCACTCCAGATCTTCTCTTTACTGTCCCAATTTACATTCATTGCAGGTAAGTTTTAACGTTCTGCTCTTTGTTAAGTTGCGACTGCGACTAATAGAAAATTTTGGAAACTTCTTCCTTATAAAGGGAGTATAACCAATGGCTTGTTGTCATGATTAAAAAAAAAGTTCTTTATCGCACACCTGACACTTAATGAGATTAATGCCCTTCTTATCCATTAAAAATTAAAACTTATCATTTTAATTAGGGTTTCTTTATAATTTCACAAGCTTCATAGATAAATTTACTACGTTTAAGTAATAATATGTGGGCATTTCCACATAAATGGCAACCGAGGCCAAAAACGTAAAGTTTATCAAAAACTTACATCTTGTGGAATTTTCTTCCAAAAATGTATTCAAGCTATTTATTTAAGCAATAAACGCTAGAAGAAATTCAAAAGGATGAGCAAATAGATTCTACATTGGTATGAATTCAATTTATCTATATTTTTCCCATTTTCTTAAAAATTGATTCCAAAATGGATTCTATCGATTACACTAATTAAGATAAATTAGAAAAAATACTACTCAATATTTTTAAATTAAACAAAAAGCATTTTTAAGATAAATCAATGCATTACATTTTAAAATTAATTGCACCAAAATATTCGTTCACGTTTTGCCGAAATCAGTGCTAGAACTGGTCGCCGAAAATACTACTTCTGTTTGAGTCCCGTGCGAATGCTTTGGCTTTTTTAAATTATCTTAAAAACGAACAATTGCCCAAAATCAACCTTAGCACCAATAATAGTGCTAATCAAGACCTATAAGTTTCCCCTTTTGTCACAACTAATTAATGTTTTGGCATATGTTTTATTTCATTTCGAATGCATACGAATGTCGCATTCGACATGGGCGAATTACTCATATGCAAATTAATTTTACCTGCATACTTTTATTCATCTAAGTTGCTATAAAACTTAAATCAGCTTTAAATAACATTATTATTTTTGTGATTTGATGGGGCGGGAGGGAGCATGGAAAAAATTTGAAACAAACTTGAAATGTTCCTCACTCATTTCCTCCATTTAACAGTTATATACTATAGATTTCACCGAGAAAAATTAAATAGATTTTTTTACATCAATTTTAAGTATTTATTATTAAATGAACAATCTTTGGCTCGGAGAGATTTCATCAATAAGAGGGTATAATTATGTAGTTGATAAAACCTGATCAAATATATAATAGAAATATTAGAGAACAGGAACACCGAGTAGCACGGAACAGTATAAGCAAGTGTTTGCCCACCGCTGCTATATATTTATTAAACTTAATGAATTAAGTGAATGGGCAGGAATTAAAATATAGAAATATATAGTAAGTGCAAAATAATTAAACAAAATTACAGTTTATAGGTGCAAATATTTTATTTAAATTGTTCAGATCAATTCAGTGCTTTGAACATCTCGAGAGCTGTCTTTCGCATGTATTTGCCATTGGCATTAAAGGGCAGCTTGTCAGTGAATCGAACTCCGGCATGAATATTCTTTGTAATCACAGGCAAACGTTTAGCTACATGATCAATGATTTCTTGGGCACTTATTTCACAACCTGGATTTTTCAATACCAGAGCACCGGCGGCATCTCCAATTAGATCATCAGGAACTCCCACAACGCATGCCGCCTTGACTTGGGGCAATTCCTGTATGGCGTTCTCGATTTCAGTGGGCCAATAATGTATGCCCTTATATTTAAGAGTTTCCTTCAAACGATCAACGATATAGAGATTGTTATCATCATCAAAGTATCCCAAGTCCCCAGTATGTATCCATCCCTGAAAGTCCTGCATTTGTCGTGTAGCAAATGGATTGCCATAGTATCCATTCCAGGGTTTGCCGGTATGCACATAGATCTCTCCCACCTTATTATGGCCCAAACTGTTGCCAGACTCATCGACAATTCGAATTCGAATACCGGGAACTGGTCGTCCAGCTACTGCCGCATTCTGGATGCCAATATTCATGGTCATTACACCAGCCTCAGACATGGCATATCCCGAAGTGTAAGTAGCATTTTTAAATAATTCCTGAATTTTTATCAATGTTGCCTGGGAAAGAATACCTCCTCCATAGTTCAGATTCCGCATTGAGGCAAGAGCAAAGGGTGTGGCATCCTTACAAGCCGCAATTGCAGCTAAATGAATTGGTGCCAAGGTTGCATAAGTGATCTTATATTTCTTCACTAATTGCACAAAGGTCTCAGGTGAAAATGGTTTGTCACTTATGATGCGAGTGCTACCAAAGAGAATGCTGAACATAAAGGCCCACAAGCCACTAATCCAATCCAATCCGCTGGTTATATAGAAGATAGTCTCACTATCGACCAACCTGAAAGAGGTTTGCAATTGTTTGACGTACATATATCGATGGTATTACTTTGTATAACTTACAATTTATCCGTAATAAGCACACTATTTGAAATGCAGACTGCTTTAGGCAAGCCTGTAGTTCCCGAAGAGCATATAATAGCTACTGTTTGATCACTGCCATCTTTAAGAGGTTCAGGTCTAAAAATAAAAATTAATATTATTTTTTTATGTTTAATGTTATTTTCCCTTGGTCTTACTCATAAAGCATTGTTGGTAATACATTTGTGTTCTCCAAAAGACCCTTAACGCTGGGCACGCCATTAATGGGCTGAGATATGATAATTATTTCCGGTGACCAGCCCTTGGTAGCTTCACGGACTTTATCATAAACCTCACCATCGCAAAATACCAAAGCTGGTGTAGTTATCTCCAACATGTACTTGAGAGTAGCTGCATGATAATGAAATAATCGGTTGATCGAACGAGGTTCAAAGTCAACTGTGAATGGCGTTAGCTACCTTCATCGAATATTGGATTAACGGCATGGAAGGGCGTCGTATTCAGGAGGCACGCAACACCCACTGGCATAACATAGGTGGAAGTTTTAGCCACAATTCCAATAACACTCCGATGATCCAGGCCACGTTGCTTTAGTTGTTGGGCAATGCGAGCAGCCCAAGTGATTGCCATTTCATTGGTCACAACAATGCCATCAGTATCCGATATCTGATTTATTTACATTATGTATGTTCTTTTCTCAAATATTTCATATTTTGTGCTCACCTGAACAACATTCTTCGGATAGTTTCGCATTGTATTGAATACAATTTTTCCCAGAGATGTGTCTTCATTGTACATGGATGTGCTAGGTGGGCCACTCCAGATTTTCTCCCTACTGTCCCAAGTAACGTTCATTGCCGATTAGTTTAAACGTTCTGTTCGTTCCAAAGTTCCAAAAGCGACTAATCATAAAATTTTGATTTATTTTCTTATCATAGCGAGTATGGTCTGTTCTTGTATTCAAAAAATGCATTATCACACACTTAAGGAAATCAAAGCATTTGTTATCAATTATGCTTACTAGTATATGAAAAAATAAGATTAATAGAGCGTCATTAAAGTTAATTCTTTGTATTTATGAGTTACGTAATCCATTGAGGAATTGAATGTAATCAAAAATTTGATTTAACTTAATAGAGTTCAGATAATTTGTTTACATTATACATTTATCTTATAAAAAAACCTCTTTACGAGGTAAAAGTCTAGTGACGAAAACATTTTCATGCCCCAAAATTTCTGATATCCAATTTTGTGACGAAAAATATTACATTTTACACATGAATTATTAAAAAAAAAATTTTGTCACTGGACACATTGCGCTAAATTTTTCATAACTAATAAATACCAGTATATACTAGTAGTACTTTTTTGCGCAGAGCCAGTGACAAAATTTTTTTTTTAATAATTCATGTGTAAAATGTAATATTTTTCGTCACAAAATTGGATATCAGAAATTTTAGGGCATGAAAATGTTTTCGTCACTAGACTTTTACCTCGTAAAGAGGTTTTTTTATAAGATATCAGAAATTTTTTAATAAGACATAGGAAGTTTTTTCAATTGAAATATTTTTTTACAGTGTAACTTTGTCAATCGGTGTTTATTGTTTGTACAAGCAAAAAGAAACTGTCTGGCAACACTGTTTCTCTTTACTAACACACATGCCAACATGCCAAGCGCAAAATTTATCAGCACTCTCAAACTCTGGCTGCTATGACACTTTGTTGCTGCTGTCCTTTTCCAATTCAAAGTAAAACGTATATATTCAGTTAATAGGTTATATCTTCCAAACCAATCAACAAAAATTTATGCATGATGTATCAAAAAACGCGAAATATTAAAAGCACAAACATATTTAAAATTAAAAAAAATCGCTAGCGGCGTTTTCTCGAAAACCGCCAAAATGTGGAAAAAATTACCTTTTTTCACCTGTAGCTTTTTACCTGTGTACTTTAGAAAAAAAGTTTGAACATATGCTTAAGAGCCCTTCAAAGTACCTTTCCAACGACATATAGATCATATCTGTAGCTTTCATAGTTTGGACACTATGGGGGTTTTTAGTTTTAGCGGTTTTTAGCGATTTCCCGCTAAACTAGCGATTTTTCGAAAAAGTCGTAGAACAAACGTTTCTAGATTTTTGAGCGGGAACAAGTCCTCATTCAAACTTTTAAGCTAAATTAACGATTTGATCCAAACAAACAAACAAACAAACAGACAAACAGACAAACTGACTTTTCATCTCATTTTCGGAAAGCGACTAAAAATTTCAAAATTAATTATCTTTTGAACCAGTTGTCCGATTTTGATGATCGAGGTGTCATTCGACGCGTATTTTTGATGAGAATTGTAAAAAATTCAACGAAAATTCAAAAAGGCTCCAACGGCCCCATTAGCTCCAATAATGTAAATTTTGCCCCTCCCACTTACACCTGTTTATCTCACGAACCAGGTGAGTTTTCAAAAGTCTTAGTATGCACACTTGTAAGTTTAATTAATACCTTTCGATCGGTATATAACTCGACCTGATCGGACAGTCATAGCAAATCTTCCATTCTTCCTGTGTATATATGCTAGTCGCCTTCGCACCCTTCGTGCTGCTTTCGTCACTAGCGCGGACTGCCGTCCGCAGTGATTTTAATTTGCTATTTGTTAATTTCAATTATTTTTATTAGCATTGAATTGATAGCGGAAAATTGCGAATATTAACATAGTTATTTGTAATTCATTTGAATGAATTCATAACTAGAATTTGATCTTACTTTGTATGCAATTTTAAATAAAACTACAAATATATGCCCAGTACTTGAGTTCTGGATGAGAGGGTATATTTATGTAGAATAGATTGTGAAACTGTAGATTGTAGAATATGAGATTAGAATAAAACATAAATTGCAATTATATGTCTTGTAATAATATTAATAAAATTTGAGAATATTGAATAGGATATATTCAAGTCGCTTACTGTTTTTAAATTTCACCATGAATTTGTAAATTGGTTCGAAATGTCATTAGTATTTTATGTCATTAAAATAATTTACATTTCATATGTCCAAAAAACTGGATGTGAGTTTAAAAAAATCTACGAAATGAGTTTTCAATTTCAATTGTAAATGTTATGCATGAACTATAATTCTCTTTTTTTTTTGGTCATAATGATAATATGCAAATGTGACGTATATTGCAAGCAGTTATTTTGATAAACAGGGGCAACATTATATTACAGATTCATTAACACACCGAGTAATGTTACCTTATTTTGCAAAAATTGCGTATACGCGACGCGTGTCGACTTTAATTAGCTTTCACGCTCTCACACTCGCTTGCAGCAATTGCAACGAAGGTAAGGTCAATGTGCATATGCTTATTAGGTGTGTGCATACTTTCGGATATGGGTCAAGCATCGTTTGCTTTGGGCTGCGTTTGGATAAAAAATGATGTGTGCGTGTTGCCAGTTTGCCAGTTGCCAGCTTGCCAGCTGCCAGAGTCTGTGCCATGCACAAGTGGCAGCAGGACCAGGTCAGGTGTTAAAGCTGACTTTGCTCTTGTGGCTGTTGTTGTTGCTGTTCTTGTTGTTGCTATCTGACAGGCCTGCCATACTGTCGACGTCGACGTTGACGTCGAGCCGCACTCATCCTAGAAACATAGAAAAGCAAAACGAAACGAAACGAAAATCGAGAAATATGTTGGCCTAGCGACTGCGTGCGAGGCAAGTGGCGCCAGTTTGTATTGTCATCCTTTTGCCGTCACTTTTTGTCTCTCTACGCTTTCCCTTTGCTTTGCCATTTCTCTAGCTTTTCCCTAGTTTTTTTCTTTTATCTTTCTTTTTTTTTTGTTGCACTGAGCCTGCCATGTCTCTCTGTGTTTCTGACTCTGTCTGTGTGCGCTGGAGCGCTTTTTCTTTTCTATTATTGTCTCACTTACAAGTGTACCCGATGTATTATGCATATCCTGTAACACTCCACTTTTGTTGTGCATTAGTCAAATGTACGTCAGTTGGAGAAACGGAGACGCTGAACCGACAGCGAAAGGGGAAGTCGAGTAGGACAAAAAGAATGAAAGTGAGGGAGGAAGGGAAATGGTCATGGAAATGGAGCACATTTAGTCACACAATTGGCTTTGCATGGCCAACGAGCTAAATATGTTGTCAGCCGGAGCCTTTTGTATTGTTTTTTTTTTTTTGTTGCAGGAGAGAAGCAAATGAAGAAATTTAAGCGCCGAATTAATAAGCACTTTATCCATTTCCTACTAGGCCTTTAATTGGCCTAGTTGAGTCTAGTCGAGTCGAGTCTTTAGTCCCTTTTCAGGCTTTTCTTATATTAATATGCTTCTATAAGCCACTGCAAATGTCTTTAAGGGGCGCTAGTTCTGCCTACCTGGCTCAAACTCTTCCTTACAGTGTGGCAATTATCAGAGCAAAGGCGTCGACGACTTCTCGGCAATGCCATAAAAGTGATACTTGAACTGTTTTAGTTTTTTTTCTTGTGCGTCGCTTTGAAGTTGCAGGTGGTAAAAGTAAGCACACCAGGAGAAACAACACTGAACAACAAGATTGCTTATTAAATATGAATATAATAGATAATCATTTGATATAATCAGAAAAATATTTCCTAAATTATTTTTCGCAAAATTTCTAAGACTTCTGTATGCTTGAAGCTTTTCCCTCACAAGAAATATTTCGATTTAAAATTTTTTTCAACACTTTTATTATTATTTATTAAAATTCTTGTTTTTCCCACATCACAGAATTTATTTAAGATTCAAAAGGAAATCTGCAGAGCTGCGTTTTAACTTTTGGACTTATTTAATAATATTTTGAAATATACTTAAAACTTCATTACTATGCCCAACACTTTTAATATACTCTCGAATATAAATAACTCAAAAGAAGGCATTGCTGTCATAAACTATGAGAAGTTGTTCAATGAATGATCCAAATTTAATTTCCCAACACAAGTTGAAAATCGTTTAACAATGAAAACAAAAAAAATATATTTGTAATGCATTTTATAAATTTGTAATCGGTTTTTTGTCAGTTTTGTTGACACAGATTTCAATTAGTTGTGAGAGTAAATTATAAGTGGAAGTTTGTAGACGAGTGTGGTCGAGTTCGTTTGCTGTAAATTGCTTGAACCTGGTTGGCGTGAGCTTGGTTAAGCCAGCTGGCAGTTGGCCATTGTTTCGCTGCTTGGCCAAGTCGTCAGTGGAAATGTGAGACGTGTTTAATTGCTCGATTAGTGAGCCGTTTTCCTGGCCAGCCTGTGCTTTCACTGCCATGCCCCAAAGCTGCCCCTCGAGGGGCGTTTTGTCTGTTGACGCTTTGTTGGCCAAATAAAAACTGGCATCATCGTCGCTGTCTACGGCGTCACCAAATTCCCAAAGCCATAATCTTGAACTCGGCAACTGTAGAGTGGGTGAGAGGCAGACAGGGAATGAAGTAGATGCTTGGGAAAAATCTGGTTTTCAATTTCATTTTCACTCGAACAACACTTAAAAACAGTCGCTGAATTAAATTATTCAAAATGTCAAACAATTATTCAAACGCCAACGGAACTGTAACTTTGGACTTTATGCAAAAGGGAGCGATGATTCTCATCCAGGGCCCTCAGGGGGCACCTGTTTTGTTCCTGTTACTGTGGTCTTCCCTTACTCGCACACTTTACTTAGATACGTATGTATAAAGCCAAGTTATGATTTAAAAAGATATTAGCCTTGTTCACAGTTTGCTGCTGGTTCGTCTTGCCCTTTGTACTTTATGCAAAACAGGGCAAAAAAAAAAAAAATAAGAGAACGAGAAGAAATGTAAAGAGGGAATAAACTTGGTGCAAGCTTTAGCAAATTATATCTGCAAAGGAATATAAAATATACTAACGTAAATATACTAAGTTACATATTTACTTGAATATATGTTTATGTATATAAGGGGCACATTGTTGGGGAAATTTAATTATGTCTAAAGTTGAGAGGGCAGCTTTATTGCTGACTCTACGCATAAACTTTTATTAACGGTGTGCGCGCGCGTATTTTGCAATTTTCTCAACTTTTTTTTTCGTTTTCTCCAGCACTGATATTTTTTATTTTTAAAGCGACACAAAAAGTGTGCAGTGAACTTTGAACTTTTACTATTTTAAAGAGACATCGATGATGCCGCCAAAGAGTTCTGTGAATATTGATTGTGTGTGTGAAAAGTAACGCAATTTGTGCAACTCGTTTCTATCAATCAACGGCTCAGCCCACAAAAGCCGCGTGCCAGTGAAATAAAATGTAATGGAAATTGTGGTTTTTATTTAAATTCAGGCGAAACATAGTCAGCCAAGGCCCAAAAACCGAAACTAATAAATGTCTCTGATTTCTCAGTCAAATATCCCACAATTCGGTTGTGTTTGAGTGAGTGTGCTTACACTATTGACATAGTGCCAATCCTAATGAGTTGAGTATAATTGCCAATGAGTTCGAAAAGGCATTCTAATACAAGCAAAATCGCTCTAGTGAAGAGGGCTCAACTCCGAGATACCCAGTGCTAGAATACCTCACATTAACATAATTAAGTACAGCGATAAAAACTAATAGTTATGTGTTGAAAGAAACGCCAAAAAAAAAAATAATAAATGAATAATTCTGATATTTTTTTATTTGTGTATTTGAAAATAAACAAAAAAATTTTTTTTAAATCATCGAAATTGCCCATTTTCGTTGGTCACAGGGTATAATGAGCTGCAAGTGTAAGTTTGACAATCAATAATAAATGCGTTTGCGTTGGCGAAAAACCGTAAGCAATGTTTATAAATCCATAAAACAAACTTGGCGCCATTAAAACAAGTTTTCTAATGTCTTTCAATTACACTTGACGCTCATAAGTATGCTATGATTAATGTAAAGACTCAGCTAACAAACACACACACACACACTCTCATTATCGCATCGACAATATCCCAATGTCCATTTATCATTAGCGCAATGCTTAACTTAATGGGGATGCTGTGACTGAGAGAGATAGAGCGAGAGAGGGCAAAGAGAAGAGGATGAGATATACTTGGCCGAGGCTTCAACTCTCAGCTCTTTGGCAAACTAAGTATGTTTTTCATATTGAGCTCGAGCATAAGACGACTTCCAGCTGCATTGTCAGATGGACCATAATTACAGCAGCTGGAAAAACTTAACTAGGATGCCTGACAAAATTTCCATTTGCTTTTGGGATTTTTCGCAGACGACAAAATGAAAATGACGTATTATACATTTTGTATGCCAAAACTAATTGATGTTAATTTTCGGAAAACTTTGATGGATTGCCGTAGTCAAAAAATTATGCCTGGGATCAACATTGGCATTGTGAGAATGCTTTGCGTATGGCATTTTCAGAATCGTCTCTCTCCAGTCTCTGTCTCAGTTTCTCTGAAAATAGAATGCAAAACTCAATTGACGGGAAAAAGTTAAAGCGACGCAAATCGAATTGCAAACGAGTTGGGATTTACTTGGGACAAGGACTTAAGGAACACGCATCGCATTGACGAAGCCCGAGCTAAAGACAGGATAGAAAGAGGTAAAGTAAGTAGATGGAGAAGAAGAAAATGAGAAGAGGGCACAATCATTGACGACACTTGAGCAAAAGTTGCCAGTTGTCCTTGCCAACTGGATGGTGTTGTTCCTGCTCCTGCTGCCTTTTCCATCTTGGTTGTGAGTTGAGCAGAAGCGGTAGCAATTTCTGAATTTATTTTTATCCGTTCGGATGCCGCGGAAATCCTGTCACTGCTGCTCCAGATTCCCCTTCTCCCTCGACTGCTCTCCTGCTGTCTTCGTGTCGCCATGTCGTTGATGTTGACGCGTTTTGCGTGCCTCATTCGCAGTCACTTTGATAACCGCATTGCAACCGGACTGCCTGTGGGCACCAACTGCCATCCGGTGTTGTTCGTTGTTGGTTGTTCGTTGTCGTTTCTCCTCTGTTTCTATGATAACAAATGCAGCAACGGCTTAATCAGCAAAAGACTCTGACTATCCTTTGGCCAGACTTCAAGTGCAGACTTCAGGTCCATGTTGCTGTTGAACTTCGTGTTCCTCTCACACTGAAAAACAATCAGTCAATGTTTGACTTCACTTAATCACCGCTGGCCCTTACGACTTTGACGAGACTTTGACTTGCCAGCCCAAACACACACACACACTCTCACAGGAATAAACAGAATTGATTGCGTTTTTTTTCATTTTGTATGCCATTGAACGCAATACGATTTCATTTGCGACTTGCTAACTGAAGAGTTACTCCCAATTGCTCTCAGCTGTCTTCAGCTGTTGCTCAGCAATGATATTAAATTTGTGAGTCATGTTTTGGGGCATGCAACACGCAACAACACCGATAGTCATGGCAACTTTTAAACGTCTGCAGCTGAAGCATTTTATAAGCGATATCAATGTTGCAAATCAAATGATATTTCGTGCATTTCTAAAGAAATGTAAGTGAATCTCATAAGTGGGATATGGGCGAGATTTTGTAATAATCTAAACCTTCTTAGGGGCAACGGAGTTGAAATAAAATGATGTTTTGGAAATCTCTGGTAGGAGCAACAGTTGTTGCTCGAACACTTATTTCTTTTTTTAGTTTATTGCAGTTAAAAGTTCTAATAAATAAAACTGTTTTATTAGTTTTTGTAAATTTATCCAAAGTGTTTATGTATAGTTTAAATTATTTGCACATATGTGTAAAGTTTCGAGCTTAATTAAAAAATTTTGGTTTTATTGGTTAATCATCCACAAATTACTGCAGGGTCATATAGACTCGGCTGATTTGTTGGATGAAATAACCTTCAACGTATCTTGTAGAGTAACTCGAAAGCTTTAATCCTTTATACCGTACGATTAGTCTCGAGTGTTCTCCGCCCACTATTAAAGCCTCTATAGTATCATGTTTAACAAGTCTAACCAACTAACTACTTCTTAATATAATTTTGGTCTGATTGGGTTTTTTTTGGGTTTTTCCCAATCCTAGCAACAAATGTTGGGCTAAACATTTTCTTTTTCATTTTGGATTCCCCAGAGATTTTAATTTTAATTTATTTTATAATTTAAATATATTTCTTTTTAATTTAACGTAATATTTTTTAATTAATTGTTGTGTCGGCTGCTTTTAGCCTGACAATAAATAAATAAATAAATAATAAGAAGGTTCTTGACTAAATATTGCTGCAACCCTGAAACGCACTTTGCTATATTTCAGTATGTGTGTGCAAGTGGGTGAGTGTGTTTGTGTGTGTTTGGCCTTTTGGCTCAACTCGCAATTTAGACAGTGTACTCGGAGTGCGAGTATCCTTGCTGCTGTCATTTGTTAGTGTTGCCTTCGACCTGCTTGCTGGCAACTTATGCGTGACTCGAGTGCATACTCGAGGGCCTCAACTCGGGGACTGAAAGTGCACGCAGCTAAAACTTTTGCCACTTGAAATAGTTTTTCTCTTTTTCTTTTTTTTTTTTGTTGCTTTTCGACTCCGCCTCACTCTTTTTTTCTATTTCCATTGCACTCTGTCAATTGCTGTCCCATTCACTCGTGGCCGACTTTTATGCAAATAAATGTTTTTACTCATTTTAATACACATTTTTATGGCACTTTTACTGGTAATGCGCCGCCTCTCATCGTTGCTCCACTGCTTCCTCATCCTTATCCTTATTCACATCCTTATCCTCATCCTCAAACTCATGCCACGTCTTCTCCTTCAGACTTGCAATTCTCATCTCATCTCTCATCTCGTTAGTGCGTAGTATTTATACAGGAATTGGCTCAATTTGCTCTCCATTTATACAGAAGATGCTTGAAATGCTTCTCGCTGCGATTGTTTGCACTGATGGCATCCAACCATTTGCTACTTAATTGACTTGCATTTTTCCTCAGCAATTGCCTTAATAATGGCAACTAGAGGTGGCTGCGTGAGATGGCAGTACAACTAAGGTTAAATTTACCAAAAAAATCCATTTTCGGGGCAAGAGTAAACCAAGATATGGCCTAATGCCTGTTGAAGCTATTTTTCTGAATAAGTAAGAGAATAAAACGATTCCTTTTATAATTTCAATCTTTTTTTTATATCGCAACATTTATTTATTTGAAAATTCTTGAAAACATTGATCTATTTTTAACAACAATTTTATAGGCGTTAGAAAGCATAAGCAAATAAAATATAATTGAGAAAATAAACTAAGAAATCTGTTTCCACTGGCAGTAAGATTAAGAAGTGCACTTGGATTAAGAACTCAGAGATGAAAATGGAGCTTATACTCCAATTTATCAGACTAAAATACATCTCCTACGCCCATCACTTATGCCATCGCTAATGGAAAAAAGTGCTTGGACTGCTCTCGGATTAGCCTTCCTTTATACATATATCCTTTATATAGATGCTTATATACGATATTAGTCCTTGTTGATGGTCCAATGTTGGCATTTTATTGTGCATTTTCTGGAAGCGACAATTCGAGAGCAGGTGGGGGAGGAAAGACGCTTGGTATTGGTAAGCCTTTGCCCTTTGCCTTATGCCGCTTAGCAGCATAGTAAGCGATTTCCGGCGCTCGTCAAAAGGTGGCGCTTTTGCAATTGAATTGCAAATGGCGGCCGTTGACATCGTTTGCCAACTGATGGCGACGGAAGCGAGGCCATCAAAGGTAGCTACTGTTGCCATTCAATGGCTTCACTGTACAGGGGAACGGGATCGAGAACGGACTGCCTCAGGACTCACAGACTGCTGATGGCCTTTAGCTGCTGGCTTTTGACTCCTGGCTCCCGACTGCCGACTGCCGACTCTGCTGAATCCTGGCGGCTGCGTTGAACTGCGGTTGCCTGACGCGTCGTTTGCTTTTGCCGCCCTGCTTGGCCCTGACTTCGCCGCATGCCCCACGCCACACGCCGCATGCCACACGCCACACGCCGTCCACCACCGGCAGCTGGGTCTGCTGATTGTTTGTTTGCTTTGCGGCATATTTATTTCAAACGAGCCTGCACTTAGCGCCAACCCCCTGATTCAGGCTCGGCTAATGCAAAATTCAAGCGAAATCCGCTGCAAATGAGAAACTCTCAGAGAAACTTGGCTGAGTTCACGCCAAAATGGTTTCCGGCACGGAAGCGGAAGCCAATGACGGCAGCGGCAGCGGCAACGGCAATGGCAGCGGCCAACGTCGACGTCGCCGTCGACAATTTCTGCTTCAGTTTATTTATGTTTTCAAGCCGCAGCAGCCGAAAAGGATTGCGCATTGCCTAATTTAATTAGTTGTCGCCTCGAACGCAGACGAAAAACAAAAAAAAATAAAGAAAATGTTAGAAAATTCCCAGGAACTCAACTGTTATATGCCCAGTATGAGTAACTTTGAAGAAGATGAAAAATAATTTAAAAAATAAAGTCTTCGATTCAAACACCTTAGTTCAAAATTATCATTATTTTTTAATTTTTAAATGAAGTTAATAATAAAAATTAAAAGAATTTAATGAATAGTAAAAAAATGAGAAGGAAATAAAAAGGATTTTAGAGATCTGGGTGTTCATCGTCACAAACGTTAAAGTCTTCATATTCTTTGGGGACTGGGCTAGAAATGAGTAAAAATATCTAAGCAAGAGAAGAAAAAGAGAAAAACTCGGCTTTTCACTTGGCTTGGCCAAATGATTTACTCTGAATTTTTTCTACTCGTTTTGTTTTGTTTTTTTTTTTGAGCTGCCGGCGGTTGACGTCGCCTGTCATGTTTCTGACACACACTTCAGTCAGGCAGCAGGCAGCCAGCAGACTCGCAGCCTGGCTTAGACCATGGTTTGGGTTTTTTGCGTGCTGCATGCTACGGCGACGGCAACGGCGACGCTTCCTGTGGCTCTGTCGTGTCCTTGTCACGGCGCCTAACTTAGTCAGATTCTGAGTCTGAGTCGGTGCGGGATCTGAAGTTGGAGCTGGAGTCAGAGCCGGTGCCTGTCAACGTTTTGCAGACTGTATAAAAATGCTGTCAAAGGCGAGCAACGTCCTCGAACCCGTACTAAAGCTCGTTCTCCTTCTCGTCGTTGGCAAGGCGATAAAAATCCTTTTGATTAGAGACCCAACTTGAGAAATTAAATTGTGTTCACCTGGCAGCTTGGCTTGAGCTGACTCTCCCCGTTCCATCGCTCCCGTCTCTTAGCTCCCGTCTCCCATTCTCTGACTGCATTTCTGCTGCGTCCTCGCTTTGCTTCTGCTCGGCTGTTGCTTCTGATAAATTTTCTTATTTCATGCTTCGTTTTTTAATTTATATATATTTATATGTATATGTACATAATTTCTTCTTTTTTTTTTTTGTTGTATTTTCGATTTTGGCGCTCGCGGCATTTCCGCAGCAGACGACAACGACGTCGACGTTGGTGCCGCAGCAGCTTTACTGGTAGCTGGGATCCTTTATATCCTTTATATAGGGTAAAGCGCGTCAGTCGTGTACTCTTGTAATTACAGTTATGTCTCTGGGGCATGAAAGCGATTGCCATTGCTGAGCGGGGAAGGCGGCTTCTGGGACGAGGGCGTGGCAAATGAGTACAACGTTTTTAAATATTGTTTGGCTTTAATGCAATCTCGCAATCCAGATTACTTACACTGCCAAGCTGCTTAGCGAATATTGTCCCGAGAGGGGGAGAATGCTCTGATTGCAACAGATTCTCTCTTGGCCAACGTTTGGTATTGACTATAATATCAACGTGTGTGGGTTCTTATCGAGATTGCGATTTCGATTACTGTCAGCGTTTGCTGTCGTTGTCCTTGCTCGCTGTCTGTCTGTCCGTCTGTCTGCCTGTCTCACATATGGTATGATGCCTTCTCGATAATGAAAGACCTCTGCCTGCCTTACATTATATGTATATATATATATATTTTTTTTTTTTGTAAATTTTATGCGAACAGATGATGATGGTTTAAATGTCACCATTGATTGGCCATTGATCTACGAATAAATTTCATATAAATATTTTGGACATATTATGAATACGTTTAATTTGACTTTAAGCACGAAATATGTTAAATATGTTTTAAAATTGTATTCAGAAAAGTAAAGTATTTCATATTATATATAATAAAGCGAAAAACTTTTCTTTTTGAGTTTTATATTTAGAGATTATAATTTAATAATTTTTTAAATTCGACTATTTATTGTTACATTTCATTAAATTTTTTGTGATGATAAATTGTATATGACACGTTGAAGATGATTGATAATTACTTAAATTAAATTTATTTTTACATATTTATTTCCATGAGTAATTTAAGCTAGCTTAGTTTTTAAACAGTGGAAAATCAATAGCAAAATTATCTTAATTTGTTTTTTTTTTTTTTTTTTTTTTTAAGTGAATCCATTTTTAGTCATCCTTCTATGTGTAATGTTATATTTACTACAAATCGCCATGACAGCCACTATCTATATACACTATCTATATACATTCGTATCTACATCTAAGTCTATTATTATCATAATTAAACCCTGTGTCAGCATTCGTTCATGGCCAATTTTGCATAGTGTGTTGTCAACTTCACCATTAATTTCAAGGCTAACAATTTTACTCAATGCCTTTTACTTCCATGTTTTTATTTTTGTCATTTGCTGCTGCTTGTTGTTGCTGTTGCTCTTGGTGTTGTTGCTGTTGCTCCCGGGGCGTGATGTTGTCGTGCGCTGACATCGCTGTTGCTGCTGCTGATGCTGTTGCCGTTGCCGTTGCCTCGAAATAACCCAAACCCATTGCCATCTTTGTACAGAGAGAGGAGAGCATCATCGTTAGCCATGGCCCTCCAATGTGGTCGACGCTGCTTAACGCTTTGGCACCCAGAGCTGAATGTAATTTTAGTCAGCGAGCGACTGGTTGGTTTTCCTATCATCACACTTTCTGCTTGCCTTTTTATTATGACAGCAACAGCAACAGTAGCAGCAGCAGCAGTCAAGGGGAACGGCAACAAAATATAATGAAAAATAATAAAAAGTAAAGAAATTTAATAATGCCATCAACAATAAATCTATTTGGTTGTTACTTAGACAATGCACAGCAGCTGTCTTTGTTGTTATTGTTGTTGTTACTGGCCCAGTTGTTGGTCCTTCTTTAATGCTTCGGTTTTGGGTTTTGGGCTCAAATAAATCGGCGGCTATTCTCATTTTTACCTACACTTTTAATTGCATTTTGATGACGTCTTAATTTTTATTTCAGACTCGGCTTCTCAATTGTTGGCTGGGACCCACAAAAATCCAATTTCGCTAGGGTTACCGTGGCTCCCTTTTCTCTTTTCCCACTTCACCCCGCCAACCATTCAGCCTCCAGACGTTTTTTGGGAGGAAAGAGCATTTTATGCGCTTAATCTGTTGTTGCCATTTTTCAAGGTTTCCTTTTGCACGGCCCCGCCTACTCACAGTGCCGCCCTTTTTCATCAACTGTAGAAGGATGGTTGGGAGGGAGGGGAAGTGTAGTCAACCGGCAGTACATTAAAACTCCGTGGCCGTTACATTTTCTGACTGTGTTTTTGTATTGTTTTTGTGTGCGGCAATTTTTGGCATTTGCTGCGGGCCATAACAACAACAGCACCAACAACAACAAGAGTCGGGTTAACATTGTTGTTGTTGTTGTTGTTTTAATGTCGCGTGATAAGCGATTTATGGCGAAGCTCTCTTGAATCGGTACTCCAGTTTCTGGTGTCGCGCTTGACTGACTGACTCTTTTGGGTCTGGAGAATGGCAGTTGAAGGGAGAGCAGGAGCAGGACAAGGAGGCCGACGAAAACATGCTAGCTGGACTGACTTAATTCTGTTTAATGGCATGCCATGGTTATAAACTGCAAATGGTTTAATTGTTAGGCGCAAAGCAACAAGGACAACAACATCAAAAAGCATTGACAATAAAAACAAGTTGCGCTTACAAAACCAGTCAGAGATAAACCTTACACAAGTAATAATAACACTAGTTTACAGCCAAAATGCAAAGTGAACCAAAGTATTTTTTTCTTATGGACATTGGCCCGCTAAATACGAAAACGGCACTTAAAATTTTTTTCATGGAAGCGTTTTCGAAACATTCGAGTTTTTTCGAATTTTCGAGGTTACTCCAACACTTTTAAGTATATTTCCATTTCGACAGATCCGATTTGACCGAACAAATACTTAAATCAAAGGTAAGTTAATTCTCTTCAACTTTCTTGCATAAAGTATTAAGATCGGTTCAGCAGTTCAGGTGCTAGCCATTTTAATAAGTTCGAAAATGGGCGTTTTTTGCGATTTTTTGAGCTCGAAAGCTAACATATCGTCCTGGAAAAAATAGAAATCACAAAGATAAAATTTTTCTTAAAGATTTAACGTGAAGCTTAAACTGTTACAAAGAAAATAAAGTATTGCTCATTAAAATCCATCGATAGATGGCGAAGTAATGCAAAAGTGAGTAATCGTATTTTTAGCGGTTTCCGCATAAGGCACTTGCAATGTGCAAGGGAGTCGGCAGGTTAACAGTGCTGTTAACATAGCTGTTAACATAAATAAAGGAAAAACGTGACAATCTAAAAACATTTAAATATATATTACTTCGCCATCTGTCAATGGATTTTAATGAACAATACTTTATTTTTTTTGGAACAGATTAAGCTTTATGTTAAAAGTTTCAGAAAAATTATATCTTTGTGATTTCTATTTTTTCCAGGACAATATTTTAGCTTTTAAACTCAAAAAATCATAAAAAACGACCATTTTCGAACTTTTTAAAATCGCTAGCACCTGAACTGCTGAACCGATCTTAATACTGCATGAAAGAAAGTTGAAGAGAATTAACTTACCTTTAATATAAGTGCATGCTTGCAAAAATCGGATAATTAAAAATGGAAATATACTCAAAAGTGTTGGAGTAACCTCAAAAATTCGAAAAAACTCAAATATTTCGAAAACGCTTCCATAAAAAAAATTTTAAATGCCATTTTCGTGTTTAGCGGTTCAAACTCCATAAGAAAAAAATACTTTGATTCACTTTGCAAAAAAAAGTTTTAATTTTGTAAACTAGTGTAATTCAATGATAGCCCTTGAACTTCAGTTCCCTAACGCACTTTGAAATATTAATAATATTGAATAAGTATTTTGTGGCTGAAACAGACGCCAAAGTACAATCGATAGGTCATTTGAGAAAACTGAATTTCGGATTTTAAATAATAATGAAAGCATCAGTTTTTTTTTAAATCATTGGAAAGTATTACTGAGAATAATTATTGCTCTTTTTGTTGAATAAATACTATAGATTATCATTATCTCATACTGATCTGTTTGGGTTTTTCTTGATTAAAACAGTCCTTATATATTTTAATATATAAATCCAAAGAGTATCAATTAAATTTTCATTAAAAAAGCTTCTTAGTATTCCATTTTCAATTGAGTTTCATTCGCATAGATAAGATCTTAATTGAATTGTAGAAATCACATTTACAGTGGCGCACATTTAATTGTCGAAAATAATTCGCAGATCCTCGACTCACGATGGTTTGAACTTAATTGAGTTACCAAAGTATCTTATAGCTGTAAATGCACTCAAATGCCGTTGAATGTGGGCCTAGGGGCGGTGTCAGAGGGGCGTGTGCCATTTAACGCCCCCCCTTTTTGGCCATGCAAAAAACAAAGAAAATAAAAATCGCTCGAAATGGAAACTTTAATGGCGTGGCGCGCATTTTGAGGCGGCGGCATCGAAGTGCCAGACGAAGGCACAGGATGAAGGACGATCTCGGTACAGAACCAAAATAAACAAATACTATATGCATTTACATACATCTCTCCGTGTGTTTGTGTGAGTGTATGTGTGATTGTGTGTGTGAATGGGCAATAAATAATACGAAATGCGAGTGGCCCACACACACAAACACATAAGTATAAACGCACACACACATACATACGTATGCGCAGCCTTGTGGCGAATCATAAAAAAAATGCCGCTATCCTCGTCATTTGTTGCCTGTTGCCATGCCAGAGTCTGTTGGCCTGGCCAAAAGCAGGACCGACCTCCTGCCAGCTGGTCAGCCGCTATATTTTGGTATATAATTAATTGTTGTTGGTTACCTGACAACCCCCCATCTCTCTCTAATTGTTGCTATTGCTCGGTCTTACCTTTTAAAGTGCAGAGTCGAAGGAGGCCAATGAAAATAATGAAATTCACTTTAAGTTGTATTCAACATGGCTCGACATGAAAGCAAAAGTTTGCCGTCTCAATGAGCTTCTACTTCTTGAATTGACGAAGGCTTTTTTTCACCCACCGTGGAGGTGTAGAAGGTGTAGTCTGATACTCAGTCTACTGTGTATGGGTTGTACTTGTTGTTAAGCAGAGTTTAAGCAGAGATTATACGTAATGCCTTAAAGCCGTCAATTAAAAGTTTTGCTCAACGAGCTTAACTGACAACAACTCGTCCCGATTTTGGGCGCATGATAAATCTTTAATTTTTTTTCCCTGCAACAAAATAAAGCAAGCTACGAGTAACGCAATCCAATTTGCCATTGACCCTCGCCTTTGATTTTGACATATCCACCAACCCACTGCCCTATCCCCCAACCCCACCCAGAGCACCTTCCTGTTGCGGGCTATAACCAGTTGGGTGGTTAACTGAGTTCGTTCGCGTGCGGCGGCGGCTGTTATTGAATTTTTAAGATTTATCGATTTTATGTGTGCAGCATGGAGTGTTACCTGAATGCCAGCCTGCCAGGCAGTACTTTGAACTTCTCGAAAGCCAACAGCCACAGCAGCTGCCGTACTTACAACAGCACATGTGAGTATATGTATGTAGTAGTATATGACCCGATGTTATAGTCAATGTAAAACACACACCATAAAAAACGACAACCACTGCGATGTTGGGGTATCATAAATTAAAGGCCTTAATAATGATAAATGGAGAAGAGAGAAGGGAATAAGCGCAGACCTGGCCAATAAGGGAGAACTTCAGGCAAATCAGCCTACTGCCTTAAAGGTTAAACACTGCAGTTTCAAGTTAGTTAAAATTCATACTTACTTCATTTGATCTATGTGCTTGCAAGATTATTAATGTTGCGCTTTAAGGGGATTTCAATCAAGAGTGGCAGGCTTTAATTGTTTAACACAAAATGGGTTGAACTAAAACTCTGACGCAAACCACAAGATTACATCACATTCTTTTCTGTCACCAGAAGGCGGTCTTATGTGGCGTATACGCAATGCCTATTTATGAAACTCTTTATGTTGACTGATTGATTGATTATGTATTTGGGCATCAATTCCAATTCATGTACAACTCACCATTTTGTAAATCAATGTCACTTTTTTGAAACGCTATTCCTTTTCAGGCGACCAGATTTAAACTTAACTTTAATAAAAATCACGGTAAGTTGCTATATCGAAAATTAAATAAAATTCAAACTTTTATAACTTTGGCAGAACTGTTGCGATA
This sequence comes from Drosophila limbata, assembly GCA_963924055.1. Lineage (NCBI taxonomy): Eukaryota > Metazoa > Arthropoda > Insecta > Diptera > Drosophilidae > Drosophila > Drosophila limbata. Next base: position 14,844,623 of record OZ001353.1, read on the forward strand.
TTTAGGTGGCATGTAATTCTGACCATAGTTCGGTCTCTTATTTTATTCTGCATTCAAATATTATTTGTTTCATTTAATTATTTTTCACCTTTTGTTTTACTAAATTAAAAATCTCAAATATTAACTTGCAATTAAGTTCGTCTGTCATTATAAGTATGAAACAACACTTTAAACTAGATACTGAGACGGTTAATTTTTTGTTGTAGAAAATCAGGCCAAAATGAATAAGCATTTTGAATAAAAAGATTTCCCTTTTGTCATCTTGATCACGGTTAATCCTCTTTATTCATTATTAATATTGTTGAAATAATTGTGTGCCTCAAGTTATCAACTTTAAAAAAAGGGGGATTTTTGACTCCTCCAATATTCTCCATTGAGTTTTTATTTTTTATAAACTGTGAATAAATAAACTCTATTGATATTTAAACAAATTATCGAGTTTCCCGAAAATTGATTTGTCGTTTTTTAGATGTACTTTTACATGACTACCTACATACAAATATGCGTGTTATGTAGTTTATGTTTGTTTGTTTCTACTATTTACTATTCCTCTACGTTTAATTAATGTGTGTCATTATCTTAACTAAACATTTCTTCTTGTTGCTTGTCGAATAAACTAAAGCCATCCAACGTGTGGTCAGCTTAACAGTTCGCATTGGTTGACAAACATGCATACATATATCTGTCGTTTATGACCTGATCATAACAATCCGTTAGCATAATGAGACTCGTCAATATCAATTAATGAGCTGCTTCCCAAACGGAAGATACTAAAGGATAATACGCAAATAGAGTGAACTGGACTTGGTCAATGTCTCTCTCGCACTATCTCTATCTCACTCTTTCTCTTGTTGTCGATTTTCATGCGCTTTTCCATTTCCATTAACACGTATTTGTCAGTGGCCGAAACGAGCAACAAACATTCAACTGAAGCACATTTGTCTACAATTTTTCGTGAAATATGAAGATAATTATTATCAATATTGCCAGAGAGTAATTACGAGAGTGCGAGAATCCAGTCGAGTCCAGCCGTCAGTCAATAAGTCAATGAGTCAATCAGTGAGTGAGATGAGTAGATATGGAGGCTCACGCACGGTGTTGATGAGGTGTGACAGATGATAAACCGGTAGGTGAAAGTGAAAGTGAAAGTTGCCGAACCGCAGCACATTGCACATCAATGAATTATTAACCCCTTAATTTTACCCACTGCCCACCACCCCTGATTTCATCGATGTAATCACTGTATCAGTGTCAAGTATTTGTGGGGCGTCGAGTCTTTTGACAAATTGACTAAATATTCGAGGTTGGCGTTGAAATTAATAACAATCGATACGTCATAAATTTATGCACGTGGCTTCAAGTCAGACACGCACCAAACAAACGACTAACCTGTTGGGAGTTGAAAGGGGGCTTGGAACGCGTTGTTATTATTATTTAATTTCAGTCACAATGCGAGCGTTGAATTTGATGAATCAATAAAAACCACAAGCAGAGTCAACAATTGCCAAACGCGCCTAATTATTCCATATATTGTAACAACATGCCAACTGACTACCATATCTTTTATCTTTCTACATTTTGTTCTTTCTTTCTTCTTTCTTTGTATTGTTGTCAAACGACTGCAAATTGTTTTTATAATTTTTTGGCTTTGGCTTATCTCGCTGAGCCTACCGAAAAGTAACAATGTCTTTTCTCAGCTTATTTCCAATTTGATTTGCATGGAAATGTAATCGGCGTAGTTGAGGGGCGTGCCCCGCCCCTTCATGCGTTTGGCTAAATAAAGCAACAATAAGAGGCAGCAGATACAAACAACCTCTTTGCATTGGCAATGTATTTTGTATTTTGTATTGAATTTTTAATAAGACAAGCTGAAATCTTGATCTGCCTGGTTCCCCTCGCTCGCTCCCTGCTTCCCATTCCTGTTGTGCTGTGGCTCACGTTGCGTATACTTGTTTTGCTGGTCGCATTCAAATGCTGATGTAGCATACTTTTAAGGGGCACACTCTCTATGTTTTGTTGCTGTCGCTCTTTAACTAAAGATATTAGTTAAAGCTGAAATTGAGACTTGCAGAAAATCAATAATGTGTCAATTATGTGTATATTTATTATACAGGTGTATTCCACAATTCAAGAGATTTTTATGACAATCAACCGAACGAAATGTGTTCCTGAAATATCAGAGATTTGGTTTTTCCGGGCATATTTAAGAAATGCCATAAAGCTTATTTAAATCATAAAACAACTAATAATTTATATGAGCATATAAGGAAAGTATATTAACATATACTTTTAACCAAATTTAATTGCTTAATTCAATATGTTTTCAAGCTTATCACATGCATTTTGAAATCAGAGTGCCTTTCTGAATGATGGGAAAAAAGCCAGCATTATTTTACGGACTCGATTTTTACAGTGCGCTGCTTTGTTTGTTTGTTTGTTGCTCATGTGAAATGGTAATAAAACAAATGCCTATAAAAATCAACAGATACAGTTTTACAGTTACTTATTTGCATAATGCGACTACACACCAACACACACACAGACACAACACCCACAGACGGCAACAATAACAAATGGAAATAGCATAAGGCAGAAATGCCCCGCAATAGACAGTATAATTTACATTAAATTGCTGATCAATATAAATGTATCTATCAGGGGCATTAGTTTAATTTGTATATGCTACTTTATTTATGTGTGTGTGTGTGCGTGTGAGGGTGTATTTCTCTATCGCTGTGTATGAGTTTGGTATTAAATCGTTTTTACCTATAGCAAATTGTGATTCAGTTTTAGGAACTTGCCCCATGCATTGTTTATAGGTGTACACAGATACACACACATACGCACACATATAAATAGATATAGTTATAGAGATTATGGCCGACCGTGGTTGGAAAAATATTTTTGCATAATTTCTCGCACTGATTTCGGTCGAGGTTTTTGGTTTTTACGCTTTGTGGAACCATAAATTATGCTGAAAAATTGAACGTTTTTGGTCAGCGTCAGAAAGAGCAGTGCAAATTAAGGGATCGGAATTTGGGGGGATGAGAATAGGGACTGGGGATGTGGAGATACTCGGCATACAAAGTAATTTGGTTTTCAGCATATTGCGGTTGAGGCGTCAAATGTTGTTGTTGTTGTTTGTGGCAGTTGATTTTGCGATTAGTATTTTGTGATTGGAAGCTGCCAACAGAATTATCATTTAGCCGCTGATTTAATGCCTGTAATGCAAGTGTATGTGTGTGGGTGTATATATTCTATTTTGTATTCGCATTTGCCAGCCTGATTAATGTTTGATGTGCTATAATTACATGGGAACACACGCACACACACACACAAAGAATTGTCGTTGTTGCCGCTGTTTGTTGCATGCAATTTTCGATTTTAGTGGCAATTTCGTTGCGAACGGTTTATGTTTATGCAATTTCAATTTGTTGAGCAATAAAAGCGATTTGTTTTAATTACTTACGCACAAGGCATTTAATTATTTTTATTGATTAAATAAAACAATTAAGTTTATGTAAATTAAATGTGATGGCAACTGGCAAGAGACATAGGCATTGACATTGTCGTTAGTTCATTGAAGAACTGGGCTGATAAGAAGTGGAATGGCGTGGAAGGGGACTGAGAAGGAGAGTGGGGAACTGCCCGAGTACCTCAGTCAAGTTAATGGAATTACTGAGCGGCGTGCAGCGTTGAATCTCCACCTCAGTCTAGTAAAATAATTTAAGGGCAAGCATAGAAAATTAATGAGGCCATTAAATGCTGAAGACACTGAAGGGACGACACACGCAAGAGACACGACACACTAACACACACGCATACTCTCGCATACTAACACACATTAGAGACACACACACACATATTCATATGTGTTTCCTTGTATAAAACAACTCTTTGTTAAGCCTCTATTTATGACTGCGTGTGTGCCGACTGTTATGCATATGTCTCTCAGTGTGTGTGTGTGTAGTGTGTGTTATCTGTGTGTGTATTATTATAATGCATGAGATGAAATGTGAATACACAGAGGGGAGAAGGCGACATCATCGCTGCGGGGCATATTAGTTATCTAGCTCAGGCAAAGAAGTTTAAAAAATATTCTGTTTATACTTTAATTTAAAAAGTCCGAAGAAATTAAATAAAATATATGAAAATTTATTTCATTCATTTAATTTGTAATATAAATGTTTTAAATTTAGAAATTTAAGTAACACACAACCATAACCCAATTTTTTGAGTGTAATAATCTAAAAACTGTATTGAACTTTGCAAATTACTTGACCTGGTTATTGCATAACTTTTCCATTAATTTTCCTAATTGGTGTCTTTCCAAATTAAGAACTAACTGTTTTTAAAAGTGGAGTTACACAGTCTACCACCAAGTTTTTAATAAATCGAAAAGTATTTTTAATTTTGACAAGAAAATAATGTTAGTAGTTTGACCTATTTCGTGGTAAAGTTTTCAACTTTATTTTCTCTTAACAGTCGTGTCTATATTAATTACTTACGTCAGTTGACTATGCTTTGGGCTATAGTTTAAGTGTCAGTCATTCTGTCACTCACCACAGTGATAATACAAATCCTTTAAACCTCAAATCTTAATTTAAAGATTTAGATTAATTTAGTCGTGCTGTTGCACGCACACAGGAGAAAAGAAGAAAATATACCTGGTTCTTTGGTTCTTATTTAAGCTGTGGAAGCTTTTGGCCATGGCCCAAAAAGCCTTTAACATTATTTCTTCTCTCTCTTGTTTGGTCGTGCACCTTGAATCAGCTGTCTCTTTATTGTTGCCGTTCACATCCATCAGCGGTTCGTTCTGTTTCTGTCCCTCCGTCGCACTGTCCCTCAGTCAGTTTTCTTTTCGTCTGTCCTCGCCTTGTTGTCCTGCCATTGACTGATGTGCAGTTGTTGCGGTTGCGAGTCCCAAAAATAAACTGCTGTTTTCAACAATATTTACGGTCTGTTAGCTTAGGCATATGAGTGTTTTGAGTGTGTGTGTGTGTGTGAGTGTGCTTGGCTTTATCGCCACTTTCTCTCGCTCGCAATACCCTGTTATCATAAAGAGTACAAGATTAGTGGGTATACGCAACTGTTAGGTAAAAGAAGGAACAAACTCTGAAGAAGTCTAAATATTGATTGTGTCAAATAAGTCATTCCATTCTAGAGTATCTATTTGTCTCACACTTTCCACAAGTTGCTGTATTCTTATATGTTTTTTTTTATAAATTTCTCATGCTAGACATTGGACCAAGTCGTTAAACAGGCCGCAATGCATGAACATAAAAGTGCGAGCAGCACCTGGCGGCGCTGTCTTCATTAGACGCTTAGAGATCTAAGCCAAGTTTCTCTTGCTGTTGTTGTTCTTGTTGGTGTTGCAGGCGTTACTTGTTGTTGTTGTTGGGGCACGTTTTGCATTTTGGTTATTTACACAGGCGGAACAACGGCACGTATACGTAATAAAGTTGAGCAAATAAAATTCACTTTCCCTCAGCGTAAAAGTTCTAATTTTTTTTGCTCATCGCTATTGTTGTTGTTGTTTGTTGGTGCTTTTTGTTTTGTTTGGCTTTTGTTGGGCTTCAGTTGCAACCTAAATTTCATTTGAGGCACAAAACTTGTTTAGTTGGCTAACTTTGCGCGTCGTCAATAAGGCGCTGAGGGATAGGGAATGAGAAGCGAAGAGAGGGGCAGCGAATCAGACAGTTAGACCTATGCATGCCATGATATAATCTCGTGCTCCGCCAGCACCGTATTTATTACGCGTGGCCCCATAACTCCCCTTCTCCTCCCCCGTAATCCAGCTCGAAAGCACAAATACACGAACACGCATGCCAAACATGTGTATTTGCAATTTGTGAAGCGGGAATCCGAATAAAACAGAGCACAGAGCTCAGACTGTCTACCTGGGGCATTGACAACTGAGCTCACAGCGAAAGGGTATCAAAATAGCAACGAACTATGAACTCGCAGAGGATGAAAAGCCGAACCAAGACTAAGAGACAAAGTTCAGCATAAAGAAGCTGTAGAAAGAATAATTTAATAAAAAATTCAAACGTTGACAGGTTTTTATTGAAAATGAGAAATGAATGTCGCGTAACGAAATGTTAAAGTCGTAAAATATATGTACATAAAAATGTCATATCAACAGTTAGATTATTTCATATTAGATTATGGTCTAAATATCCAAAACAAACTTTTTTGAACTTAAATATTCTTTGGTTAAGCTCGAAGTTGTGGTCTCCACATATATTACGTATACGTAATGTGAGCTACAAGAGTAGCAAAACTTTGGCGTGTTAAAGAGCTAATTTTGCTCTATTAGCATATCGATTTATGCAGTGCGAGTGTGTGTTTGGCGAATGATGAACTGGATGGGGTTAGATTAAATGTATAATTGGCGATTAGACGATTGGCCCTAATATGCCAAATGCTGCTACAATGGTTAACAACAAAAGCGCAGCAGCTGCTTTCAGCATTCAGCTTTCGGCTTTAGGCTAACAGCAGCATTCGAATTCGATTGTCTTTTTCATCCCTACTTCTGTATCTCTCTCTCTTTTGTCTCTCTTAGTTAATTGGGTCATTGCCTCCCCTGCCCTTGTATACTTACCTTTCTGGTTGGCCTGTGAAAAGTAATGACAACGCAGTGTGCTTTCGTTTATATATATAGATATATATATATATATGTTTTATATATATTTCCTTTGCTTTTGTTCATCATCATTCTTCATTCTGGTGACGCTTTCAATGCATTCAATGCTTTGCCTTTGTCTCGTTTTCCATACATTTTATTTTAAGTACATACATCTATAAACTATATTTATATTTATATTATTATGAAGTTATAGGTATATATTTATATATATTTATTATAACTTAAGTGCTAAGATTATTTTCTTTTTTATGTCGGGATCATACATTTTCCACATTTGTGTGGTAGTATTTCAATCCCGCTTCATTTAGATGCAAAGAAATTAAAGTCTTTGGTTTACCTTAAAATTACAATTTTTTGAATTCTGTTTTTCTTTCGATTTCATTCGAATTTTCTTGTTTTCTTTTTCTTTGTTTAGACTTAAGTACAGGCAATTAATAGATGTGGATACATTATTTAAATTGTCTTTCTCATATTTCTTTTTCTTCAAGTGATATATTGGGATATGTGTGTGTGAGTATGTTGTGTTGTGTTCTGACATTTACATATGTTTATTTTCATATTAATTGATGAATATTTTTGTTTTTGTATCATTTTTGTCTTTTTGTTTCTTTCATTTGGTTTAATGCAATTTTTAATGTTGAGATTCCTAAAGCTTAATGCCAAATGACTGTTTTGTTTTTAGCTAACATTTTTGGATATATTACATAATACTTCGGGCCAGCTGTAAGTCAACATTTACTTTCTTCTGAAACTGAGACAGAATTGATCAATTTAAATAAAATCAAAATCCCAAGACTCGTTTGACACCAAATGACAGTTGATAAAATATACCGAACTAAAATCTATAAATACTTGACATCTATTCTACAAAGAATTAAACTCTTTATGTTAAGGAAAGTCTAATTAATACTCACTGGTCTTAAAGGGAAAGTAAAACTTTAAATTAACAAATTAATTAAATAAAATCATGCCAAATGACAGTTGATAAAATATATCTAATTAATATCTATATTCACTTGACATCTATACTACAAAGAATTAAACTCTGTATAAGTTGAGGAAAAGGAAAGTAAAGCTTTAAATTAACATAATAATTATATTAATTCTAACTAGTTGTTGTTCTTTTCTCTTCCTTTTTTGTTGAATTATCGCTGCCTTGTTGTTTTCTGACCTACATTAGTAATGTAAGAGTATACGTATATTTTGATCCTTTCAGCGACCATTCGCAGTTTATCTTTTCTCATTTATTAGTTTTATAATTATACTGGCCACGTTCATTTAGCAATGTTACAATATTTGTCAATTTTTTAAGTTCCCAATTTGACTTTCCCGTCAACTTCAGAAAAGGCTCTAAGAAATATTTAAAATTTATGTTTAGAGTGAAATTAAAACAAATTTTATGCTAATTTAAAAAAAATTTTTTTTTTTTTTAATTTACATTATTTCTCAATTTAAATGTTAGTATTTTTAGCAATCTTTAAAAATTATATTAAAGTACTTCGAATAATTTTTTAAATTTATTTATTTTTTTTACTTTTTACTTTCCCAAACTATGTTTTCCGGCAAACTTTTAAATGTATAAAATAAATAAAAATTATTTTTCTGGAAAATTTACGCTAAAGTCGAATTGGGAACAGAACTATTTGTGGTTTATATTTAAGTATGTACAGAGAAGTCACACGATTATTTAAATTTTAGTTCTATTCTATTTCTTAGTTATGTTTTACATTGATTTCAAAATGTGAACTTTAGCTCCCACTCTTTCGAACTCAAATGCTGTCTCTTTCTCTAACTCTGTCGCTGTGTTTAGGATTGTTTAGGAAGTCTTGAGAATTGTGATTGAATTTATAATTGCCTACGACTTACAGTTGCGTCTGTTTGACAAAGAAGGAATTTCTTTGTAATGCCAAAACTCACACACACACCAACACACAGATACACACTCTCACTTACACATACACAAAAGTTACGATTACAGTTACAGTTAATTACAGTTAGAGATTTAATTTAACATTTACATTGGGGCAATTCTGATTTTTAAATGTGTGTGTTTAATGTTGTTGTTCTTAATTATTTGATTTATTTATATTGTTACTCATTTTGTTTTTGTAATGCGGGGATTTGCGAGAGTTGACATTTAGGTATGTACATATATATATGTATGTTCTTAGGGTTGCCTAGTTAGTTTTGTTTGCAGTTAGTTGGTATGTTTAGTTAGTTTGTCGTATCTACCGTATGCATATTTATGTTATGCCTAAAAGTATACTTTTCATCTTAATTCATTTATTTGTTGCTGCATTTTCTGCCTTTTTATTATTATTCGTTTTTTCCTTATTGTTTTGTTTATGCTTTGCTTTTATCTCATTGGAAATTCTTATTATCATCATTCGCATTTATCTTTTTAATCAGACACGTATCACAAACAGTTTTTGCTTGCACAAAAATCTTCTTCATTTCAATTTCGACACAAATTCGCTTGAATTTCGCACGAATTTCGCTTAAAAAAATTACATACATTTTTTAAAGTGTCCGTTTTTTTGTTTTTTAAGTTTAGTCAGTTCTGCTTGAGGGGTTAGGGGGATGAGGAGAAGGATGCATTTAAGGACTTAGACATCGGTGCCACAACCCTCCTGATAGCCCTCGTCGGGGGAGTTGCGACTGCTGCTGATTAACGCCCTTTTCAATGCCGTAACGGGCGGTAGAACGGGCACGCCCCCTTTTTGCCAAACACGTATCGTTTTGGCATTAACGGGCTGGCCATTGGCCAATATGGAGCAGGAACTGGAACTGGTCGCTGCCATCATCGCCGATGGTGATGATGATGCTGATGCTGAGATTTGTGTGGCTGCTGGCGTGGGAGATGAATTTGCCGAGGCGTTGCCATTGTTGCTGCTGCCTCCTCCGCCGCCCCCTCCTGCATCGTGTAGGCGTGGCAGGGTGCGGCTGCTGAAGTGTGGACTCGAGCTGGAGCTGTGATGATGATGATGACTAAGCTGATGATGATGATTGAGCGTCGTTGTGAGCTGTTGCTGCAACTGCTGCAGCGGATGCATTTGCAGCTGGTGATTGTGCTGATGCTCGGCGCCTGGAACCAGCGGCAAGCCATAATCATTGGGGTACCCGCAACCAGATCCAGATCCCGAGCCACTCGACAGATTTGTGGTGGCCGTGGAAGTGCTGGATGCGGCAGCTGCAGCCGCGCCACTTTGTGCCACACTGTGCTGCAAGTGGGTGCGGGGAAAAGTCTTGCTGAAGTAATCGCTGGCCGCATTGCGCTCGTGCAGATCGTAGAGTTGACTCGAGTCTCCGATGATGGGCGTCTTGTCCGTGTAGCGCTTCATGAAGAGATCGTCCGCCGAACTGGTTCCCGCCGTGTGCTCCCACAAACCCGAAGGATACAGCGAGTCACAGCCATTGGCGCGACTGTATTCACCACTGCCTCCTCCTCCTCCTCCGACCAATTCGTGGCCCAACATGGCCGGCAGCTTCAGATCCGCGAACTCATCGCTGCCAAATCGTTTCGTGTCGTTGATCAGATCCGGGTTGTTGCCGTGTCCGGTCGAGGCGCTGGGCGAGATGAAGCAGGAGGCAGTTGAAAGGACACTGGCGGCATTGTCATATCCCTGATTGGAGTACGCGATGTCGGTGAGACGCGGTGGTTTCTGGACAGGATTCATATTGACATTGGCATTCGCATAAGTGGGATTGGCGGATCGTTCCCCGGCTAATCTTCCTGTTGATCCTGCACCTCCTCCTCCGCCATTGCTGCCCTTGCGCTCCAAGGTATTGACGCCTCCAGAGCTGCCGCCATCCAGGCAATTGGCCACCGCTCCATTGGCTATAACGATGCCAGCAATGCTGCCATTGCCCGTTGCCGGCTGCGTTTTGTTCGTAATCGAGTTCTGATGATTCACCGAGGTGATGACCTCCATGTGATTGGGTGTCTTGCTGTCCACATACGGCTGACGCTTCACCCGCAGCAGGAGGCACATAATCGCGGCCAAGGCGAACACTATCAGTGCCACCAAGGCTGCACTGAGTCCCACAATCTGTCCACTGCCCAGAGATGCCATTCCCGCCGCCCTCATGCTCACATGGAGCGTGAAGTTCGCCTCGGCGCTGCCCGCCCGATTCTCGGCCACGCAGTAAAACTCACTGGAGTCCGTCTCCTGGGCGTTGGTCAGGACGAGTCGCGAGCGCTTCTCGAACCCCCGCTCCAGCTGCTCGAACATGTGGACGCGCTGATAGGCGCTGAAGGCGCTATTGTTGGCCAACTGCCTTCCATTCCAGTACCAATGGATGTTGGCCGCGGGAACGGCGCTGGCGCGGCACGTGATCGACGCATTCTCGCCCATCGAGGTCTCCACGTAGTGGGAGATGGGCAGCATCTCGGGACGACAGGCAAAGTCGTCCACATGCAGTTCGGCGAAGCTGCGATCGATGATCCTCTCGGGTCCGCCGGCACACACGGGTGCCACGGGATACGGAATGTTCCGCTGCATCAGCCAGATTTTGGCATCCCTTAAACGGCAATCACATAACCAGGGATTGTCATGCAACTCGATCCCATGGAGGCGACTCAGTGTCTCGATTGTCTTGGGCAACAGTTCGCTGAGTTTGTTCCCATTCAAACGGAGCGTCGTCAATCCTTGCAGACCAATAAAAGCCTGCGTCGAGATCGTCTGAATATCGCAGTGGGAGAGATCGAGTTTATTGAGGGATGGAGTACTTCCAAATGCCTCCGGCTCAATCTTCTGGATGTGGTTGGAGGCGAGTGTCAGTTCCCTCAGCGAGGACACGTAACTCAGGGCCAAACTGGGCACATTGACCAGCAGATTATGCGACAGATCCAGCTCCACCAGGTTCGTCAATCCCTTGAAGGTTTCCCGCTGTATTTCGCCAATTCGACAATTTCGCAGATAGAGTTTCTGCAGATTCAGTAGATTCGCCCGGATGAACTGTTCGTTGGACAGCGTCTGGAGTTTATTGCCGGACATGTCCAGGACCTGTGTGCTGGGATCAATGTTGTCGGGGATCTGAATGAGCTGGCGATCGATGCATTCCACGGTCTGCTTGCCGCCCTTCCATTTGCAGGCGCAGACCGTTTGGCAGCTGCTTAATTGCTGGACAGGATTATCCAAGTCGCTGCCAGGATAATATAATGCTGGAGGTCCTGCCGATGCCGCCACATAACCATCATCTGTCATCGGCTGACTATCGGCAATGGGATAAACCTCGTTCAGTGATGACTTGGAACTGGAACCGGAACCGGAGCCGGAACTGGCACTGGAACCAGCTCCATTGGCATAGTTATAGCGACTGGCCAGCAAGGAGCTGGGCAGGAATAGGAGCAGGACCAGCATCATAATGGTATGCATCATGAGTGTGTGTATGTGTGAGTGTAGAATGGTGTGTGTGTAAGAGAACTGATAAGGCTGTGATAAGCGCGCTTTAGGCCATGCCAGGCGGACTTTAGAGCTGAAGATGTGTCCTTTTTTTACACGTATATTATTTTAATTATGATAATAGTGCAAACTTCCGTGCGGATTCAGCGTCGAATGAATTTATTATATCCATATATATATTGGTCAAGCGGAAAATTGATTAATTGCCCAGTTTTTCGCGCTGTTCTCCTTATTGTTGTTTTTGTTGTTGTTGTTGTTGTTGTTCTCGTTGCTGTTGTTGTAAATATTTTCATGTTTTGGCGTAATTAGCGGCGCCTGGCGCAACGTTATTTATAGGAGCGAGCCGACCAGATGATAATCGTTTTTCCTTTTCCACCGAAAAAAGAAACAACACACACACACACACACACACTCGCACTCACACACTCACACACTTCCACATAAAAGAAAAGCGAAATTTTTACGCAACTGGCGAGCTACAATTTTTCCTCTTTTATTTTTTCTTCTTTTCGCTATTTTTCTTTATATTTTGTTCACTTTTTCTATTTTTTGGTTAGCGAGTTTTGCCACGCAAAGCTTTAATTTTCATCGCGTTTTCGTATATTTCTCTGCTTTTCTATTTATTTTTTGTTACGTCTTGTGCGTTTCGGCCTCGTGGCCTGCAATCACAACAGCGTTAGAAAAACCGTTGGACGGGACGAAGAATCTTTTTTGGCCGTGTTGTTCTAAGTTACACACATTCGCGACGGACGAGGAACACACGAAACTCCACGATGGAAACTCGTCGAAGGCAGATGGTGGAGGGTGGAGGGTTGAGGGGTGGTTTGTTGGCATGCGAGGTGCGCGTGATGAGTTTATGTTTGATACGCTTTTAGATATGCATTGATTTTCAACTGTTTCACTTTGACATCATTATTATTATTACCATGATGATTGAGCAACTTGATTATTAGCATTGCAATAATGATTTCACATTTGCTTCACATTTCGAGTACACTTTTGTAGCGAAGTCACACTGTGCACTGTACACGTTTTGAACGACGCCGACGCAACCAACCGCTCGGCAGCAATCATCGACTTGAACTGAGCGACGAGCTGCTCAGCTGCATTGGCAAAAGCGAAAGCCCATCGTAGGGCAAAGCCAAAGCCAAAGCCAGCAGAGCGACGGCGTCTGCTCGTTTCGTGCTCGTTCGTCGGCTTCGGTTGGGTATTCGTGTTTGTGGCTTCGGTGTCGTGTTGAATGCTGCTTTATTGATGAACGACCAGCGGAGGGTGACTGCCGCTGAAGAGCAGCGGGTGGGAGTTACTTTTACGCTCTCTCTCTCTCCTTTGGTTACATGCTCTTGGCTGCAGCTTATGTTGCTTTAACCGTTTGAGCATAGCAACATGTTGCCAAAAACTTGATCTAAGCATATCAACATTTGATTGAGTTGAAATCTTTGATTTATAGTTGCATTTTAGGTTTAGGCTGAAGGTTTGTTAATAATAAAAGTAATAAGAATAATTAATATAAAGATTATAATAAAAATATAGTAACATGTTGGATGCCTTGTAATGAAATTCAATTGAAATTGGGCCATTACGCAGAAATTTTGCTATCAAATTCTGTTGAATATTATATTCCAGTCGAGCTTGCTTATAATGAGCTTGCAAGGGATTAAATAGGAATATTTGGTGAAAAGCACTGGAAATTCTCGTTTGTATATTTTTTATGCATTATTTATAATTAATTAAAAGTACATATGTATAATTTGCACGTTTTGGCTTAAGACCAAAGTGCGATTTGTTTACATATCAAAATATTAATTATGTAAATGTTTTACAATTTTTAATGCAAATAAATTTGTACCCCATTTTTTATAAAAAAATTTTTAATAATAAATTTAATAAAATGATCAATTTGAAAATGTATTTTGATAAAATGTAAATTATATAAAATTGTAAATTAAAATTAAGTTTAAAATTGGTATTAAAAATAACTAATTAAGTAATAAAAGTTTAATTAAAAATGTCTGTTTTTTCTATCGTTTGTCGGTTCATTATAATGATCAGATGTTGGCTTATATAACGACAACGATAATGAACTGATTGATCTTTGGAAATTTAAATGAGTAAACAACAAAAGCAATCAATGAGTCTTCTGTTCCTTCCCTGTTTCGCCAGGTAGTTCTTAACGTGTTGTTTAAGACTCTTATTATGCGAGAACGACAAACAGACGGACCGACGAAGAGACTGAGAGACGAACTGATCCAAACGACCTACTCAAGCATGAAAAGAACCCAAAAGTAAATAAACATGAAAAGTTCTCTGACTGTGAGACGAAAGCTGAGACGTAGACAGAGACAGGGAGAGAGAGAAAGAGAAGGAGAGAGAGAGAGAAAGATCGACAGCAGTGAGTACAGTCTTTGGCGACGTAATTCGTATTTCGACTGAATGAGTCACATCCGCCAGATACAGATACACAAGCAAAAGAAACGAAGACGAATGCATGAATATAATTGTGAATGTGAATGTAAATGTGAATGAATAAGTTGCATTCATTGAGTGCAACGTGTGCAGAATTTCACAATATCATGATTTTCTTCGTTTTAGGTTGAAATACCAAGTCAAGATCAGCTTACACAGCTGTGTGGCGTAAATGTATCTATGTATCTTGTGTATCTCATGGGACAATTCTATCTGGAACTAAGATTGCCTTGGCTAGTTCAACTGAAGACAACATAAAAAGAAGTTAGAATGAAAAAAACAATGACGGCTTTTAATGACTGCGATGCCAACAAGACTTGAGACTCAGAGATTGTGGCAGCGACTGTGGCAGGCACCGACTGGGGAACAGTGTGAGCCGCTAAACTAATTACCTCAAGGCGGCAACAACAATAACAACAACAATAATAACAAATACAACAACAATATCATATAAGTTACTTCACCTGCGTGCCTCTTTGGGGCAGGTAGTTGAACGTGTTGCTTGTGGCAGCTGCTTTTGAGTATGGGCCAAGATGTTGTGTTGTTGGCCAGACAGGAAACGCGCTGTGTAGCTGCCAGAAATCTGTACCTTTTTATCCCCCTCCCCTCTCTGCATATGAGGGAAAATTGCAAAGAGACGCATCTTCCAGCTGCCTCCAGTTGTTGCCTCAGATACATTTGTATCTATATATGCATGTGTTTGTATGTTTGTATCTACAGCCTGAGAAGTTTTCATTGCAAACTTGTTTGGTATAAAACTTGGCGTTGTTTTTGTTGATTGTTTGTTGTTTGTTAATGTTGCTTTTTGATTGCGCTTATATGCGCAATAAAGATACAGATACATATACTTGGACTAGCTGTAGATACACACTTGTGTTTCAATTTCTTAAATAAAGTGCACACAACTCACAATATAATAGACATTGATTAAGGTCAGTTATGATTGACGAAAAGTGAAATTTCCTCTATTGTTTTATTACTGTGTCTCTGTGTGTGTGTGTGTATGTGTGTGTGTCTGTGTGCGTTCTTAAATTGCAAGTTACCCAAGCAGAAACAGTTGCTTTGTCTTTTTCTTGTGTGTTATAGACTTGTCGAGCTGAGGTTTCTAAATGCATTTAATAAAGCTTAAAAATTTAATAACATTTCATTGTTCAAATAAAGAAATATATTTACAAATCCTAATTTATCATTTTGTTTCAGACTCTGTCTGACATTGATTGACATTCAAGCAAAGGAAATGGGAAGCTTTGAATATTTCTTCAATTAAGTTTTTACTGAGGAATATTTTTGAATATAAAAACTTATTTCTTAGCAACTTGGACCCTCAAAACACAGGCATTTAATTAATAAGAAATTGTTTGAAGAATGTTAATAAAAGTAACAAAAAACAATGATTGCAAGATCATCTGTTTTTGGGATAATTATAATAATTTTAATACATTTAATATTTATAATTTATTCATAAATAAACATTTCTAAGATTATTGACTAAACTTTAAAACTGAATTTAAGTGATTAATAAGTGAACATGTAAAGCCATGCAAAATCGGCGCTAATATCTTTAAGTAGTGATTATAAATGTATCCTATAAAAAAGGTTTAAAATTAGATTTTTGAGTAGTACTTATCTTGGTGTCCTACATATGTAACGTATTAGAAAAAGTGGATTTGGTCTGTCTGTTACATGGAGTAATCTTACAATCTAAATCTACTTTATCATGGTTTTCAGCGAAAGCAGAACTCGTCGACTATGCAAATAATATTTGTCTATTTTTTCTTTTCTTTACAGCGGAAGTTGGCAAGTCGAGAAATCGCTTTGAGTGCTTTATGATCGTTATTGTTGTAGTTTGTATTTTTTAAGCTTTTTACTTTTAGTCACAGTCCATCTCCGTCGGGTTGTTTGCCTCCCACTTGCACTTGATTGTTTTTGGTCTCACGGTCACACACATGTGGCTAAGAGAGAGAGAGAGAGAGAGATATGAAAGAGATTCCCCTACATCTTCTACTTCTTGTACATCATTTGTTGACTTTCACATTTCGTACTCGTGTTTCTTTCTGATAGTACGCAACAATTAGCCGCAGTTAATTGGCCAAAATGGCTTTGCGCTACGCTTTCTGCACTTGGCCAAAGCAACAGAGCCAACATACCGCTTACTGCTTACCGCTAATGTTGGCCAACGCTTTGTGACGCTTTGAACGCAAAGCTTCCTCCTAGAGGAAGCAACTGTAAAATTTACAGTGTTACATCGTGTAATTAAAAAATCGCAATTGCTGCATGACTTTGGTCTAAACCAAGAGCCAGGGGCCAACAGCCAAAAGCCAAAAGCATTGCCAAGAGCGAGAGAATTGCAGGTGAATTCTTCAAACAAATATTTGCAAACATAATTTCAAGATAAGGGGTTCAAAAAATCACCTGGCGTTCGACCGTTGGGGAATTGCAGGCAACGCAGGTGGAAAAGGGGAAAAGAGAGAGGAAGGGGGCAAGGGAAGGGTTCAATTGGTAGCAGGATGCTGTGTTTTTGACCTTTGTGCTTGTAATTCTGCGCCTAATTGTCCTTAATTTATTTAACTTCAAGCTGTGCACCGGCAACGGACCCACAGGGACTCCGACTCCATCTCCGATTCCTATTCCTTTTCCGTGTCCGAGTTCGAGCTCGAGCCGTGTTCAGTGTCAAGGGCTCGCTTTGGAGCCGCTGCGTGTCCTTTGGGCCGCTCTTTGGACTTTCCCTTCAAATTCCATCTAAATAAATATCTCTTCCTCAGTCTCTGGCTTTACTGATTTTAACGAGTGTCTGGCTGTTCGGGGATTCATTCACTTCTACCCTTTTGTCAAGGGTATTATTATAGCCTGTGTCATTAGCATTACGCAAGGAAATGTAAACAAAACTGTCGATTATTATTGCATTGTTTGAGTTGAATTGAATGTATACAAGTGAGAATTAATTACCATATGCATTAATCTTAATTGGAAACTAGTCAAAGTTGAAAGTAATTATGGTGATTCCAAGTAAGTCAATTAATAGGTGGCTTTTACAAATGTCACTTCACATTTAATGAACATAGTTCGGATTTACATACTTATAATTAGCTGTTTTAATACCCTTTATTTATTGAAAATATTGATAAGGTAAAATCAAAACTCTGTAATTTAATAAATTAGAAATGTTCAATATCAATAAGATGAGTCAACTTGATACTCAGGGTGTTCTAAGTATATCAGATTCTCAACCTACCCAGCAAACGGCATTAAGATGGGAATATTCAACTGGCGGCAATTGTAAGCATCTATTTAAGCATTCTGTAACTAATCTCATTTTAATCAACACTTTTTAAAATTAAAAGATAATTAAAAAAAA
The DNA here is from genome assembly GCA_963924055.1 of Drosophila limbata. Lineage (NCBI taxonomy): Eukaryota > Metazoa > Arthropoda > Insecta > Diptera > Drosophilidae > Drosophila > Drosophila limbata. The sequence continues at coordinate 14,862,498 of OZ001353.1, forward strand.
TATAAGTTAAGTGCATGTAAGAAGAGGAAGCCTTAGCGCCACCTAGCGTGCGGGATGGGAACATGTTTGCAACCGTTTTTGAATGTCCTTAAACAAATCTGTGACTTATTTCTTCCAATTAAATGGCTTTCAAATACAAAAGAAAGTAATATAAATTTGTTTTGTTAGCGTATTTAAGAAATAGTTGCAGGGTATCTTCTAGTTCGGTTGATTTTTTAGGTATTTGCCACAAGTTCAAGTTGTTACGATTTGTTTTTGTTGGCCACAATTGTAAAGGCATTTAGCCGCATTTCTTGACTTGGACTCCAACTCCACCTTCAGTTCTCACTCCAACTGCGACTCTGACTCTCGAATGGAGTCTCTTGCTTTAAGTTACTGGGCACTAAACGCTCTAATTATTTTCTAACTGTTGAGATTTAAATGTCTCTGCGGCGTTGCAGCGAGAAGCAGGAGCTAAAGCAGTTGGTTCAGCAGGAGGTGAGGGGGAAGGAGAAGGGGAGAAGAAGAAGCAGCAGCAGCAGAAAGCTCTTTATCTTCATTTTGGGCGTTAAGCCGCTTAGTGCAGTCATCGCCCATCGTCCGTTGTCCTGCTTGGAATCCCTTTCACTCTCTGTCTCTCTCAGTCTCTCTCCGAGTCTCACAGTCTGTCTCTGCTCTTCCCGCTCTCTTTCTGCTCGTCTGTCTCTTTTTCTCCGTCTCTGTTTGCATTTAAACTGATTCGCACGCTGTGTTACCAACATCGCATTTGCGCTCTTTGAACCAGAGGGCAATTATTCAAAGCGTCTAAATTAGGTAATTGGCCTTTAAAGAATCACGCTAATTATTTATGTTTATGTATGCGTGCGAGCTTCAACTGCGATTGTGGCATTCGCTTTCGCATTCGCATCTCGGCCAAGTTTGTATAACCCTTTTCTGACTTTCCGCTTTTGCGCTTTCCCGCTTTTCCGCTATTCCAGTTCCCATTGCATTTTGGGCGGCGTTGTCATCGTTGTGCCGGATTTGAGCCCGGTCGAAACAGTGTCCCGCACTTGTTTGCGGCCTTGATTAATGAAGTAGTCCTGCGGCCATATCCAGAACCAGAACAACAACAACAATAACAGGCGTGCTTAGACTACGAAGGCAACAGCTCCTTCTCTTTCTCATTTGCCATCTCTGTCTGCCTCTCTCGCTCCTTCTCCCTGAATTGTTTTGTTTAGATTTATGTCAAATTGTCGGCCAAGTTGCGCTAGACTCCGACACGCAGAGAGGGACAGACAGTCAAAGAAAGAGAGAAAGAGAGAGAGAGACAGAAAGGGAGGGAGACAGAGAAAAGAAATAATGGCTTTTGGGGACGTCGCTTTTTAAGCTTTTCAATCAAATCGAGTTCAAGTGGTTTTTCCACTTTTCGGCCCACTCACAACTTGAGTCAAAATTAATTGTTTGTCTAATCAGTTCATTGTATGCGTCGGACAACGCGACGTGACGCGACCGCAACCAAATTGGCAAGTTGACCCCTCCAATACCACCCCCAACAGCGCCCACAACACCATCACCAGCTGCGCATTTGCAAGAGCAGGCTAATGGGTCAACAGGTTAAAGGTTGCAGTCGGTCCCAGTGAGGCGATTAAATGCATTAGCCAAACTGATTAACACCTATGCACACACACACACACACACACACACACACACACACACAGACACCCAGGCAATCTCAGACACAACGCATAGAAAATCATAGAATTAACATGGCCCATGGAAAGGGCAACGAAATTTGCATATACATTTTTATATGCATGTTATTATATATTTTATAAACATATACATATAATATTTATTTTTTATTTATTATATCTTAAATATTTATGTTTTCGAGTGTAAATGATATCAGCATGAAATCTCTTATGAACAGTAACTATAGATCATAGAAATAATAACTTGAAAAATGTGTTTCTGTATGAAAGGCTTTTTTTAGTTTATCTAGCAAATTCCACTTTTTCAACTGTGTATATAATATACATCTACTTTAAATTAAATTAATAGAAAATCCAATAATATATTTTTAAATAATTGTCATGTTTATTAAGGAAAGTTGGCATCTTTTGGACCTGATTAAAACTACAGAAAGTAAAACCAATTCGATTTGTGTGTATTTATAATACAGGGAATAGTTAGAAATGAAAAAATGCTTCATTTTTAAAAATACAACAAATGCTGAAGATAATAAATGTTTTTAGTAATTGCTAGCGTTAATTAAAAAGCTTGAGAAAATTTTATTACCCCTTTTAATATACGTATCTAACAGAAACGAGATACAGATACTCGCATTTAATGTATCTGCAATAAATCGAAGTCCTTGAAGCTGCACTTAATTGATTTCACTGCGAGCGGATGTTGCATTCTAATGCGGTCTTTAATTTTCTATGATTTATGCGTGTGTTTTATTTCGCTTTTGAGTCTTCGATTCTTGTTGGACTCTTCGACCTGTTTACGTTTAAGTAACTTGCACTCTTGCTTGTCCAGTTTTGCGACATGTGCACCTGTGTCGGCCACATCCTGTGCTTCTAACAAGAAGTGCGAGTCCAGCAAAGGGAACGAGAACGAGACAACAAATCAACCGCACACTTCTTGAACCCAAAAGATACAGATACCAAAATTCAGGTTTAACTAGACTTGGCACACACTCGTCGCACTCTTGTGAGTGGCGAGGGGACGGAGAGAACAGTCACAGGGGAAACACCTGAGAGAGTCAGACGACCTGGTCATAAGCCCTTGCATTTGCTGTCTTTGCTGTTGGCCAAAATGCTAAAGGGAGCAGCTCAAAAGCACGAGTATTTAGAGCGCTGCTGGCTCCGTCGGGACCGAGAGACTATTAAATGTCAATGGATTTCTGCATGAATGAGTTGTGTGACTCCTCTGGGCATAGTACCCCTCTCTCCCTCTCTCCCTCTCCCCCTGGCACCCTCCTTCAACTGCTCCTCCTTCCTTTTGGTGAGTGTTCGCTTTCGGTTTTACCTTTTTGGCCATTTGAGCATTTGATGTTTACTGGCGCACGTAGTTTCATTTAAATTTCAATTGCCAAAAATAAATCTCTCTGGCTTGACAAGTGCTTTGGCTCGGGCTTTTGAGCGAGAACCCCGCAGGGAGAAAAACAACCCCCCTTCGCTGTCCTTCATCTATCACAACACAGCCCCTGCAATGCATTGGAATTTCATATTATTATTTTGATGTTTTTTCCTTCAATTTTGTTTTTAGAATTTATTGAAATATGCATATGTGATTTGGCTCCGAGGCAAAGTCTCTTTTTTTCTCTTGCTGTTTCTCTTTAGTTCTAGTTCAAGTTTCAGTTTGAGCTTTCTGTTAATTAAAATGTATAGCCGCAGTCCGTAGACGTGCCCCTAAAATACCGGTCATAATTTCTCAAGAGCCAAGCCCCAAAAATATGCCAAAAGGAAAGGAAAGCAAAGGAAAGGAAGAACTCATTATGTAATTCAGGAAAGCGCTTCGGCTTATCATAGTTCATGTTGTTATTGTTGGTGTTGTTGTTGTTGTGGGCCCGTTAAATCTTCAACTAAATATTAAACGTCGCCTCTCCATCGACATAATAAAAGCCTCGGCTTCACTTTGGTGCCACTTATTGTTTAGCAGAATGAGTCGAATTAAGGGCAGGAGATCTGACTTCAACTCTTGTCTTGGGTAATAAACGCAGCATCCTAAGCCGCGCACAGTTGGAAATATTTTTCATTAGCATTAAGAGGCAATAGGCAGGAAAAGTAGCTAACAAAAAAAAAGCAACAACAGGAAGAAGAATGAGAGTGAGAGCACTAACTTGGCCATAAGCTTGCCACGTTTTCACGTGTCGGACTGTTAAATCTTTTTCGGGCACAAGCTGATAACGTTCTTGGCCTTAACTCCAACTCTGACTCCTACTCCTTGCCCCCCTTGGGGCCCCAATCTGCTAACTGCTAAACACATAAGTTTGCGCCGTGTGTGTTGTGGCCTTTATGGCTACGTGTTTGGCAAACGGAAGTGGCCAAGATAGCTGCAGATACAGATACATATACTTAAGTATCTGTATAATGTATGTTTGCCATAATACACACACACACACACACACACATACACACACATTCACCTATGAGGCGGAGAGAATCTTCCGTGATTTACACGCCACACAGTTAAACGCTTTAACGACTCGACATTAGAAACAATTGCCAGAAGTTTTAATTAAACTGCGCCACTCATTAGACGCTTCCTCATCTCTATTACTTCCCCACTGCCCTACTCTTTTCCCCTCCCTAACTTCCCCAACTATATTTATTCATAAGTGTGACTCAGTTGGGCGTCTGTCTCCTAAGGTAATTACGAATATGCTTTTTTTTTTCCTTTTTTTTGTTCTTTACGCTCCAATTGCTCATTTCCGTTTACTATTTTTGGTTATGTTAGACAAAGCAGAGAATTGAGAACTGAGGTTCCCTGTAACTCATAAATGCCAGTCAAGCGTAACCCACAAATCGAAGAACTTTAAGCAACTACAAAGACAACAATAATAAACAGTGAAAGGCAAAACTCAAAACTCAATTGAAGACGAAGAATCTTACAATTGAATCGAATGTTTGGTCAGGCGGAACGATTAAGATATGCTAATTAACAGTTAGGTGATGTCAGATTAAGTATCTAACATAGTAGTGAGAATAGTGAGAGCTGCAGCTGTCAAAAAAATAATTTAATGGAAATTAATTTAATTTTAATGCAGAGTAAATTTAGAAAGCAAACCATGTTTAAAATGACATTTTATTTAAGAAAAGTAGTGTTTATATAACAATATTAGAAGTAGTAAAAAAGGTTCTTTTAGAAAATGTTCACTGAGCTATGACGAATTTAATTTTTTTTTAAATTTCGAGCCGGAAGTTCCTTAGTTTGGTTCGCCTCGCGGATCACTTTCCAAATCCACTGAGCTGTGACAAAGTTAGTGCTTCCCTTTCACTGGTTCCAAATGCAAGGGAATAGTTTGTCGAACCACTGAGGACTCAGAAAGTTAGGCTTTCGCAAGCTGACCTCGCTGATTAGCCCCTGATCTTGCACAGGTCGATATTTAATACATTTTAAAATACCATGACAAGCATTTCCCCGAAAGTAACCAGTTAGACCGTCTTCCTCTTCAGTGACAAGACCAAACAACTTGAAGTTGTCTCTGCTTTCCGGCTGAGCATTGAGTGAAGATACCTTAGACGAGTGCGAGCACTTCAAGAACTGCAAGTTGTCGCCTTTCGTGCCACTTCAAACAAAGTAACAAACTTATTATGCCCATTTGTTTTGCAAGAGAAAGAGACAGAGACAGAGACAGAGACAGAGGGAGTGAGAGAGTGAGAATGCAGCAACTGTTCCACTGACAATCAACTGGGGGAAATATACTCCACTGGGCAGCAGCAGCAACCGCATCCAAACTGAATCTCGAGTCTGAGTTTTGACCAGGCTCAGTTCCCTGCTTAAGCTGCCGCGATACTTTTGACTTCCTGTGGCAAACACACACACACACACACTCATGGAGACAACAAGAGCAAACTGGGCTTAAGCTTCCAAGTGGTAACTCGCTGCGGGAATCAACAGAAGGGAGGGGAATGAGAAGTGGACAACTTGCAACTCCACACGCCACACACAAAATTGCGGCTTTGCTGCTGTGCAACAATGAGATACTTCAGAAAGAATTAGTTGCACTAAAAATTGCAAAAGTCGCACTGGACTCGGCTCGGGTTTTGTTTGTCGCCAAGTACGAGTATATACATATGTACTACAAAATACTCCTAGACCAGGCTAGACTTTCACTGTTGTAGTGACTTAACTTCAACTCCAACTCGGACTCCAACTCGTACTTCTCTTCTTCATCCTCCCCTTGTTATGTTTGTTGTTGTCTGTATTTTGTGTGTTGCGTATTTTGTGGCACTCCGGGTGGTAGCTGCTGGCAGGACATATTCGCAGGAGCTCTAGGCGCCTAAAGGACCCTGAATTCCTGTGCTCTTTGTGGTAACACTGAGCAGTCTGTATACTCTTACAAAGAGTCAACTGACTTGTTCATTGCTTTGGAAAAGTAATGCTGAATAATCACTTGAATTTACAGAAACTTCACTTTATTTAATCGGTGTACTTTATATAAAGTAGAGTGAGTAATATTAGATTATTATTAATTAAATATTATTATAAATATAAAATCATTCTTTTTATAAAAGTTCAATATATAGAAAATCGCAAATATTATGCTATTTTGTGAACTGCGGATCCTGAGGTCAAATCATCAATAGATTCCCATTCTTTTCGTAAAAGTTTCGTATGGTCTTTGTCAATATATTTATTTTAAAATAAAGTTAAATTTCAAAAGTGAGACTATAATAAAACGAAGTTGCTCATTGATGAATGCTGGAATTTAAATTTGTGTTTCAGCACATCTTTTAATGATATTTTATCAGAGGAAATTGCTTATGTTTAAAAATACGATTAAATGTCATATATTTTTTAACATTTTTTGAGACTTATTTTTAGAATGCCTAATTTCTAATAACCTCTGTTCCAGTGATTATCTTAACAAACTTAATTACAGCTTTCACATTTTATGGATGAATTAAATATTATATTATAGTTGGTAAACAAAACAACTGAGTAGAGGGTGTGTGAAGCAATAGCAATATTAAAATAGTTTTGCCTGCTATTTTTCATTCTTTGGTTTTATTTTCAAATTCCGGCCGAGTTGCCGGCCATGAAAAGGCATTAGAATAAGTAAAAAAGCGACGTTTTTACGCTTTTGCCGTTTGCCGTCTCTTGTTCTTCTTCTTGTTATTGCTCTATTTTGTCTGCTGTTGTTGTTATTGTTGTTGTTGTTGTGTTTGTTGTTGTTGTCACTTTACATAGTCGTTTAGCCTGGGCCAAAGTTGCAGACGTTTCTTTTTTTTTTGAAGGCCAACGGCAATTTTAATTCAGCTTTAGCTTCAGCTTCGTTTGTTGCATTTTGCTGTTGTCTTCTACTTTTTTCTCTCTCTCCTTTTTGCAGTTTTTTCTGTTGTTATCTAACATGGTTAATTCAAGGCGCGTCTTTTGGCTGGAATTAAAGTCTCGCAGGCCAAGCATAACGAGCTCAGCCAGCTCTTTGTACCGTTTATAAATTGTCATGGTCCTGGACTCTGTCTGTCGCCGATTCCAACTCCAATTCCGATTCCGACTCCGACTCTGTTGCAATGCATGGCAAATTTAGCGTAAAATTTTTGTCACAGTGCATGGATGCGGGACGTTTGCCGCCAATGACTGTGATTACACTTACCCGTCAGGTGCTCTAATACTTACTATACTACTCCCTCTACCAAGTGGATGTCACTGCTGGCTTTCTTTATACGTATCTTCTGCTATGCGCTCTGTTTGGTTTCGTATTACTTACATAAAAAAAATCATAACGTTGCTCTGATTGTTGTGAAATGATACAACATAATTATGAGGCGAAGCCAGAAGGCAAATGAACGTTAGATTTTAAACAAAGGGCAACAAATAAAACCAATATTGTGGAGGATGACACAAAAGTAAAAGGTTCCATTTTGGACAATCTTGTCCATAAAGTCACATCACAATGACAAGGCAAACTTTAGAATCTCAAATTTATGTAACCCAAATCTTAATGCATATGTATACGTAAGTATTTTTATGAAGAGGGAGGGAGGGAGGTAGGGACTGTCTGTGTGTTGACACACACAATCAAGCAATCAAAATCTAAAAACTTTATCCCCATTCATTTATGTACGTGTGAGACCAAACAGTAAACGTCATTGAATCCTAGAACACACACATCCATACATATATAGTATATGTGGAGTAATGCGTGTATGTGTGTGTGTGTGTGTTGGGGCCACCCTGAAGGCATAATCAAACACAGCAGCACACACTAATGCAGTTAACAAACTTGCGGAAATACAACGCACACACACACATGGAAAATATATGCGTAAAGGAGTCTTAAGTGCTGTTCAGACACACACACACACACACTTACACAAACACATAGTTCACAGACACAATGATGATGATGTATTGTGTGAAATGTGAATGTGATTAAATTTCCATAGCAGCTCGTCTTTCATGCCAATTTTCCATTAGTGTTTTGCCTCAGCTTCAGTCCTGCCTCAGCCTCAGGCTTCCCTCACTCTCTCTCCCTCTCCCTTGCACTCATACTTTTACACTTAAAAGCACATCAACTAATATACAGCAGCAACATATGCTGCATGTGTGTGTGTGATGTATCCCGTAAGTTGCTCGCGTCAAATGTGATGATGAATAGTTTGTTTGATGTTACTTTGACCATTCTGATGATCAGCAAAAATGAATGTGGATATATTTACATGGACGAGTGTGTAAATGTGTGTGCATATTTGTGGAAGTTAACTTAAATGGCTTATTAGCGTTGCTCTAAACCAAAAAGGGGTTTCAGTTGTCAAGCCGGAAGTTAATGTAGATAAACAAACAGTTGATAAACATCCGACAAGGTTTGAGTAATTAACTAATGATACAACTATACATAAATCAGACAATTAATATTGTCCTGACGGGGAGAACTACATGTGTACTCACATGTTAACTGTGTTGTTGTTAGATAATAAAATTGTAGAATCTGTCTGTTGTACCATGCAAACTTGATTGTCAGAGATATTTCTGATTCTGAATTTGTCATCAAAGATTCTTGATTCTTTAAATATCATTTCAAGTATTTCAACATTGAGCTGTTCCACACTATACTGGCAACTTTTGATGGAGGATTAATTTCCCGCTCGCTTTGTTGTGTTCCCTTGTTGCCTGTCCACAATTTGGAGCTCGCTAAGCTGGCTTCCAAATGCGCGCTTGGAAACAATTAAATGCTTAGCTCGACAAAAGTCTGCGGTTCGCATTAAATCATCAGTCTGCTGTTGACTATAACCATTGCCACTCTACTCCAGAGTGGAGTTTTGTCTGGTGTCAACCCATCTCCCTTTTCCCCTCCCTTTTCCCTTTCCTTTTGCTTCAGTGTTCCATCAGCGGCATGCAAAATAATTTACATAAGCAGCGACCACAAACTGCAGCTCCCAGCTCGCTGAAAGAGATAGGAATAGATGAGATAGAGAGAAGAAGAGCAAGAGCGAGCTAAGGCGCCAGGGGATGCCAAATTAAAGCCAAGCCCCAAACCCGAGAAAACCCATGCAGGCGGAATCCCTCGACCAGGCCAACAACAGAGCACAACAAAAAACTGAAAAAAAGAACAACAAATGATTTGGCATTGAACGTAATCGACTATAGGATACTACGTAATTAGGCTGTATCTTTGACCCTTTGACGTTCCACTTTCACTTAAATTCTCCATTTTTGATTCTAAAAGTATAGCTTATAATAAGTGTGAAAAGATTGTTCCGCTTCCCTCTTCTTTATTTATTCTTTCCTATCCATCATAAATGATAGTCTGCATAGATTAATAGTTCTTCATAATTTGACTATTTCTTAAAATATACTTTATATACTCACACTCTAATCAAGCTGATGCTGAAATCCGTCACATTTCTTTGCTGCCCATTAACTTAATTGCTTGGCATCCATTATGATAGTCTGAATACCTGGACCGATTTTGCTGACTTGACTAGGACATACCATATATTCAGTCATTACTAAAAACTAAAAAATTTACTGATAACCTGAATAAAATTATAATAAATACGAAGTGAATAAAATATTATTTATTTTAATTCATATTTTTTGGAGACTCAATGAATTAATAAATTAATAATAACATTATTTAGTGACTCTCTTTCTCTCTGTTAATCAATCTAGTTAATCAATACTTTTTCACACTATTATTACACATCTTTTTTATAGGGTATAGTTATACGAGCTATTCAAATATCCATAGGTATGTGATGCTGCGACTAGTAAGGTTCTTTTTTATTTTCCGTTGTTGTTTTTGTTTCGGTTTGGTGTTTTTTTTTTTTAGTGGTTTTTGCTGTTTTGTTTGGATTTTCGTGCATTCACTTGCGGAATTTTTGTGTTGTTGACTCGGCGACGCATATGAATGTATCCCGGTCTCTTCTCCGAGTATCTCATGGAATGGAGTGTGCTCCTCCACATCCAGCTGCTGCTCCTACAGTCGGTTGTTGTTGCTGTTGTTGGCCATGTGTGAGTGTGCATATGTGTTGGCGCATACATAAACAATGGGAAAAACAAGAAGACCCAACCCATGGTACAAAACGCACACATAACAATGACAAAGAACGCATTTTGTGGGAAAGACAACCAAACTCACCATCCAGTTTACTTTTCTCCTTGGCTCCTCTCCTCGCTTCCCCGATGGTCGTCGGTCTTCGCTCAGTTTCTGGCTGGTTTATTATGCAAAAGTTATGCAAAGATAAGCAAAACTATGAGCAGCGACAGCAGCTTGGTTACCAAAAATAGTATAGAACCCTGTCTCCACATCTACATCCACATCCACATCCAGATGCATAAAGCATTTCCACATCATGGTCAAAAGACAAGCGCTGATGGTGAGGCTACCACTTACCATTTACTACTTTGTCCAGTTGCCGAGTTGCCAGTTGGTAGTTAGGAGCAACTGTTTTTGGGAATACGGACAGCTGTTTAGGTTCGGTTTTAGCCATCATCGTTGTCCCTGTCGTTCAAGTTAATTGTGCGGCCAAATGCAAAAATCAACTTTTTTACAAGTTTTCTGGACTTTTTTTTAAACTTTTTGAGCCCAACGCCGACGCGTCGTCGGCACCTCGTGAACGAAATGGACACTTAAACTCTAATCGAAAAACTTTTGCCCATATACAAGTCACTTTAAAATGCGCTTAATTTGATCAGCAGGCGGCGATTGTCGAACTCAAAACTCACAAACTGCCAACTGCCAACCGAGAACTGAAAACTGAGAACTGAAAGAGCTCTTTACACAGATTAACATTATGAGCTGCTCGACAATTCGGGATATGGGATAAGGACTCTTCTTTCGTGCCAGTTATAAAGTTGTTACTGCCATTGACTACAATTTGTGTGCCTTTCAATTGGCTTTTTTGTTTGTCCGAAATGGTTATATAGATATACATATAAATACACATACCCTAACCCACAACTTTTATCGAGAGGTAGCTAATGTCCGTGAAATAAAAATGATTGTGAGATAAAAATAACAATTGTGCTCGACTGCAGCATGAGAGTGTGCTCGACTTTGATAAATACTAAAGTCGGCTCTAAGATACTCTAACCGTTTAAAAATACCTGAATTTTAAAAATATTTTGTAATTATCATATATGTAATTTCTCAAATGTTTCGAAACTTAAAATTTACATAAAATCTTATATTTTAAGCTTCATAGTATTAATATCAATTATAAATGTGCTGTATTCATAAACTGATATAAAACTGAGGTTATCTTTTAAATTAAATATCAGGTTAGATATCATTTTATCTTTAGAATCTAGATTCTAGATTGATTCGACGATTATAAATTTATTTTAATAACTTTTGATAACTTTTTAAGTGTAAAGAGTGTTATTTAATAGCATAGTCTTGAACTACTATATAAAGTATAGTAAAGTGATAGAAAAAACAGTAGAAACGAGAGTCATTTTGACATTGCAAATTTAAAAATACATACGATAAAAAGCTACATGAATATAGAATCCCGTAGTTTTGATCAATTTTGAACATTGCTAAATAGGTATTAAGTAAAAAATAAAAGTTAATTATTTTTTCAGAAGCAATTTTAGAAATACAAAAATAAAGTAATCGTTTCTATTACATTTGCCATCACCGTATATCTATATATATGTATGTGTGTGGGAATATAAGTATATCATTTCAGTTGATTGTCGCTGCTGGTTGTGACATGAGATCGAGTGTGCAGTTTTTGAAGAGCGTGTGAAAGTCAAGAGGACACTTTAGTCAATGCACACACTCACACACACACACATGCACATATATATTGTGATATCGTTTTGTGGTAGCAGTCAGCACTTGACGCGTCCTGCACCTTGCCACATTCGCATCCACATCCACACACTCCCCTTCAACTTTCCACGAGCTGCGCCTGAAAACAACGCAACCTCACAACATCCTTGTTCAATTGAAAAATTAAGCAGCCACTTTGTCAAAATGTTGTTTCAATGGTTGGCCCAATACATTAACAGCTACAGATACAGCTACCGATATGTATCTGAGAGCAATAACGAACCCATATCCAAATCCAAGGCCCCAATTGCCAGCTTTAATTGTAAAACATCTGTGCCTGACATGCAAATGCAAAAGGTTTGGCTGTCTCTCTCCCTCTCTGTCACTACGTCTCCGTCACTCCCCCTCTCACTCTCACTCCCTCTCTGTCTTTAGGACCGTTGTCGTCGGTTTGATGGAGCATACTCGCTTGGCACTTATTACATTGGCATCCAGCGTATGGTTTTGTCATTTATTGATGCAAATTTTCGTCACGCTTTTGCCTTCTTTTCGAGGGGGATTTCAATGGGTAAGGGATGTGGATATGGGGAGGGGTAGGAAGGGGGAAAATCGGGCTGTACGAGACGCCACTTAATTGACGTCTACGTCGAACACAAGTGCGCCAAGCGCTGATTAGGGTTGCCACTTGGCCTTTACTTATTTTGGCCTGACTCCTTCGAGTCGTCCATGTCATTGTCACCGTTGTCAAAAGTTTTTCTATATTTTCTCGTTTTTTTTTATGTCTTTTTGGCATTTCTGAAACCTTTTTCCGCTGGTTTCATTGGCATTTTTATTTTGAAGAGCGAGCGGGAAAAATGTTGTCATCTTTTTAAGCGGCTTTTTTGTTGATTGGCCACACGATTGAGTTGACATTAATAGCTACTTGGAAGTGTCAGCGATGGCAGCAAATGACAAACAATGCCAACTGATAAGCAATCAATACAGTCTATACCCCTCTCTCTCGTTTTCTTTATTTGCCTTTCATCAGTTAACTTATAACTTCTTAAGTAGTGGGAAAGTAAACAGAACCAGAAACTCTATCAATTGCTACAAAATCTTCTGCATAATTTGAGTGCCTAATTAGGCCCCTGATTATAAAGATTGTAATAAAGGGCTCGACTAGGCAAATACCCTGTATGTAGAGCTAAAAGAGGCGGAAATAATTGCAATTTGTTTCTTACCTATCTTAATTATTAAAAAATTGTTGTTGAAAATTGTGTAAATATCATTCAACTGATCTGGTCACACTTGGCTATTGTTGCCTATAATTTAATTGCATTAAATACTTGATAATAGGGTATAAATATATCGAGTTGAAATAATAATTTTATATATCTCATAACTTATTGTTGCTAGTCAAATTGTTGCACCTGTCACTATGCAAAGCTGGTCACACTTGAGTAGACAGTCAGCAGTAGAGTCTACTGTAATTCATTAGTCTCTATCTACTTGGGTCTTCCTCAAAATGGCTGCACGCCCACAGCTTAACTTAATTGAACTTATTGTTCTTCGTGGACGTCTTAAAATCCCTTCTTGTTGTATCGCAATTAAAGGGAATTAATTAAATCAAAATAAGGAGAAATAAATTAGGCGTAGGCAGATTCAACAGTAGACTGAACAAACAATAAAATTATATTTACTTGGAAATACATTTAATTTACAAAGGGAACTATTGATTATTAAAAAAGTATAAAATTTAAGACTTGTTAATGTACAAACGTGTCCACTTTAAAGATGCGCTTACTTTGCTTTGTAAATAATTCCGAACGGAAAATATAAAAGAAATGCATAAGTTTTAAATATCAGAATATGAGTATGTCTACGGTAAACAGCATAAAATGTCCTATTGTACTAAGTATCTGTACCTTTACATAGACACACTTTCAACAGAATTCGGGTTTCTTTTCTCTGTAGGAGAACATGAACTCAAGAGCTTTTCTTGTCTTTCGCATCAGTATCAGTGGGCGTTGCTTGTCATTTGATAATGTGACCAAGGTACGTCCCTGCTTTTTCGCAGAGCAGCATTCCAAGAGCTTCATTATCCTCAACTTGATCATTATCATCATCATCATCATCATTATCAATGTCTTTGGGGCTGTCTAAGATACTGTGGGCGTCTGAGGCAGGAGTGGCATGCACCTTTTCATAGCGACTATGTGATCTACATGGCAATACCAAGATGCATCTCTACATCGCCACATCAACTCGAACTTAGCCAGCTGCCAGTTCATCCAACGTGGGCGGGTTTCCTTTTGGCCTTCTTCTTCTGCCACGTCTTTCTCTTATTTTTCTGCCTCTGCCTCTGATGTTGTCACAAACTGTAGGACGCGCCTTGTTCCTTGGTCGTCGTGTGCTGTGGCAATTCAGTTTGCTGTCGCTTTATTTTTATTTAATTAACTTCATTGCATTGCCAGGACAGAGCCTCGACGGTCGAATCAGGCATGCAACCTGCCCAGAAATGCTCCATCTCCTTCTGTCTTTATGTTTCTCACTCTGTCTTGTCTTGGATTGTTTCTACCCACATGCAAAGCTCTGCCTGTTGTTGCCTGTCCCAATCGTCGTCGTCGTTTCAGCACCTTGACAATGACTTATTGTCGCTATCCAGCATGCAGACACACTCACAGACAGAGCCAGAGCCAGACCAAGTCAGGACCAGGCCAAGACAGTCAGGCAAGTCAGCATCAACTCAGGCTCATCTCAGTTCATTGGCAATTCTTCTTTTCGCAAAGTGGCCTTTCTTGTTCTTCATCTCATGTGTGTGTGTGTGTGTGTGTGTGGGGCCAATATTGAATGTAAATCAATATATTTCACACAACTTGAAGTTGCAACTAAATTCGATAACTGATAAACTCCCAACTGGTTAGCTGAAAGTCTCAACCGAAGGTCACTTGAGACATAACATATTTCGGGGGCAATTTACAAAGTCGCAGCCTCAACTTCCTGTGGGCTAAGGCCAAATGCACATCGACATCCTCTCCCAGTAGTATTCATGACGCTGCAGGCATTTAAGTGTATCCCAGGGAGCAGTAATTATAATAACCAAGCCAACCAAAGGCACTCGGACCAATACAACTTGAACCCAAACCCAACTAAGTTTTCATGTCTCGGTCGCAGTCGCATTTGGCTTCTATTTCGCAGGAGGCGCACAATGAATAACCGCAAAGTCATCTCCGGTTTATTTACTGGCCAACAGATACATACATCTGAAGCAAGGTAGAAGCGCACCAATAAAAAACTTCAAGTAAAAACGTTCTAGCCACAATTACGTGACTATAAGATACCCTATGAATTAAAAAAATGGTCCCTTTCGGAAATAAAATATATTTTATAAATTGTATTCTTTTCTTGAGAATGACTTTAGTTAAATAATGATTATACATTTAAAAAATAAGCTAATGATTATATTAAACATTTTATTTGGCTTCAAGTTCAAATTAATTCAATTCAAGTAAATTCAAATTACGAAAACAGTAATATTTAAATATAGCTAAATTTATGTATAGATATCTAAGATATTTATTAGATAGTCTCCATCTGTCTGTTACATATATTTGCACTAGTCTATGGTACCTTTTTAGTTGATTTTCAATGATTACAGGGTATACAAAACTGAAGCCGCATGAATTTTTCAATTGTAAACCATGCCACAAAGATTCAGATGCAGAAGCAAAAGGTATTGAGGAGTCTATAAAACAAAAGTCAAGCCGAAGAGTGACTTTACTTTCTGACTGGGCTCTGAGCTCGTTTCACGTCCAGAGCGATACATCGAATTTAATTTCCTGTCAAAATCGACGACGAAGCCGAATGTTAAAGTTGTTTTTGTTGTTGTTGTTGTCGTTGCGGTGTGAGGCATTCAAGCGTTAAGAATCTGACTGCCTGGTTAAGTTCTTGGGCCAAAGGTAATTTTGTGGCTTTAAGCGTTGTCTTCGTTGCCTTCGACTCGATTTCAGAGAATTTCAATTTTGAGACTTGCCAAAGCAATATTATAAATGGAATTCGCTTGCAATTAGCCAGGAGACACAGACTGCGACTCCATCGAGTCCCTGTCTATTATACAGCTGCCATTGGCAACAACTGACACATGGCACGTGATCAAAACACAAAAAAAAAATATAAATAATATAATGAATCATCGAGGCGACAGTTGTGGCACTTGTGTCCAAGACTCAAGTTCAAGTCACAACCAAATGCGATGAATTGCCCAGAACTTGTTTCTCTTTATTTTTTGTTCCGGGGTTTCTCTATTAGTCAGGATTTCGGCCCACATGTTCTTCTGTTATTTTTTTTCCTTCATCCTTTCTTTATTTTTGGCATTTTATTTTAAAAAGGCAGCGACATCGATATCGTCCTTTGACTGGCTATTTTTATTATAGCCTCCGTATGGTCATAACTTGGCTGAAAAATCGTTGTAGCAAACTGCCAAAGGCTGACAAATGTGAGGGATACTTTTCTTTCCTTCTTTTTATTTCATTTTTTACTTAGACGACTTTGACAAACTGTACAGTAAAACACATAAAAATAAATGGAGAACGCTTTCAGTTTTGACGCAACATGTGTAATTAATAGACTTCAAGTCGTTATTTTCTCCCCTTCAATATGCAATCAGAGTCTATAGACAAACTAAGCTTTTGGGCTTAAAACGCACGCAACGGCAACGCGGCGTATGATGAATGCGTGCTCGTAAAGCATCAAAAGTGTTTGACACCAAGGTGTCTATTGTATTATTTAACGAAATTTCATGCGACCATATTCCTCTCTCTCTCTCTATTGCCGACTACTACCATACAATAGTGCGATTCTCGCCTTCAACGCTGCCCACAAGTGCGACACATGTCCTTGAGCGGCTTTAACTTGCCACAGCCGAAAATAGCCAGTCGAAGGCAAAGCTTCAGAGGCAGCAACATGTTCTCCAAGTGTGTCACTGTCACACTCGACGATTTGGAATAGCAGCAGCAAACAAACCAAAGGTCAGATACAAAGACTAAAGTCGAACCTTAAACGCAATATCTATACTCTTACTTTTCCTGTTTCGAGAAATCCCTGATGCTACTAATAGTAATACTTGTACTACCACTTATTACTAATTCTACTAATACTTTTTGATCAGTTTGGAATTTTTCTGGATTTTCCCAAATCCATGAAACAAATGTTGAATCATTTAAAAATTATTTGAACACCCACAGTTTACTACATAATAATTAATTTTTGATATTAAGTTTTAAGTTGATAAGTTAAAATTAGTTCTAAGTTGATATTAAGCTCTTCATTTTATTTGAATTCTTAAAAGTCTTTCGTTTTAATGGTCTTAATTGAAATTAAATAAAAATAAAATAAATAAAGTAACGAGTAACAATTTTTACAACAACTTTACAAGTTTACAACCTCTCGTTGTTTTTAAAGGTGACGAGCTGAGAGTACTGACAACACAACATAAATACTTAATTAAAGCATTGCGTAAAGGTGTAGATTATACTTAATAATAGTGACGAGTCGTTGACATTTAATCAAAGCAGCGGGTAATGAGTTGTTACTGCTTTACAGTGTTGTCAATTTAGCCGTTTTCCGGATAGATCTGTCCTTTATTAAATTATTTCTGTGGGGTACATTATTTGTAAATACTACTATTGATTAAATCCTTGCCTCTCACCCCAGCAAATAATGATCATTTTTAGCCTTTTTTAATAATATGAAATTGGATAAATGCTATTGAAGATAGTATTCGATATTATTATTATTATAATATTATATATTAATGGACAACACTTGCAAGAAAAACCTGTGTGTCCTATAGTTTTCTTTTTCCGTATTTTCCGTATTTTCCTGGTCAGTTTGCCCTGTTCTTGTGGTTGATAGTTGGCATCACTGCTGTTTAGTATAATATAACTTGTATAAAGCATAAAATATTTCATTAAATAAATGCATTTAAAATTTGTTTAAGGCTATTTCATTTGATCAAACAATTAATTAGGATAATGGGGAAAAAATTTAAAATATTTCAATACATAAATTCACTTAATTATTTGTTTAAGGTCAATTCACGTAAATAAAAATTAAATTAAATTTATGTCAATAAATTTTTTTATTTTATCAAAGTTCTGAGCAAAATCTGTCAAAATGTCATCATTGTTCGCTAGAAATTATTGGTTGCTGGTCGCCTGTTAGATTTTTCAGATAATTGATCGATGGGAGATGCAATAGCTAAAATAGCCGATCCGATTATGGCCAGTAGATGATACATATAGAGAAACACAGGCTGCCATTGAGAGTAGTTGGGCCTGTTTTCGAGCCCACAAACTCGAGTGTTTGTTATCTGTCGCTTTTGCTGTTCGCTCTTGATGCTGCTATTGTTGTTGTAGTTGTTGTTGTTGTTGTTATTGTTATCGTTGTTGTTGTTGTTGTTAGCTGGCAAGGACATGTTTGTAGGCTGCAGACTGTTAGACTATTTGGCCCGGCAGCTGCGTTCACGCAAATAGAAAAGATACTCAAGGCACTCATTTGAACGAGACAACACACACGCACACACGCACGCACACAAACACATGGATGAAAACTGTTACGTGATGAGTGCGCGTCATGCGGGCGCCCAGAAACAGAACCACAACCAACCACAGTCACAGCAGTGGAATCAACTGAGATATAGAGGAAAAGAGAGAATGAGAGATACAGTAAGAGAGCGAGAGAGAGAGAGAGAGAGCTGGCAAAACAAAACAGCCATCAGTGGGCGTTTAAGCCAAGTCGCCTGATGTCCGCAATGAGATTTAAATAGAATCAAATTAGTGTTGCCATTTGCTGCATCGCCCCGCTCATTTTGAACTTGTAATTCCGGATGGGGATCTGCGTAGATGCATAGATGTATAGGAGGATTGGAATTGTGCTGACACGGGAATCTGCCCAGTGTTAGATGAGGTGAGAGTTCAATGTACGCAGCATGAGGAATTGTTTGCTGTGCAGCTTAAAACGCTTACCGAAAACATAAATCCAAATACATATAGACAAAATGGAGCAAACGGTCGACGGTCGTCGACATTTCATTTTGGCCTTTGTCAACGGTTTTTTGCCTTTTAGTCAGGTGCACAAATACAAATACAAACAGGGCTAAAACCAAAGCCAGTAACCAGATGGGCCAAGAGTTTTTGGCCAGAGAAGTGCGACGCTTCAATGTGGCAACGGCATTGACAGTTTGAGCTTAAAAATCCAATTAGTCTTTGATTTGCATACAAACATACGAAGAGGCAGCAGACGCAAGAAACAACAACAACATCAACATCCAGGTGAATGACAACGACAACAAAGAAAAACACAGAGAGAGAGAGAGAGAAAGTCGCAGCATTTCTTGCTAAATATTTTAAGACCTACATTCGAATTCGGAATCGACCAGTTTACAAACATCTAAAAGCTTACAAGACAGTTGGGGCCCAATGTCGAAAGTGGCAGGAGAAATGGCCAAGAGAGCGACAGAGACAGAGAGAGAGGCGCGGTAGGGGGGTGAAGCATCTTCAGTCCGCACCACAATAGACAATTGGATTTTTGCGGTTTCTAATCCAATTTATTTCGTCTTAAATACGAAAACCGGCTTGCCTCGGCTTGACTTGGGCTGAAAGCGTCCTTTACCGTTCGTTTCTCTATATGCGCTACAAAGTATCCTGTTTGGGGTGCGGTTCAATGTAATTTAATGGCTAGCAACGGTCAGGACACAAACACACACACACACATACACACACACAAACAAACAGACAACACACACAAAATGCATTAATATTATCACTGCGGACGGCAGTCCGCGCTAGTAACGAAAGCAGCACGAAGGGTGCGAAAGGCGACTAGCATCACTGCGGACGGCAGTCCGCGCTAGTGACGAAAGCAGCACGAAGGGTGCGAAAGGCGACTAGCATATATACACAGGAAGAATGGAAAATTTGCTATGACTGTCCTATCGGGTTGAATTATATACCGATCGAAAGGTATCAATCTAACTTAAAAATGTGCATACTAAGACTTTTGAAAACTTACATGGTTCGTGAGATAAACAGGTGTAAGTGGGAGGGAAAAAATTTAAATGATTGGAGCAAATGGGGCCGTTGGAGCCTTTTAAATTTTTTTTATAATTTTTCACTATACTTATCAAAAATACGCGTCGAATGACACCTTGATCATCAAAATCCGACCACTGGTTCAGAAGATAATAAATTTCGAAATTTTTGGTGCCCATTTCAAAACGAGATGAAAAGTCAGTCTGTTTGTTTGTTTGTTTGTTTGTATAGATCAAAGCGTTGATTTAGCTTAAAAGTTTGAATGAGGACTTGTTCCCGATAAAAAATCTAGAAACGTTTGTTCTACGACTTTTTCGAAAAATCGCTAGTTTAGCGGGAAATCGCTAAAAACCGCTAAAACCCCATAGCATCCAAACGATAGGAGCCACAGATCTGTTCTATATGTCGTTGGAAAGGTGTTTTGAAGAGCTTTTAGGCATACCTTCAAAGTTTTTTTTTTAAGTAAAAAGGTAAACAGCTACAGGTGAAATAAGGTATTTATTTCCACATTTTGGCGATTTAAGAAAAATCTACACATCAAATCACTTTTAAATATACTGCATGTTGTAGAGAATTCAATTACGCGTTTTTTGACATATAACACATATCTGTCAAAATTCGTTTGGGCAAGATATTACCTATTAACTGAATATACCTTACACCTTTACACTACTGCATGTACATATGCAGTATGTATACTGCTTGCAGTGCATGTGGAAAGATACTGCTTGCAAGTGGTCAATTCTTTTTGCGGCAGATAAATCATTTTATAATCAAAAATATAGAAACTTTTGTTTTTCGACTTTTTCGATAAATAGCTAGTTTAGCGGGAAATCACTAAAAACCGCTAAAATTGGAACCCCCATATCATCCAAACGATAAAAGCTACAGATGTGATATATATATCGTTGAAAAGGTATTTTAAAGGGCTCTTAGGAATACCTTTAGTGTTTTTTAAGATAAAAGGTAAACAGCAAGAGGTGAAATAAGGTATTTTTTCCCACATTAAGGCGATTTTTGTGAAAACGCAAGTGATGATCTTTTCTAATTTTCAATATATTGTAGTTTGTAAAATTTCGATGTGTTTGGAAGATATTACCTGTTAACAGAAAATATACGTTTTGCTTAGAATTGGAATAGGTCAGCAGCAACAACGTGTCGTAGCAGCCAGAGCTTGAGAGTTCTGTTAGATTTTGACAAAATTGTACCGTCAAAATATATTGCAATTTTCAAAACTTTTGATATCTTACTCCAAAATTTCTGATATCTTATAAAAAAAACCTCTTTACGAGGTAAAAGTCTAGTGACGAAAACATTTTAATGCACCAAAATTTCTGATTTCCAATTTTGTGACGAATAATATTAAGTTTTACTTAAAAATTACTACAACAAAATTTTTTTGTCACTCGGCACATTGCGCTAATATCTTCATACCTAATAAATATATATTTTTTGCGCAGTGCCGAGTGACAAAAAAATTTTGTTGTAGTAATTTTTAAGTAAAACTTAATATTATTCGTCACAAAATTGGATATCAGAAATTTTGGTGCATTAAAATGTTTTCGTCACTAGACTTTTACCTCGTAAAGAGGTTTTTTTTATAAGATACTACATATACAGTAAGTCGCAAAGTTAAGCTCTGAGACACACGTCGAAACACAGATAGAGATGATGGCACTGAGAGAGAGAGAGAGAGAGAGAAATGGAGAGTGAGATTGAATCACCTGCTCACTCCAATCGCCGACGACAGCTCTCAGCAAACTAATATAAATATTTCAACAATTAAAGAGTCCAGGCAATTAAAATAAACCAAACACCCAAAAGCGCCACCACAACTCACAACAACAACAACAATAGCAACCACAACAACAACAACAACAACTGAAAATGAGTTTTGTGGGCATCCTTTTGTAAGGAGTTGAACTTAGCATACACTACAACAATGACTCAGCCAATTTGAACTTATTTAGTTAGTCGAAAGAATAGAGAGTTAATCAACAGAAATTCAAACTCTCATTGAAGTTACATAGCATTTTTGCATTGCATACTTTTGGGCACCTTTGAAACTCCAATATACTTAGGGGAAGACGATATTTTGGCTTAAATGCAGTTCGCATACGTTTGCGGCTAAGTAGATGCAATTTCTGAAACTATGAAAATGTTCACTTTAAACGTCATTTAAGAAGCAAATAAATATTAAGTTACATTGAATTTAGCATAGAAAAACGTAACACCTATCGAAACTTAACTCTGCACTAATAAATTTGCATCAAACTTTAAATCAAAACAATCCCAAACACAATAAATAAATAAATAAAGTATAAAATAAATAAAATTAAAGTACGGCTTAAGCACGTACGGCAAAAATTAATTTATTTTATCATAGATTTCATTCTGAGAAGTAATTTAACAAAAAATATTTTAATATAAAACAATTTTAAAAGGAATTTAATTGAACAAATATTTTTACTATTAAATTATTTTAATTTGAAATTTTTGAAGTCTACTATCTTATGATTTACTTTAATTTTATTTAAATCTTAATCGCATTTATAGATTGCTTAATTTTGATATCCGACATCCACTAATCAACAATTACATATTTGGCTAGTTAATTAGCCAAGAGGCCGCATAAATTAACTAACAATGTTGCTGGGACATTCGTTAGACCCGTTTATTATCAGGGCATAACAATCAACACCGTGTAACTAACAACCTTTACTATTCCTATTACATGTCTTTCTACCCCTTTTATCCCCTATCACTCTCTAACAGCTTCACTCTGTCTTTCTCCCTCTTGTGTTGTGTTGTGGACAACGTTCAATCAATGTCAACGTTGTTGTCATGCTGATCCCAGCGTGCCGATCTCGCTCTCGTTTGTTACCTGTTTCGCCTTGGGCCAAAGCATTGCTTTTGGCATTGGCCAACCGCCATCACATTTACCTACCATAATTTTGGAGTCCAGTTTAGGCTCCTTTTTCAGCTTTTGGCCGTGGCAAATTTGGCACATACTGTGCAATTGCCGTTCACTCAGCGATTACAAGTATCTCTCTCTCATTCTCTTTTACTTTCTCACTCTCTCTCTCTCTCTCTCTCTCTCTTTCTTTGTGTGTCCTTGTCTGCCCCAAACAACTGTCAATATCACACGCAGAGCTGGACACATGACCGACACATTGACACATGGCGTACAAAGGTAAAGGCACA
The DNA here is from genome assembly GCA_963924055.1 of Drosophila limbata. Classification (NCBI taxonomy): domain Eukaryota; kingdom Metazoa; phylum Arthropoda; class Insecta; order Diptera; family Drosophilidae; genus Drosophila; species Drosophila limbata. The sequence goes on from OZ001353.1 coordinate 14,885,685, forward strand.
CACACTCACATACATACACTTCTAATATGGTATTGCTATCTTCTTCCAGCTGAAATGTGTGTGTCTGTCTCTGTCGATGTATTAAGTGGAAACACCTTGTAAAATGGCTGACAGGTGTTAGAAGACTTTGCAAGATTTATGCGCTGACATTAACATGAATATGTATTAGTGTGACAGCACTGCAAGTTGTCTGCGTATGTGTGTGTGTGTGTGTGTGTGTGTGTCTTGGTCGCCCAGGCAGTTAAAGGATAACAGCGCATTAAGTTAAGCATTACAACAACGGCAACAATTCACAGCAGCAAAGACACGAACATGTGCCAGGACACGCTGTGGTTGCAACAATTAAAGTTTATTTGCTGCGCCCACACACACACACTCACACACACACACACCAGTCAGTGGCACATAAACATGACATGTGTGTGAGTGTGTGTATTTATAGTCGCTCCACCTTGCCACAAAATTAAATAAAAGCAAAAGTCAACAAGGAACATAGATTTGCTTGCTTACCTGCGCTTTCTGGCCAGGTAAACAACAATAATACGAGCACAACAACACTAATAGCAAACAGTAAGCAGTAACAGCAACAACAACAACAACACGAACAACACAAATATATGTGTTTTAGCCATCATCGTTATAACGGACGACAGTCCTAAAAGAGACACGCGGCGGCCTCAACTGAATCTCGTCAGTCTGGACGGACCTCTTTCACTGCTAGTGATGGGTGCGTGAGTCACGAGCGTAAGCTTCAAATTCTTACTTAAAATATTCGATCTTTGCCCATATATTTCAAAAATGTCCACAACAAGGAACAATATTTTTTTCTAGAAAAATTTGGTTATTTAGAAATCTAATTTAAACAAATTGTTGGATTCTTTGGATTTAAAGAATACAAATATTAAAGCTTTTAATATAAGACAATTTTAGGGCAATATACATTTTATGACAATTTTCTAATAGTATATTGAGAATAAATTATAAAGATAACTCTCGTCAGCAACAAAATGGTCGATAAGAACTTAAGAAATTGAATTTAATTAGAGTGGAATTAAATTAAATTGAGCAATTGCTCATTCATTTCAAAACTAGCATATCTCAAAAATATTAAAGATTGTTTTTGAGTTGATGATGCAGAAATATTCTTTGATCTATACTGTATAAATGTTTCATATTCATTTCTTAAATACTCTTATTTGAGAGTATAAAAAACTTTTGTTTTTACTGATGTAATCGGGACTCCTGGAAAATCGTGTCTTGATGTAAATGGGCAAAATATGCTTCAAATTAGTAAATACGCAGCTGCTTTTGTGACTTGGTGAGCAGTCTATTACTAATTCACTAGAAATTTGCCACTTAGCTAATGAATAATTTAACAATAGCAAATTTGCAAGTAATTTGCTCGATCAGCTCATACTTTAGGGCACAAGTTTCCATCTCTAGCTATTTCGATTGTTGTACGATGTCCTGCAGTCAGGTTTGCTGCTGTCAGCCATTTTAATGTGTGTTGTTGCTGTTGTTGTGGTGTTGTGGTGCTGTGGTGCTGTGGTGTTGTTGTTGTCGCTGTTGTTGTTGCCTGGTCTTTGCTGGTTGCCTCATTATGATTGTCAAAGTGACGGACTGGTCATGCAAAGGTAAACACAAAATGTGTAAATACAAAGGCATATATCAAGGATATATGTCGGTGTCACCAGCTCCATCTGTTCTCCCCTTCTCGCTCACACACTCACTGTCTGTCTCTCTCTTTCTGTCTCTGTCTCTCGTTCAGCTTTAGTGTTGGCATTGTAATTATCATTGCGACACTAAATATTTGTTGTTTACTTAAGTGCTTTGTCCTATGCCAAGACAGAGTTGGCCATAAGGTTGTCAAAGTCCAACCAACCAGGTAGTCAAATCAATAAGCAGGCAGCCTTTAACTTTAGTTAACTGTAAACGAAAGAGAGAGAGTGGGAGAGAGTTGACTGTGCGATATCAGTGCATACTTTACGGCTTTAAGACCGGAAATTGCTTTTTATGCGCCTTTAAGTAGGCAAAACGATTCATTTTTATGTCATTTTTACCTGTCGTCGCCTCTTTTCCAGCCCCTCTTTATCAGCCATCTCCTTTCCGTCCGTCCGACCGTTTGTCATTCATTATTTGCACTTTTTGTTTCAGCTTCGCGTTTCTCGTAAAACTCATGAATTTTTTATTATGTTTTTCCGGCTTAACAGCACGCTCTCCCACTCCCACTCTCATTTTCTCTCTCTCTTATTTTCTATCTTGCTCAGCTGCTTTCTCCTGCTTCCTCCTTTTCTTGTTTCATTTTTAAATTATTAAATTTTATTGGCGTATCATTTTTTATGTGCGACCGCTGCTGAAACATTATATTTCGATTAGCACCTGTTTGTTTTTTTTCTTTCCTTACTCTTCCTCTTTCCCTCCTTTCCTCTCCCTCTTTCTCTCTCTCCCACGTGCTCTACCTTGAGTGGAGGTTGGAGCTTTAATGTTTAGCTCTTGTTTTTGGCCTTGTTTGTGGCTTTGCGCCAAAAATTTCTCTAGCTGTCGATCACAGCCAGTAAACGTCCACCTGCTAGACAACAACAGGTGCCACAGCTTCGTCCTTGCCCTTATTTTCCCCTCTCTCCCCCTCTTTCTCTCTCTCTCTCTTTCCGTCTGTCTGCTGTTGCCTTCCTTATTGTCGTTACTTTTTATTGCCCAGGCGCAGGCTTAGTTGAAATTTCATCGCCACATAAATAGCGACTCGTTTTGATTTCCACTAAATTAAATACGATTTGTGTTTCAGCGAAGCGAATCGCATGCCAGACACTCACACACATACATACACACACACTCTCACGCACACTTTGAAGCAATTGAAAACAAAACCACTTGCTAAAGATTTTGGCATCTTGGATTCCATAAATTAAAAATATAAAACAAAATTAATTGCTGTTCCGCTTTAAATATAAAAAATATAAATATTATATGCAATTTCACTTCTTATAATCGACAATTAAATTTTTGCTGAAGCTATTTTCTGGAACTTTTATTCGATTTTTTTATTTATGATGTTTCGAGTTAATAAAATTGACAATTTACTAAAAATTGTGTATCGTAGTTCTTTTTAAGAATTAAGTTTAGTCGTTGAATTTGATCTTATTGATTTGTAAAATTTAATAATTTCCCAACACTATACACTTATTCCTTTGACACTTTCCAAAATTATTAACTCCAATAAATTTGTGAAAACTTAATCTATATTAATTCGGAATGTCAATTTCATCATTGTTTGCCGTCTAATTTGATGCTACATCAAAATTTTATTCGATTGGAAAATTTAACTTTTTTTAACACTGTCCGCATTTTCAAAACTTGCCCATTGACACTTTTTGATAAAAACTTCCAACTCCCTTTACTTTGTCGAAACTCAACCGATTTCTTTGCAGAATATCAATTTAATCATTGCTGATTTGACTCTGAATATTATTATTTTTTTCATTTGAAAAACTATATGTTTTTTTCAAAACCGTCCGCCTTTGACTTTGAAACCTTTGAACTGTCATTACTTTGTGAAAAGTTACTCAATTTCAAAGCATTCAGTAAATTCTCAGTTCGTCTGTTTATGCAGACTCTCGATGAAACACAATCTTCCCATTTGTTTGCATTCCAATAAAGTTTATTTATAATTAAATTTCTGTTAAATAAACTTATGGCAACATTTCATATACTTAAAATGTAATTAATTAAAGTAAACTTTAAGTTAAGAAATGTGATGGAGATACAAGTATTTGCACATTTATTGAATGGACTTCGATTTCGATTTTGTGTGGTCCTTCAACTCTTGAATTGCAGTTGTCAACGCTCGACTTGCCCCATGGGGAATGAAGGAATTCCGATGCTGATGCTGTTTACGTTGTTGCATGTTACAAGTTGCTTTTGTTGTTGCAAGTTGCTGTTGTTGTTGTCAGGCAGCCTTCAACAACTGCAACTCAATGCCAACTAATTAATGTGGCGATATAATGGGCAATATACAGACAGACCTGAATTGTGGGTGGGCCCATGTCAGACATCATTGGTCAGTTAATAAACTGTCAATGTGGTGTATCTGTATCTGCAACTGTATCTTCGTATGTGTATGTGTGTGTGTGTGTGTGTGTGTGAGTGTGTGTGTAAACTTGTGGTTGCAGGCGTTGAGTGATGCTATTTAAATTGATTTTGCTGGCTCATTCAATCGCCACGTTCGACATTCCGAACGCACTTCTTTCTATGGCAACTGCAATTGGATCTCCGCCAAGTGTCTCCTTTCCTGTCCTCCCCTGCTCTCCTGACTTCCTGTGCTCTCATCCTGCCATTCAGTCATTGCCTCATGCGTATTTTAATTGAATAAACAATTTGCGAGCATAAAAGTCGTAATAAAAAAATAAAAAGCAGAAAAAACTTGGCGTCTGCCGTTGCAATCGCCCCGAAGACAAAAACAACAGTCAATGCCAATTAAATTGGAATTTTAATTAGCGTAAGTTGCGTAGCATGACGTCACAGCACGCGACAAACGGACGGACGGACAGACGGACGGACAGACGGACGGACAAATTGTCGAACGGGGGCACATTTAAAAAATAAGAAGAAACTGACGCAACAGAAAAATGGAAATGGAAAAGAATTATAGAATGCGAATCCAGTGAACAGTCAATAATTATAATTAACGGCTTGTCTTTCACTTTAGTTAAATGTGAAGTGAATATATTAGATCATTATGTTGAGAATTCTAGAATAAGCAATTTAATTGTTAAGACTATATAGAGATATAAGGGAAGAGAGAGAGAGAGAGAGAGAGAGAGAGAGAGAGAGAAAAATATGGGAAAAGACGAAAAGAAGGAGAGAGTGGTATATATACATATGTTTATAGTTACATAGGATTATGCTGCTTTCAATTTTTGAATAGACTAAATTATGTTTATTTTTTTTTCACTTTATTATATTTACTTAGAATCTGTCCTTGTGGACAATAACTGAATTGTATGGCTTTTTTTAACTTCAACTGATAATGTTTAATTATTTCGTTTTTGACGATTTTTTAGCTTGGCATTTTGTGAGAATCGAACCAAAGTCATTCAAACTCAGAGTTCTAATTGTGGCAGGTCGGCGACTCAGGCCACTGAGCCATCTGACCACCAGAATTAATTATCAAGAATTTTTCTAAACATTTATGTTATTTTAATTAAGTCAAAAATGCTTTTATGATTCTATTTTAAAAGCTCAAGCAACTGAGACAAAGTCTAAGGGAAAATCAAAAAACTTAAAAATTCAAAAGACTGAAGTATCTTTGTAATCTAGAATAATAAATGCAAATAATTTTATTAAATCTGTAACTGATCTTCGGTACAGAAAATAATTTTAACTCAGTTAGCTGTGACAATGTAAAAACATCACTGTCGAGTGAATAACATTTAAAAAAATCAAGTATGAATATATTGGGCAGCAAATAAAGTAAACTAGTTATGGAAAAGCTTTGCCAAATGTCAATATCAATTATAAATCGCTTGAGCATTTGCTGTTGCAACTGAATTCGAATTTCAACTGTCCGCACACAATAAATACATAGTTGCAATATCAATTATAGATAGTTTTCCGAGTGCTTTTCTATGTAAAAAAAAGTGTACAGTTGCATGTTGTGAGTTGAGTTGAGGGTGAAAACTGTTCATTTGTTTAAACAGTAAGTTTATCAGACACACACACACACATATATATACACAAACACAGTTTTCACACTTTCCTTCTCACAGTTTCACGCTGTTCACATTTCCCTCTGTGTGTAAATAAATAAAAAAAATTGCAAAATTCAAATTTTCGCAAATTGTGATGGTCGCTTTTTCCCAGGACGAATGTCCTGTCCCTGTTATTGTTACTGTTGTTGTTGCTGTTTCTAGATCCTAAAGAGAAACAGAGGTGGAAGAGTTGGAAGCCATTCCACAATTTAGTCGCTCGTCAAACAAGGACATGGGACATGACTGTGGACAGGAGGAGGATATAGACTAGTTGGCCAGCTTCTGTTCCTGCTCCTGTTTCTGCTCCTCCTCCTCCTAGTTCTGTTTGATTTGATTTCATCATTTGACGTCTGACAATTTGCCGGCCGATTGGACTGAGTTTGGAGCTTGGGAAGCAGGAGTTGTGGAACCTGCGGGGAAAGGAGTGAGGAAGCAGGGGGTGGTGGTGGTGAAATTCCCCATTGCATTGTCAGTGTGAAAATTTCAGCGCTATGATTTTTGTAATTTGATTTGCAGATTTCACTAGGCAGACAAAACTCGCCTCTCCTCCCTCCTCTCTCTTCTCTCTTCCCTCCTATCTCGTATCTCACACATAACATATCTCGACTATCTGGCGACACGTATCGACACATCCAATGAAATTCCCTCAATTCGAATTCCCAATGATGAGCTCACTATTCGCAATTCTCACTGTCGCGTGGCTTTCCACTCTCATTTCCATTCCCCTTTCCACTTACATTCTTCCCTTCCCCTTCCCATTCAACCCATACTTAACTGTTCCTGGTCTAGTCTGGATCTGAATCTGGTATTTGGGCTCGGGCTCGGTTCTGTTTTTTGGTCTCTGGCGACTGTGCTGGGAACTGGAACTTGGTTGTCTGTTAGTTGAGTGTTTTTGGGGCTTTGCCTGGTTCCTCTCCCCCTCTCCACTCCTTTCCTCATCTCTTCCCTTTCGGTTTATGAGGATGTTGCCGCATTTTGTATTTGATCAATTTGTATTCTTCAGTTGCATAAGTTTATTTTGCCTTTCATGCATTTCAATTTGCCTTCAATCATGTCGTCTTTCTTTCTCTCTCTCTCTCTCTCTCGTTCTCTGTCTTTATGTGTAACGTCAGCTGCCTTGTCATGTGTCAATTGCAATGTTCCGTCTATGTTCAAGAATTAAAATTCAATTCTCTCTTCATATGCACAAAACGGAAATTGCTTAAAATTAAATCAAAATTCGCACTAAGAAAGCGCAGCCTATGAAATACCCTTTATTTCTTATTATCCGATTTACCTTTGAGAATGTAGATAACTATCTTCTTTAAGAATCTATACTTCGATTCATTGATTTTCAGATTATTTTTCGAAATTCAATAAATTATATAAGATTAAATTTACGACTTAAAGAATATAATTAATTAGAATATCAAAAGTCTGTGGGTCAATTTATATTTTTTATGAATTATGATTTGTCAAATTTCCATTACACAGTTATTAAGAACGATTATAAATTATATAACTAAATACAAAGGGTGTTTAGCAACCTTAACCCCCCTGTGGTGCAATATATTAATAAAAGTATTTGGTTTTTTGAAATCAGCTTATGCAAGAGTTGTTAAATGTTTTCAAGTCAAAATTTACAATCAATCGAGGCAGTTGCAGTTGCAGCTGATGTTGAAGATGGCCAAAATGCTTTTGACTCGTTTGAGATTCAATTTGATTCTGGCAGCAAACATCATTAAAGAGGCATCAAAGGCCGCTGACAGTAAAAGTCGCATTTCGATTCCCGTTTTCCTTTGATTTAAAGCCTGAAAAACTGTCAAAGTTTTTGTATTTTTTTTTGATTTCTTGGTCTTGAGACTTGGCTATTAAGTCAAACTGTGGCCAAAACGGCAGCTGGATCACATTGTCTCTCAATCTGCCCGAGATTAACTTGAACTGCTTATAAATTCTTTTGTTCGTTTCGTTTCTTTCTTCAAGCCAACTGTCAGCCGGCGGCATCTTTTGTTTAAGCCAGGTTAAGAGATGGCTTGAGATCGATGCATTTCGAATGCAGGAATGCGGCAGGTCCCTTAACTGGTTTCTCCGGCCCAAAAGAGCAGCTGCCTGATGCCCCGATGTCCTGATGTCCTCAGCTCTCAACTCTTTGCCTAGCCACATTTCTCGTCCTGCCTCGTTTTGTTGGCCAAGTTTCATTGAGGCATTTTTATGACAGCGATGCCTCCATTAGCTGTTGAGGGAGAAGTTGGCTGTGATTGCATTGGGCATGGATCATATCGAGGCTTATTGCAGGCCTATGATTTGATATCCTTGCTGACTTGGTCCTTGGCCATCTTTATTGGCCGGCCATACGAAAATGAGCCATAAGTGGAACAAAGCTTGGAAACGTGACCAAATCAAATTTAATGTGTGTTGCCATGCCACATTATGGCCAGTGTGCGACAGAGAGGCAGAGAGCGAGAGATAGAGAGAGTGAGCTGAAAATGAAAGTGAAAGTGGCGCCCTCTGACGGACAGTGGATGCTTTGTCAATTGTACTTATAAAATAGTATCTGGCAATTGTTGTTGTAATTGTGCTGCCAGTTGATTAGGCAGGCGAATGATTTATGCGCGTCTCTATATCCTTAGATACTGACAAAACATATACATACATATGAACATACATACAAATACACAGATTGTGGAAATCAGTATTGGAATAAATATTTAAAGAGCACGTGGCCATTGTAAATGGTATGTCATGTCAGATAGCGCACAATTAATCAAAGATTTGCTTTGAGTCCACACCAAAGTTCCCAAAGGAGGCAAAAAACCAACGACAAACGACAGCAACAAATGTTGCCGAACGCTTATCAACATGCCAAGCTGCCAACCGTTTGACATTCGCAACATTGGCAACGAAGGCAACGCAGGCTATCTTATTCAGCAAAGCTCGCTCCTTGCCTGTGCTCTCGCTCTCTCACTCTCTCAGCAGCCTGTTGTATACACAGAAACGAAGCGAATTGAAACGAAGAGCAGCACGACCTCTGATACAGGGTGCTTTGTGACTGCACCATTAAACGGCCACAGACGATGGGCGTCTGTCAAGTGAGCTTCATCATAATTTGGCCGTTAATACTCAGTCACTCACTCACACAAACAGCCATACACTCATACACTCAAACACTCAAACACCCAAACACTCACACACTCAGACTCACGTGAAGCCTTTTCTGGGCTTAGTTCTCACCTTAGAGCTCTTAAAATCCTTGGCAGGCATCAACATTATGTACATTTTGAGGGTGTTTCCTTTTTGCGCTCATTGTTAAATATTTAATCACAAATTTAATGCTCGGTTTTTCAAATGTTCTGAGAATCGGCAATGTTTACTTTTTTGGGTATTCACTTTGTTTTGATTGTCAGCCGATAGGCACGTGCGTTGTACTCAATTATGATTTACATGGAATGTTTAATGTTAATGTTAACAAAATAGACGTAACAAAATCGATCTTTAATATTACAGTCAAACTACCCTAGCTCGAATCACCGTTGTCCAAACAATAAGCTCAAATTATGGAGACTTCGACTTATGGAATTATTTTTTTTTTAAGTTAATTAGGTTTATTGCCACTCGATTTAGTTCGAGTTACAGAATATTCGAGTTATAGAATTCGACTTATGGAGGTTTGACTGTATTTAAATTGGATTTTACATTTTTCTTTTAAGCTATAGTTTCATTTAAGAGCAGACGTTATAGAAGCAGGAAGAAGACCAATTGACAATGGAGAGTAATGAGGATGGTGATAAAGAGAGACTGACGATTGTGATCGTTCATTGAGGAAGAGACAGTGACATCGGTGTCCACAATTGGCTGGTGACTATTAACGCGGATTTGATCTATGTTGGAAATATTAAGGGGAAATTATGAGAGTGAACGCTCGCTAATAAGAAAGAGACAATTTCACTCTCAAGGATCAGCGAACGTTGTGGGTATTGTGAGCAATAGAGAAGTATTTAAAGAGTAAAGTAGCTTCGTTAATGATCTTATATACATAGAGTATATTCGTTCTTTCAATGACAGTCCTTTCAATGACAGTCCTTCAATTCGAAAACAAATTCAACGCTCATCAAATTACCAATTTATAGCCAAATTTCCTTCTCACTTTTAATCGATACCAGAGGGTATATTTCAGCCAACAACTTTAATTTGTTTTAACAAAAATCTTTCTTTTTCCGAGAAATGTGTATTTTTGCACTTCGTTATTATTGCACATTGTTTATTTAATAAACAGAAAGCAAGTGTCAGAAATAAATCACTTCGTTTTTACTTAAACGCATCGGCAATATGCCTAAAAACATATTTCTGTTCATTTATTTTGGCCAGGCTAATAGAATTTTGCAAATTGCAGCTATGTCTTCGGGCCAGACCTGAACTGGCCTTTGCTCTGCATAAAAACAAGATAAATATTTGAAATTTAAAACGAATCGAAGTAAAGTTAATAAACATGCAGTTTAAATTATATGCTAAGAAATTGAGTACCGAAAACGAGTTGTTTGATTTTAAATTTAATTCATTATAATAAAGTCGAAAAATTTACACAAAATTTAAATATGTGACTTCACAAAAAAGGCTGCTCTATTCGCTTAGATGTCGTGTAAATTATATATTTCTTTAAATGTATAAACTATTGGAAATCTAATGAAAATTACAAATTTATTTGTTAATTAAAAATTGTGTATATAATTCGGAGTAAATCCTAAAAGTATGCATTAAACCAGGGACTGCAAATAAGAGTTATGAATGCTAATTTCAACTAAAAAATTAATGTTAATTCACATTGATTTTTTAGTTGAAATTTGCATATGCTACAGTAAAATGGTAACCACCAAAATTCCTATTTCAGTCGGAACTATCGATATTAGCCAAAAATTTCTATTTTTAATTTATAAGATATAAATCAAATTTAATTCTTATTTTGAATATAATATTTATTTAACAATTCAAGAATAATCATTGAAATTAAATTTTTTATTAAAGGTTTTGAAATAACACTTACTTCTGATTTTTTCAATAAAAAAAAAGAAGAGTTATTTTTGATTTTTATTTTAAAAGTAACAAATAAGAGTTATTCCGTAACTTTTATTTTAAAAATCAAAAAAAGTTTAATTTATTTATAAGTACAAGAAGTAGAAAACTTTTTAAAAATGTTAAGAAAAAAATTACGCCACATATTTTGAGGTCTTAATACCTACTCAAAATTTGAAGATAAAAAAAAGTCAAACGGCAACAACAAACATAAGACACACATTCTCTTTCTCTGTTAAATTGTAATATTTAGTTTTAATTTTTTATGCAATTATTTATAATAATTTTCGGCAGAGTTTATGTTCGAGTCAGGCGGCAACTTTGAAGTGGCAGCTAAGCCGCCAGCAAATTCCCCTTGCCACAAAGAATGACTAAACTCAGGGAGGGAAAAGATGGCAAACATGTCCAGGTCTTAGCTGTTGCTCAATAGAATGGGGCTGTAGAGGGGCGCTTGCCACACAAAGAAGTACACAAATTGAGTGGTGCAAATAAAAAAGTCATAAACTGGCAGCAGAAGGAGAGGGGAAGAAGAAGGGGAAGGGAAAGGGAGCGGGAAGGCTATTCTGCCTGCGGTCAGTTTGCTACTATTTCTTATTTAATTTTTCACTTTTCCTGTCAGACTCCCAACTTTACGAACTACCCTCGCCCTACAGCGAAGCCTCGATAAACGTTTTACATATGCTGCGCGTTGGGAACAAGTCTTGGATTTTCAGCAGATTCTTCTCTATCTGCTTATCTCTCTCTCTCTCTCTGTCTCTCTTTATATATTTATAACTATCTCTTTCTCGAATCTCTCTTAGGTACTTCTGGTATTTTGTGGCTCAGGTCACGTTTGTAAAATTTTGCAAAAATTTATTTAATATTTTATTCTTCCTGTGGTGCGGCGTGTTGCAGTCAAATTGTTGTTGCTGCCACAGTGGTTGCTGCTGCTGCTGCTGTTGTTGCTTCTGTTGCTGTTGCTTGGCTTTTGTTCAGTTTTGGCTCAGCAATTTAGTGAAATATTTTGATTGCCAAACATGGCCTGACTATGGCTGCTGCCATGGCCGTTTGCATATGAATAACCGACAGCACTTAGTTCACACACACACACACAAACACAGTCATATGTGTGTGTGTGTGAGTGTGTGCGCTCTAAACGGAAGTGGCAACATTGGCGCCACAGCAAAAGTTTTTGTCGCTGACAGGAAGTTGCAATTTTGTTTGCAATTTCCTTCAGCGCACATTTGTCCCAAAAAGAGTGTGGGAGCGGCAAGGAGAAAGATGCATAGTGCGACTAAGAGTGAGAGGGAGACGGGAAGAGAGATGCAACTGTAGCAGCAACAACAAAAACAACAACAACTCCTGCTGCATTCAAGCCTGTCAAGCTTGTTTAGTTAACTAAGTTGCGGTTATTACGACAGAAAGGGAAGGAGAGAGTGCGACAGAGAGAGAGTGAGAGAGAGGTAGTTGAATTTTACACGTGCATCTCGAACTGCAACATGCCACAGTCGTGATGCAGCTGCGGCGTCGCTGCCTGCGTCGCTGCCAGCTTCAACTTTGCCTGCCAAATTAATTTGCAACAAAAGTTGCTGCTGCACATTAAACAAATTGAAATACGCAACAGAAACGGCAACAACAACAACAGCAACCAAATACGAAACTAAATATAAAATAGAATGCAACACTTTTAACAGCAACTTGCTGATTAATATATGAATTCAACTCTAAACTCTATTTTTGTATATACGTTGAGTGGGATTCTGTGTCTCGACTGTCAGCTGGTTGCAATTAGCAGATATTGCTTAATAAATTACGATTGCAAACGATTGTCGACAGTTATTAATAAAACAGCATTGGAATATATGCCTAAAATTTGGAACAAATCTGTTGGGGTTAACTAAACAGATTTTATTTCAATTTTTAAAGTCTGTTTACCATACATACATATATTCAGTTGTGTTTTCTGTGCAACTTTTCAGCTTTTCAACAGTTCGATTTCCATTTTATTTTCCATTCGACATTTATACAACGAATTTCGACGAGAAGTCAAGCTCATTTGCAGAGCTTTGCATAAATTATAATTAAATGATTGCGTCACTTTCGTCCTTCCTCCATCCACTCTGGAAATGCTGAAGTGCGTGTAGATTTATTTTATAAACGGCTTTGGTTGAGCATTTCTCACAGTTAAAATTATACTATAGTATATATTTATTATGTATGTATATGTACGTATTATTCAATCTTTCACACTGTTAAATTTAAAGCACTTATTTGACAATAATACAAATTTAAATTAAATAAATGTGCAGTATTTTCAACTTCAATTTTGCAAAAATTGCAGTTTTATCAGTTATTTATTTATTTTTTTTTATTTATTTAATTATTTAATGTCAACTAAGTACAGTTGACTAAAATAAATTTTAAAATTTAAGTAAAAGTTAATAAATATAAACAGTTAAGTAATATTGAATAAATTAAATTTAAATTAAATTTTTTAAAAAGGTGTATCAGTTATTTATTTATTTTTTTATTTATATAATGTCAACTACGTACAGTTGAAAAAAATTTAAGTAAAAGTTAAGAAATATAAATTGTTAAGTAATATTGAATTAATTAATTTTAAATTTAATTTTTTAAAAATTTTAAAATGATCCAACATTTCTTGCAAGGATTGGGGAAATCTAGAAAACCCCAATCAGCTTAAAAAGTATTAGTAGTAATAATTAGTAATAATACGAGTATTAGAGTTTGTAAGGTCAGGGACTTCTAGAAAGGAAGAGGAGAAAAAGTTATAAAGATAGATAGCATGTAGGTAAAGCTAAAGGTATAAAGTTCCTAGTAGTTCTACGGGGGACAGAACAGGTAAGACGTCCTAAAAGGAAGCTGGAATCAATCTCGCCAAAAATCAATTTATGAAGAAAAATAACGCCAAGCGTTTTTCTACGTTGATGAAAGACCAAAGATTGAGAAGAAATAGCCTACTGGGATACAATGGTAAACGGAGATCGCGGTCCCAGTTTACACCACGTTAGGCCCAAAGCAAAAATGGCTTTTGACTGATTCAATACGATCTTGGTTGATATGATACTGCGGGCCCCAAATGCGTAAGCAGTATTCCCGGATAGGAAGAAATAAAGATATATAAAGGAGCTTAGTGGTGAAAGGATCATTAAATTCCTTCGACCAACGTTAAAAAAAACCAAGCACGCCCTTGGCTTCATTAATAATCATACAGATGTGCCAATTAAAGTTCAATTTACAATCGAATAAAACTCCAAGATCTTTTACTGTTGTTATACGTTGCAGAGGAGTACTGTCGATCATACATACTCCTAAGTAAGGTCTAGTGCGACTAAAAGTCATAAACAGTCATCGATTGTTTTGATAGTAGTTATCTAGATTTCTCTCTTGTATCTCAATTTGAGCTATATTTTTCCATACTATTATTAAACTTCAAAATATTTATAGTAAATTACAGTCTAATTAAATTAGTTGATATATTTCAATCTACAAAACCCAAAGATATTGTTAACTTTCACTTTTTTATTTATTAGTACATCAGGCTCTGATTTTGTACCTAAACACATTTCACATTTTTTTACTTTTATCTCAATGTATAGGATTTTTTTTACCTGTACACACAGTCTGTGGGACATGCCACGCCCACCCACGCTACTCCCCGCTGACTGAAGGACAAATAAATTATTGTCACTGTCGTCCACTTCGACAGGATAGGAAATGGAAGTTAAGGTGGTGAGGGGGTAAGAAAGGAAAACAAAAAATCAAGAAAAATATTTTTGTAAAAATGTCTACAAGAATTTTTTTTATTTATTTATATTATTTCATCTTTCTATTTTATTTACAAAAATTGTCAATTGACGGGATTTGCTGTCACGGACAACAACTTGAGATGCTTTAGAGATGATTACGTTGTTGTTGTTGCATTTGTTATTTTGTTATGTGTAACAGAATGGTGGTTGGGGAGAGAGGGGGCGGGGGTGTCGTAGGTCAGCTAGCAGCGTGAAAACGCAACGAATATTTTTGGACATAATTTGCTCAATCATTTGCATAATTTTTCACAAAAACAGCCGCTTGCCACGCCTCCCTTCCGAATGGCTTCTTCTTCATCTTGTTCTGATGTATTTTTTTTTGTATCTCGTTAACAAAAAAATATGAAAAGAAATACACAAAATGAAAATCTCAATACAAAAACGAAAACAAACAAATTGTGGCTTGTGTGTGTGTGATAAGAACGTTAAGGAGATTTTGCCGTTGCATACTTTGTGGCAACACACACACTCAGGCACTCAAACACTGACACATACACACACACACACACAGCATGTATGATATGTAAATGTGTGTGCGTGTTTTTCGCAAAAAATAATTGTGTTTACTTTGCTTAATGCGATCAATGCGCGTTGAGAGAGCGAGATAGAGAGAGAGAGAGAGAGATGTTGATATGAGCTGTACTCATACTCGTTGTGTATCCGCCAGATACATTTGTATCTATTACATTTCAGTATCTATTCATTTGTTTCAAGGTCAAATTGAAATCAAATTTAAATACACGTGTCTCTTAAAAAATATGCATTAGAGAAATTTCAATATCCTATAATTATGAAAAACTGAGAATTGAAAAAATTCTTAAGAATATCGGGGGTGCCACAGAAATCGCTTTCGCTTCAATTTCTCTTCAATTTCATTTCGCTGTGCCACAGGTCAAATCGCAGAATAAATTTACGCGTATTAAACTAGCGCTAAAATCGCTGGCGTCCGATGCTGCCACCTAGTCCGATTCAGATCTTCGAAGTGAGGGTCAGCGATGCCACATTTTTTAGCCAGAATTCGAAGTAAGGTATTTAAAAAAAATATATGGAACCACTTCAGTTTTCTTTAAATTAAGCATTACAAAAATAGGTCTTTTGAGGTAAATCAAGTTTTACCGAAAAAAACCTTTAACTTATTGTGCAATTTGTGAAAATATTTTTCACGAAGAGCTGCCAGACTAATGACAGACAATTGCTAGAGCTGTCGAGTAATTTTCATTTTTTCGCGCCAATTACTTTTAAATTTTTTTCACCTAAACAAAAGCAATCATTGCATAAATAAATTAAATTATTTTAATTAAAACTACAAAAAATTAAAAACCTATTGTACTGCAATTTTAAACTTAAAAAAGTTGCTAAACAAACCCTTGGGCAATTTAATCTGAGAAGGTGTCAGCCCTTAGCAGCCTAGTTCGAAAAGGTTGGTGAAATTGCTAAAAAACATTAAATCATTCGAAGTTCTGTGGCACCTCGGAAATTTCCGTGCGGATTTGCTTTCTGCGGAATTCTATTTCGCTTGCGATTTCTGTGGCATCCCTGTATATATTTTTTATTATGTCCAAGAGAAATTAGTCAGATTTCATAATAATATACATGAAATCTTTGATAGGGTATCAAAAATACGCTTGCCATCCATACAATATATTCGTACATGTTTTTACGCTGTTTTCTGTTGGTGAGAATCGTATTATTAATTTTATACATATCAATTTTAACATGACTCTGTGTGCGGAAAGGTGTATTTTCACATTTATCGATTTATTAATGGGATTCCAGCAGCTCATGGGATTGCCAAAAGAAAAAGAAGCAGACGGCGAAAAATTGAATGTTGTCGATGGGTTTCTGCAATGTGCTGGGTGTCGCTGTCACGGCCACAGTCTCATTCTCATTCTCATTCGCATTCTCAATCCGAGAGTCGGAGTCAGATTCAGAGTCAGGTGTACAGACTGAGAGTGTTACAGTCCACAAAAGGGAGGCAGGAATTGATTACTTTCCGCACTTTGTTCCAGTCATATGACTGTGCAGCCTGACAGAAGTAGCAACATTTTGAGCATTTCAATCAGAGTCCAGAATGACTGAGGATGCGCCTCCTCATCGTATTGGAGTAAAGGCAAGGGAAGAGTCTGTAATGCAAATGTCTGCACTGAGTTGGAACTGTAGATTCGATGGCATTCCAATCATGTACATTCCCAGTTCCCAGTCGTCTCCATTGCCGCATTCGTCCACTCGCCCAGTTTGGTTCAGCAACAACACAATTGGTTTAAAATTTAAACTTTTAGCTCGATTTCCATGTGTCCGAGTAAATTGGGCAAATTCGTTAGCTCCGCTCCCCCTCAAAGCCAATTTTCCTCTTCTCTTTACCACCCTCTCTCGGTGTTGTGCTTGTAAATTTGCGTCAATATTTAAACAAAAATTTTAGCAATACTATTTTTTTTTTGTTATTTTCTTTATTTCCTCTACGATACGATGGAACCACTCGAGTCATTTGTCATGCAAACTTAATTACATTTTCATTCGGTTTGCCAAAAGTAGTTTACTCCATTTTTGTGTATAAATGAAAAACTACAAGTAATTCAGTTTGCCTGAGCGCTGCTTGCTTAAATATTTAAAACAGCGATCATTTATTTCGATAACTTAATGTAAAATGTAATATCTAAATAAATGAATATGTGAGTGGATGCGAGGACTCGCATCAAATTAAACTGTCACTCACTTGACGCACTCACACTCGATGTAACAAATTGAAATTTATTGCTAGAAAATGATTATTTAATAACAATTCTTGGCAGTCAGAAGAGAGTCGAGTCGAGTTGAGTTGAGTTGAGCTTGACAAGATGCCACTGCAGTTTTCCATAAATATGCATATGAGATTGGAGTGTGCATATGATTTGTGGCAAGTGTCTGCTTCTGCTTCTTTTATCTACTCCAGTCTGGTCGTAATTGTAACTGTCATGTTGCCGCCTCATGTCAACTCTCAGTTAGAAAATTGAAATTTATTTGCATTTTTGATTCGCCAGTCGTCATAAATATGCACAGAGACGGAGACAGAGGCAGAGGCAGAGAGCATTGTTTTTGATGGGATTTCATTCTTTTAATGAAGCTTCCAACATGCCGGAGGAAGCCAAAAGAAGGCTCTTTAATTGATCCACTTCTCTCGCTTTCTTCATTCTCTATTTCTTCTTTCGTGCACTTTCTCAGATTACGCAGCACGAAGCGGCTATAAATAATGCTTGAAAATCGTCAAAGTTCATCAAAGTTGGAAGCCATGCCAAGGTTGTGTTTTCCACACTGATTGAAATCGAAACCAAAAAGGATTCCCAGCTCAGGCGTGGTAAAGGATTGCCTCTTATGTTGTCTCATACTCAACGAAAAGAGTGCAAAGTACTTTGACTTTGGCTTATAAGTTCAATGCGTCCATTCGACTTGGTCAAAGCAAAGTATTTACTAAGCCCGGCCAGACAAACAAATCTGCAATGGTAAAACAATATGTTACGAGTCTAGTCGTCTCTAGTACTATAATCGCCATAAAATGTCTATTTATTGTATTGCCAGAAGGTAAATTTAATTTATAATAAGCTTGACTTTTTATATTGCACTGCATACAAATGTATTTCACTCTGAATTTGTTACCACTTCGAAGTATTTATTTTCCATAACATCTTTATACGTTAAACACAATAAAATTAGGCAGCTTTAAGTAAGAATTACAAAAATTAAATTTTTAAGAATTTTTGCTACTTCACAAATATTTTAGACTAAAGTTCGAAAATAGCGATTTTTGTCCCAAAACTGAAAACCAAATTTTTTAACAGTATTCCGATTTTAGCCAAGTGTGGAATATAGTCAAGGTTAAATGGCGAAATACACGGTTAGTGCCGAGTTACATCAGTTATTACTTAAATTGCGATGTGGATACATATATTTATGACTTGATTGACTTCACGTCTCTGCTCCATATCTTAGCCCCGAGGATATAACGAAGCATCAAGTAAATCCCTCACACGCACACATACATCCACATATCTGCACAAATTTTTGTTGTATTTGTCTTATCATGATGCATCTGGAGAATCGAACGTTTTTGGCTTTCATTTCCACAAAAGCTGCGCGTCACTTCACATCATTTGTTTTGTTTGGTTTTGTTCTATTTTCTCTCTTTCCTTTTTGTTTTCGGGTTTTGTTTTACCGACAGCTGCTGCCCTCAATGGGATTTTCTTGCGCTCTATTTCATCACCCCCTCTGCCCTCTATTTATTTTCATACTCCACGCTTTCATTGTGGATGCTTATAGTGAAGTCTGCAACCCGCACAAATGTGCGTGAAAATCATAAATTACTCGAAAAAGTATGCAACATAATAGCAGAAATTTGTGTAAGCGCATCCTCCCCATCAGTTTCTCAGGTTTCCTGCACTCTACAACCCCCTTTGCCATGTGCTGAGGGTGCAGGGTAATAACAACCCTAAGCGCACTTTGCACACACAACTGTCAGAATTCTCCAGGTTCTATTGCCACTTGAATTTCAACTCCGTGGAGTAAACTGGAAACTGTATGCTTTAAATGTAATAAATAAATAAAGATAAGTAAACAAATGCTGCATTTGTTTAGCTCCCTTCTTCCTATCCTCCATCAGAATTCTGATGTTGCCCAAAATATCTCGAATCACTAATGAAAATTGCATGGTGTGGTCATGAATGCGATATCGCAATCTATAACTCGGCATTTGCTCGGCATTTGTGTTTGTTGCAATTATTTTTGATTCTTGAATTTTCGTTGTTGCATTTATTTGATAGCTTTGAAAAAATTGTTCATTGGGCTTTTTTCATAGTTCAGAATTCGGAAGCATTTGAATATGCTTAAATGCACTTTCGTTTCAGTTTCACAATTTATTGTTGTATTTACAATAAATTTTTTAGCATACTCTACATTGGCTGATATCCGGTATTGTTTATTTGGTTTTATTCGTATGCTATAAATGAATTATTAAAATATTAACAGCGCATTTTTTGACACATTAAAGCTCTTTTTAAATGTTTTTCCACTCTTTTTCTTTTATTTTTGGTCTGTCAATTTTTTTGGATTTTATTTTACTTAATTTATAAGTTTAATTTGCATTCATTATTATTCACGACATATTCAATAACTTATTCAGTGCAATTCATAGTCGTCTAGGTTCTATACATTTAGTTTGATGATATAATTCTATATTATTTTTTTATTTATTTTTTCCATTTTTCTGGCTTAGTTTTTGCGCTTGCCACTTGAACAATTATTTGATTGAGTTCTCCGTCTACTCATGTATGTCCATATATGTATAAATGTATGTCCAATAGTCGTTCATATTCACAGCATCTCCCCGACTCTCTCGCACCCAGACTCGCTCTATATATCCCTGTCTCTGTTGCGGAACTACGAGCTCACTAATTGCAAGCGGTGCGTTAAAAATCCAAACGAGAGAGAGAGAGAGAGCAAAAAAATGCAAACTGAAAATAAATCCAACAAGAGCAGCTCTCAGATAGATAGATAGATGGTGTCATGTCGGGTGGCATGGGGCTCTGGCTAGAAGTGGCATGCTGCTTCTAAGGGCTACAAATGGGAATGGGGATGAATATGAGGGTTGGGGGTGGAAGAGAGCAGACTCGGGTAGCGGCACTCATTTAAATTTCATGCTTATTGCCACAAAATAGCTCAGTTGCCTGCAACTTGCTGGCTGCAACCCATATGTATGTATGTATATATATGTATATCTGAATATATGTGATATATTTCACTGACAAGCGACGACGGTTGAGACCAGACCGAGGCCAGGGCCAGCCAACCAAAAAACAAGCTCAGGGAAACACCAAAATAACAGCAGGGGACGTCATTTATGCGTGTGTGCATGCTATTTGTGTGTGTGTGAGTGTGTGTGCTGTGCATGTGTGTATGTGCGCTTGGTTAAGCTTTCAAGTAAAAATAGCAAAAATGCTGTCAACATAATAACGAAATTTTAACGCGCAATGCGACCAAAACTCTCTCGTCTCTCGTCGCACTACTCTCGACGGTCTGGCAACGCCATTTCAACGTATCAAGTGATTTTTTATACCATGCTGCAAAGAAATATAGTGGGTTGTATACAAAGCTATCTCAAAAGAAACAGTTATTATAATAAATGTTTTATTTTTTTATTATTTGTAAATATAAATAAAAATAAATCTTATTAAATTTAATTTACGTGGAAGCCAATATTTAATGTAGTTCTCGCGATTTCTCCATCAATTTCGATTCAATCCGGGGTGCCACAGAAATCGCAAGCGAAATAGAATTCCGCAGAAAGCAATTCCGCACGGAAATTTCCGAGGTGCCACAGAACTTCGAATGATTTAATCGGGGGTGCCACAGAAATCGCTTTCGCTTGAATTTCTCTTCAATTTCATTTCGCTGTGCCACAGGTCAAATCGCAGAATAATTTTACGCGTATTAAACTAGCGCTAAGATCGCTGGCGTCCGATGCTGCCACCTAGTCCGATTCAGATCTTCGAAGTCAGGGTCAGCGATGCCACATTTTTTAGTCAGAATTCGAAGTAAGGTATTTAAAAAAAATATATGGAACCACTTCAGTTTTCTTTAAATTAAGCATTACAAAAATAGGTCTTTTGAGGTAAATCAAGTTTTACCGAATAAAACCTTAACCTTATTGTGCAATTTGTGAAAACATTTTTCACGAAGAGCTGCCAGACTAATGGCAGACAATTGCTAGAGTTGTCGAGTAATTTTCATTTTTTCGCGCCAATTACTTTTAAATTTTTTTCACCTAAACAAAAGCAATCATTGCATAAATAAATAAAATTACTTTAATTAAATGACAAAAAAATTAAAAACCTATTGTACTGCAATTATAAACTTAAAGAAGTTGCTAAACAAACCCTTGGGTAATTTAATCTGAGAAGGTGTCAGCCCTTAGCAGCCTAATTCGAAAAGGTTGGTGAAACTGCTAAAAAACATTAAATCATTCGAAGTTCTATGGCACCTCGGAAATTTCCGTGCGGAATTGCTTTCTGCGGAATTCAATTTCGCTTGCGATTTCTGTGGCATCCCTGAATATGTTTTAGCATTTTCACCAACCTTTTCGAACTAGGCTGCTAAGGGTTAACACCTTCTCAGATTAAAATACCCAAGGTTTCGCATAGCAGCTTTTTTAAGTTTATAATTGCAGAACAACAGGCTTTTAATTTTTTTCTTATTTAATTAATATAATTTAATTTATTTATGTAATAATTGAATTTGTTTAGCTGAAAAACATTTAAAAGTAATTGGCGCGAAAAAATAAAAATTCCTCGACAGCTCTAGCAATTGTCTGCCATTAGTCTGGCAACTCTTCGTGAAAAATGTTTTCACAAATGTCACAATAAGTTAAAGGTTTTTATCGGTAAAGCTTGATTTATCTCAAAAGACCTATTTTTGTAAAGCTTAATTTAAAGAACACTGAAGTGGTTCCATATATTTTTTTTAAATACCTTACTTCGAATTCTGACTAAAAAATGTGGCATCGCTGACCCTGACTTCGAAGATCTGAATCGGACTAGGTGGCAGCATCGGACGCCAGCGATCTTAGCGCTAGTTTAATACGCGTAAATTTATTATGCGATTTGACCTGTGGCACAGCGAAATGAAATTGAAGAGAAATTCAAGCGAAAGCGATTTCTGTGGCACCCACGAATATTTATTATTTATTAATCGATTTTTACGGTATTTACGTAGTCTATAACTATAAGAGATGTTACAAATTATCTATCAATCATTTTGTCGTATTATATATGTAATTTTCCCAATTTTAAATTATGTACAATATACAGGGTATTTAACTAGTCGATAACTATAAAACACTACAACTGTCTGCTTTTTTCGTTGTTTTTACTGTACGAAAAATGCTGGAAAAGCGTACGGCAAAATAAGAACAGAAATCCAGATATAAATAAATTGGCGTGGCTATGACGCTTACACGGGGAATGCAAGGACATGGAATATGGAACAGGATCAGGAGCACAGGAGCAGGGGCAGAACTGGAGGCCATCTAGCGACTACAACTCACAGCTGGCCACAAGCAGAGCTCAGATTCAGATTCAGACTGAGCATCCACTTTCACATCCACATACACAGTCACATCCATATGCCAGCTACCAGCTCGTAAATTCGACTCTCAAAAAAGCTACACGAATAAATTAAATTTCGTTTGTTGTTTTACTGAGCCAGGGACGGGGAGGAGGAAATGGGGAGCAGAGGTAAAAGCTAACTGAATCATGAGCACACGAATCTCTGAGTGTCGGTATCTGTATTTAATTTTTGCATTTTAGCCACAATATTCACGCCAGCTGCACTACAATATTCATATTTCCATAACTTATTTCAAATTGTTGAATTCGAGAGAATATTAAAAGTTTCTTTGTTTTTCTATAAATCAAACTGTGACAGGCATTTAGCATTTTACAGAGCATACACTTAGGCATTGTAATCTAGTCTTGACAGAATTAACTGAATTGAGATAAAAGTAAATTAAGATTTTTCGAAAAATTAAAACCACTCTAAAGGCCCGGTTCCACGATGCAGAAGATTTTCTAAACTTTTTCACCTACTCTCTGTTTTTATCAAATGATCTGAAAACATTGAAAACAAGTAGAAAATAAGCTCGACTTTTGGAGTTTGGCTTTACTATATTTTTTAATAAAATGATTGCTGCATGTACATGGATTTCTTTTTAATTATCGCTAATTAATCAATAATCCTCAAGGATCTAAAGCATGCATACAAACTTGTATTTACATCAATATGTTTGTAAAGATGCATATAAATAAGATTTTGCCATGGGAATCAATAAAGTGAAGCGAACGCGACGTTTAAACGCATCTCAAAGCTGTTGCCCAGGTGATGTCCAGATGGATTTGAGGGAATAGAAGGAATAGAGGGGAATAAAAGCTGGCTATATGTACATATGTATATATATATGTAGAGTATATGTAGAGCATTTGTCTAAGGGGCAAAGAAGGCTATTCAACGAATTTCCATAGCCCTTTCAGCTGGCAGGCTGTAACGCCACTTGAGCATGCAATTGGCCATGCAACGAGTAGGACAACAACAACAACAACAGCAATAGCAAGAAAAGCGCAATGATTTGACACTTGAGCAAAGGCGTCTGTCATCAAAGGCGAAGAAAACGTCTTTCGTCAGCGTTTGCCATGGCTTCCTCTTGTCCCCCTGTCCCCTCTCCCCTTTCCGTCTTCCCCCTTTTGGCCATGGTGATATTGTCAATTGCAATGAAAATAGAAATTAAATAAAACAGCGACAAAGGCCACGCGGCCATTGAATGTCGACAATGGCCACCTGGATTAGCCACTAGAACAAAGCCATAGCCATAGCCATAGTCATAGCCACGTTAACGTGAACGTGAACGGCAGTCAAATATAATTATGGCCATAACAAAAATGCTAGACGTTGTTAGCCACGTTCATTGCGTGGTCGGACAATGGCGTAAAAGAAACGCTAAACAGCCGCAAAGCAAGTGTCAGGCGAGGACACATCCTGGCAACAGGAGCCGGACTTGGCCACGACATTACCAGGACTTTACCATTTCCCAGTCTAAGTTTCAGCTAAAAAAAAGCAAATTATTATCATTTTTTAAGTTGGCTTCTTTCTACTCCCAGCTGGTCGTTAAGGTGGCACTTGCAGCGTTGTTTAATTAAGCCAGTTGCCAGACCCCCAGCGAACGGGGCGTGGCTCAAAGGGGCGGAAGGGTGGTGGCCTGGTCGGTTGGGCGGTTTGCTTGATTGCCACTCAACTGGGGATTTAAATTATGCGACAGGCGTAGCGAGAAGCAATCGAGGCAAAGCGAAGTAAAATGCCCCAGTAAGCTGAAGACTCAGCGAGAGAAGAGATATAAAAGAGAGTGGGAGGAAAGGGAAGAGGAGGAAGTTGAAGAGAGGAATAAACTGGCAAGCCAGGCCACTTAAGCCATCTACACGTGTTGTTGTTATTTGTTATTTGTTTTTTGTTGCTTCTCACTGGTGCTATGAAAACGAAATCAAAGTTTGCCAGCCTCACCTTCAGTATAGTTGTTCAAATATGACAACAATGAACGACGATGCGGCGGCACAGTGGGGCTAAATTGAATTTTTCAAATGCAATTGTTACACGTGAAATAAATCCCATTTAGTATATAACCTGTAAATTATGTACTATTGCTTATTTTTATTTCCTCTTAGCTTTAAAATA
This sequence comes from Drosophila limbata, assembly GCA_963924055.1. Lineage (NCBI taxonomy): Eukaryota > Metazoa > Arthropoda > Insecta > Diptera > Drosophilidae > Drosophila > Drosophila limbata. The sequence goes on from OZ001353.1 coordinate 14,910,526, forward strand.
TACTAAAGTTGCCAAATTAAAATAACTAATAACAATAATCTACACTCCCACTATCTACTATATACTTTTCATTTCGTCAAACAATTTGAATGGCAATTTAAACCACTGTGCACTCGCTGCATTCTCGACGTGGTGAGCTGCTAAAAATTTGCCCAGACTGACGCAATTTATGGCCCCAGTTGACATTTTGTTGCACTATCCCGCAGCAACTTGTGCATCGGCAACAACAATAACAACAACTACAAACAGGGCCAAAATGAAAGCACAGGAAACAGCATGTTTCATATTTTGCCAAGATGCTGTCATTTCCCAAGCTTTTCCTTTCCTTTACTCATACTTATCTAGCAGCAGCAGCAAGAGAAAAGCAAAATAAGAAAATATAGAAGAAGCAGCAGCAGCAGAAAATAAATATAAAATTGTTGCGAATCCAGCCAAAACGAACGGTAGTTCGCTCTCTTATTGTTTAGATTCGCAAGCCAAGCCAAAAACACGTGTAAGCTTAAGTAGAAATACATCGAGATGGAAACGATATTTTGGAGAGAAATAAGTGACTTTAAAATACTCTGAAGGGTGTTTTTTTTAACTGTATGTAAATTTCTTATTTAACATAATGTTTCATATTTTATATTATTTTCTATATTCATTTTCGTCCAAATATCTTTTCAAGCGTTATAAAGCCATTGAAAAAAGGTCCTAAGAAATTGAGGATTTCTTATGAAGTGTCGTCTAAGTATCATCAAAACTGAAGTTATCTTGGATTTTAATCATAATTCTCTATACGCAATAATCTTGACACTTTTCTTACATATTTATATATTTTTTTTACTTAATATGAACCACATATTTTTAAATATTTTCAGGTATTTAATTTAATTTAAATAAATATTTTTTTTGGCGATTGTTTAGTTTATTGTTTAAAGACAATGTGGCATTTTAATCATGATTCTCTATGTGCAATAATCTTCACACTTTTCTTACATATTTATATTTTTTTTATTTAATATGAACCACATATTTTTAAATAATTGCAGGTATTTAATTTAGTTTAAATAAATACTGTTTTTGGCGATTGTTTAGTTTATTGTTTATGGTTTAAAGACAAAACTAAGATACTCTTTTCTGTTATAGTTGGCTCTGAGAAAGATGCAAGTAGGTTTCTCACTTACTTTCTTGCCGTCGAACTGCGTGGGTCTTAGCCGATGTTATAGCCATCGTGCCTGGGTCGTGGTAGTATCAGCTCCATTCGGGGCACGGTCACATTCCCAGCAACCTTGAGTGAAAAATATTGTGTAGAATGCGAGGCAAAGTTAATGTGTGTTTACGTTTACATTTTGGCTTAGCGCCGTAAACATGTAATTTTCAACAGCTGCCTCGGATGGAGAGGAGAAGTTAGGACTTGGGACTTAGGAGTAGGGGTAGGGGGGACAGTGGGGACAATGAGGTGCTGTAGCGGACATGTGGTAGGAACTCTGTCACTTATGGTGCTGTTGCTGCGGGTGTTGCGCCACATTGCACACGCATTTGAAAACAGTCTGTGGGCGTTAACAACAAAGCCACTGCGGCGTAAAAGGAGACGAGAGAGAAAGAGAGAGAGATTGAGTGGGAGAGGGAGAGAGAGGAAGAGAGTCGCTTTGTAGTCGGAGACGGATACGGCAAGCTAAACAGACGCAGTTGGACATTTGTTTGCATGACGCCTAATGGCGGTCAGAAGGGGGATGACAGGCAGAGGGGCGGGACCGAGGGGCGGGACCGAGGGGGCTTGGATGGGGGCGTGTTGCGCGTGTTGTTGGAATATCCGCTCCTGGATCGACCAGGTGTGCACGTGACAAATGTCAAGCATTTAACGGGAAATTGCCACCAACTGCTGACGTTGGCTAAAAGCGCTTACCGCTTTTATTTTCCTTTTTTAAAGTGACCACAACAGCGTTCTGATAACAGATCAATGTTGATTTGATAACTGTCAGTAAGTCAAACAAATGTTTCAACTACGACTATGTATGTACATCTAAAAAGCTTTTGTTAAAACATTATGAATAAATAAAGTTTGTGGTTTATTGTCAATTGTTTTTAAACCAACCGACTATTATAATATTTTATGGCAACAAACAACTTTAATCTTTTTAATCATAATTATAATTAAGCATCACGTGTTAGTATTTAACTTGTCAGATTAAAATATTACACATGGAATTATAATTGTTATTATCACAATGTTATTGCGCTTCGTTTAGTTGATAAACATTTTTCAAGTGTCAGCAAATGTCCTCAAAATGTCAAAACAAACGCAAATTGTCGACATTATTGTTGTGGTTGTAAACAAAACTAACGAATTGAAATATTCATATGTGAAAATTGAGCATTTGTTGAGATTATAAGAGCTCGGTTAATTAATTCGTGATAACTTTGTTTTGCTAGATATTTTGGGAAAATCGTTAGTTTGAATGGCATTTTTGTAAATAAATAAGAATAAGGTAAACAAGAACAAAACAAGAAACTCAACATGAGTTGCAAAGTTTTCAATTTAATGAATACGAATACAAATATTATTGTAAACTCTTTTAATTTAAAAAATATGATAAAAAATGGTATTTTAGATTTTTTAAAGTTGATTTTGAAGCTTTATTGTTAGTAAAACTATTTAACTTATTATGGACTTTATAGCTTACCAAGAGCACACCTTGTTTTTTTAAGTTTAGAATATAGAGTAAAATTTTAACGATGATATGAAATCCTCTTCATCATCACTTTTAACCGCCTTTTATGGACCATCAAAATTGTGGACTGTGTCCAGCATCATCATTAGGATGTTATATACATTTTGGCCGAGTGCTGGGCACCTTTGCCAAGTTGGTAAACATTTCCGATTGGTATATCTAATGGTCTCTGCCTCCTCTGTCTCCATTGTCCCCTCTCCCCTCTGTTCCTGTTTCTGCCTCTGACTGGACTGCCCTGTAATGGACGCATTTATTGCTGGTGGCAACATTGAAATGCAAAAATAAATGCGCTGCGATAAAATGCAAAAACAATAAGAAACAGTTGGCAGACAACAACAACAAAAGAAAAGAAAAACAACAAAACAGCGACAACTTCATTACGCGTGATTTAAGGACAATTGTAGCCAACACCTAACCAAGGCAAGAGGCAACAACTTTTTGGCCTGGTTTGTGTGTGCGTTTGCGTCAGAGCAACCCCCAACCCCAAACACGACATGACACGCCCCCACTCCCTGCCTCCCGCCCTACATCCCTCTTCCTGCGTTTGTCTTTCTCTGTGCTGCGTTTTATTTATTTAAACGCATTTGTGTAAATTATCATTTTAAATTGCTGCGAGTCTGAAAGGTAGCATGATGAGGGGAGCTGGGAGGGGGTTGTGATGGCAGTCAAAGTAATATATAAATAAATGAATGTTGCTTATATTGTACGCAGAGGCTTCTGCCTGCCTCGACACATCCTGAGAGTACTGTCTCCTGTATTCCCCCCTCATTTTACTTACTTTACAATGACATCTGCAGTGTAATTTAATGAGTCACAATCTTGTTCTCCAAACTGCCTGACACTTCCTCTTCGTCTCCGACGAGCCAAAGATTGATGTTCTCTTTTTTGGGAACCTTTAATGGAATTCAAATTTGAAAGAAAAAAAATTAAAATGAGGCTCGACTACAATCGTTTCTGCTGACCAAGTCCTTATTATGTCATGTTCTTTTTTTTAGCTCTCGAGTTAATTTGTGGCCGCACGCCACTTGGTCAAGAGGGAGGTAGTATTAGGAGCTGGTCAAGGGACGGACTCCCACATGTGACACGGAGCTGTGGTGCAAATTTTTGCGCACGAGCGACGCTTCAAACGGGAGGCAATGGCAACGTAGCAATTTAAGGCTCCTCGAAAGTGGAGCAGAAGTTAAAGTGTCAAAAGAGGCAGGGAGGGTTTTGGGCTGGGGCAGGGGATGGGAGCTTGGCTCCTGGCCGTGGTCCTGAATGCCAAGTAAGGCGAGGCGTCCAAAGGAGTCGCTCGCAAGTAAATCACTTGAGCAGCAGCGCCAGGCACGCGGCGCTGCCATTTTGATTTAGCAAAGACTCAAGCAAAAAGGTAACTAACAAGGCCAGAACCAGGCAAGACAGCCAACCCCAGCAAAGAAGCTGCTTCAAACCTCAGTCCAGTGGGGCCATGGTATACACATACATATATATTTCTCTCTTATTTTCTTTTTTTCTGCTTGGACCGCACAATTTTTCTTCGTTTTCTTGTTCGTTCTGGGCAGCTGGGAATGAAAGCGTTTTGAAAAATTGCCAGCTACTTTTTGGGCAACATCACGTCAGAGGTGAGACCTCAGCTTTTTGAAACGGCATAATGATGATGTCACTTGGCTGTGGCCTAGTCCTAGATTTATTTAAGTATCTTTCGTGCCACGTGATTGACGCATCGTCATCGTCAGAGTCATCGCATCTTATCGCATCGCATCGCAGCTGATTCGCAGAGATTCAAGATGTAGCAAATCTTTATGATAAACGCAGGAAAAGTTTTCTCGCTGGCTTTGGGCTTAATGAGGTTTTAATAAAAGTCAGGCTGCAACTTGTTCAATGTCTCCTCCACACACGGACTAAACGGAAGTGTGGCAAAAAAAAAAAGAAAAGAAAAGTGGCCACGCACGCCTGGAAAAGCCAAAGGAAAAGTGGAAAGTGGACTGAGAACACTCTGGAGTTGTTGTGCATTTGAGCGCAAAACTTATTTCTGTCACGGAAATTAAATTTGTTCGCTGCGAGGCCAAAATGAAGGCCTCTCTCTCTCTCAGTTTTTCTTACTTTCCACCTCTCTCTCTCTTTCTCTTCCTCTTTTCTAAGGCAACCAACTGGTGAAGCTCTTTGCCTAAATCATGCCCGACAGCCAGTACAGACGGCCATGGCCAAAAGCAACGCCCCTTTCTTCTTCCTTCCTTCCTCTCCCTTCACCTCATTCCGCCCACAAAAAAACTTCGCACAACTTCACAATGCCTCCGCTTCCCTCTTTGGTCCTCGTCCTCGTCGTCATCATCATCCTTGTCTTTCCACTGCTAAGGCGACAATTATACGCTTTTAATCTCTTTTGAACGTCGCAAACGTGCTCAAAATTTTCAAAATCTTTTCACCCGCCTGAAAGCCAAGTGAGAACTTTACTGCTGACGGACGGGATTTTCAATAGCATGAGACGACTATTTAAATGGAGTGGGAGAGAGAGAGAAAGAGTGGGGAATTTGAAACACGCTAAAAATCTATCAAAAATATCTCTTCAAAATTCGACAGCAAAGTAAAACCTTTGACGAGCTATTAAAGGGTAACTGTATTTTGAGCTTCAGGTATTTTAATGTTTCTATAGGTAATATTATTTGTTTTGGGCAAATTTATCTGCAGTCAAGAATCATTTAAATATATATCAATTAAGTTTGCATGTCGAGATTTGTAATTGATTATCAGTACGATCAGAAGTAAATTAGGTAAATTATGGAAAGTCTTTAATTTTTTTTTCAAGTAGTATTATTACAAATATTAAATTTAAAATTTGCTTATAATTTTTAAAGTTGATTAGGAACAAAATAAGTGAATTCGCATTTTGGGGAGGCATAATTCAAAACTAAGGTATTTCTGACATTAGATAAAGAAGTAGACAGGCAGAAGTTTACTAATATTACGTATACGCATTCGCATAGAGATATCAAGCAATACACGTCTTGTAGTTGGTCCAACTCAAATTAGGCTATAATCTGTTGGACATTTAATGAATGAATCTGAGCCTCAACCAAAGCATTACAACTCAATTCACGTTAATTTCACAAAATCTGGCAGCAAATTTTTGATGCTGGACACTGTTTGCGGTTGGTTGTGAAACCAGAGCCCGAGCAGGGGCTGGAACTGCAATTGAGCTCGGTGACAGGGGGTCAGGGCTCAGAGGTCAGGGGATAGGTACGACAATTGTGTTGACAGCCGCGGGAATGCGTTGCAGCCAACAAACAAACCGCTCAACAAGGCCGCAACAAAACTGGCGCAACAATGGCGAATGCTGATGCATGCTGTGAGAAAAATTGGGGAGATGAGTTAAAGGGGGAAAGGGTGTATGAGGGAAAGGGAGATACGGACGTAAATCAGGCAACAAAAATCCACCGCAACAATTGGGGCGGCGAAGCGGCGAACAGCCGGCAACTGTAATGACAATCGACAACAATTACAATCAAAAAAGCTCAGCGCAGCCAACATGCAAAATGAAGCCATTGAACCAAAACAGAGGAGACGCGAGAACCGGGCAACCAGTCATCCACTTCGACCAGGACCATAATTACCTTTTTCAGGGGGGCGGCTTTGACTTCGATGACAACGCCAACGGCAGCGTCAGCGTCGACGCCAGCGTCAGCGTCTGCCACAACATTGTAATTTTGATGTGTTGGCCACTAGAGGGTAGCCTAAAGGGGAGAGGGAGGGGAAGGGAGATTCTGGTAATGGACAGTGGGGAGAAATCACATTTATAGCCCAGTGCGAGGTCAATAGCTAAAATATTCGCTACATGACAGGTCAAAAAGTTGATTGCCTCATTTATTTTTCAATTACGACATTTATCCCGTCAGCACCAACGGCAACATCAACAACAGTAGCAACGACAACGACAACGACAACAATTGCAACAACAACTACCAAAACAATTTGCTACACATAAAAAGCAATGCGAGACTAATTAAAAAATTCAATGAATAAATGAGAAATCACAAAACTCATTAGTCGAATGCCAAATGACAGGGCAGCAATAATAAAAAACAACAGCAACAACAATCGACGACAACAACAACAATAATGAATAACGAAATCAAATGACCAGCAATAACAACAATGATAATGATAGCCGCAAGAAAAACAAAAACAACAACACGAAACACGAAACACAGTTCGTTGATAGGTAGAAAGTGAATCGTTTTTAAGTCCGTTAAAGAATGAATTTCCTATTGGGTATTGACAGTGCTTAAATACTCTTGAAAATACAGTCCAACTTCCCTAACTCGAATCACCATCATTCAAAGAAAAGGTTCGAGTTATGGAGTTATTCGACTTATAGAGTTATTTTTCTAAAGTTTATTAATTTTACTGCCTTTCAGTTAGCTCGAGTTAGAGAGAAATTCGAGTTATAGAAGTTCGAGTTATGGAAGTTCAACTGTAGTTTCTTTAAACTATTCGATTTGACCTTCTATTGCTTAAATTACATAAATATTCAAACTTACACAAACATTTGTAATATTCGTAAAATGCACAAACTACATAATTCAAATATTTCAGCTTTAAACAGTTAGCAAAAAGACTCATAAATAAATGTAAAGAATGTTTAAATCTTAAAATAAATATATCAGACAAAAAAAGGACGCCAATTTAAACAATAATTAGTCTGCATTCGCTTTAGTTGAAATAAATTATAATTTTCATATTACGAGTATGACTATTAATTATGACGTTGATTGTGATGTTAATATAGTAAGAAGAAATAGAAATACCATTAATGTCAACACAATTATCCACATTTATTTTACGTGGCTAGAGAGCAGAAGAATTTTAAATGAGAATTAACATGGAATATGGAAAAAAGTGAGATGCTTTTTATTATAATTGCTGCTTATTTCAATGAGTAGCAAAGATTGAACCCGACGGCGTCAGTCAACGTAATTGAATAAAAATACCTTCAAATCGATTTATCATTACTACTTCAACTGAAAATGATAAGCGACTTAATGGATGAAAGATATGGAAAATTAATAAATACGAATTAGGGTAATTTTATCAAAGTTGCGAGTGGTTGATATCGAATGTCAAGTAAAACAAGCATTGATAAATAAAACAAAACAGGTACAAATTTTAAAGATTCAGATAAGAAACTTCTTTAATTCATAAATTTTTGATATTAAAATAACTTCACTCCATATAACTTCAAAGTATTATAATAATCATTATTCATTAATATATTTGATAAAAAAAGATTCACTTACAATATTTTGGGTTAAGGTTGTGCCCAAGCATGGAACGATTAGCCTTAACTAATATAATCATCATATCAATGTATTGTGGATGTGAATATCAAATTTCTCTTCTGACAGAATTAAATTAGTAGCCGACATCTCTGCCATACTCATTCGAAGCAACCTTTTTTCAACTCAAACGCAAACATTGCCTACTTTTTGGCGTTTGCCGTGATTCAGTCATTTATCGAGGCGTGGAAGGGCGAAGTGTGGAAAGAGAGACACAGAATGAGAGAGGGAGGAGGAAGTGGATGAGAGGCCTATATAGCCCAGTAGTCTCTGACTCTGACTCTGACTCGTACTCGTATCTATGCCTAAATGTTAATATCAATGTCTGACAGTTCGGCTTTCAGTTCGCTGTTGACGCTGACGTAGATGTAAACGTTGCTGCCGGCGTCGACGTCGACGTGGCTGTCTATCCGGTTGCCGGCTTAACTGTCATGCAACTACAGTAAAAAAAGAACGGAGCCAAAGTATCTATGAGTTTGGCTCTTAAATGGCGAGCGAACGCGGCAAAGTGATAGAAGCAAATTCGACTGCGGATGCCGCCGTCCGAGATAGGACTGGGCCAAGGACTTTGTCTGGGATGTATTAGTGGGTATTTTTTTGGGGGGATGGGTTAGCTCTGCTGCAGTGCTGGTGACAGCGACAGCAAAAAAACGAAGTGAAAAATAAATAAAATAGAATGCTAAAAATTCAATTTGCAAAACGTTATCCGTGGGATTTACATAAAGCAGTCATTTTGAAGTTATACGCAGACCGAATTGGGCCATACTTCTTCTTCTTCTTCTTCTTATACGTAAGCGTATAAATGTGTGCGTGCATGTGTGTGTGTGTGTGTGTTGAGGAGGAACTACAAGAACGCTATGTTACCCTCGTTGAGGGTAAAGCTAAAAACCCGCTGCCATGTCAATAACTTTGCTTGTATTAGTCATTTGAGTAAGGCAGAGGATTCAGCTCTTATAGCATCTCTCACACTCTCTCTTCAGCTCTCTCTCTCTCTCTCTCTCGCTCAACTTGAGAAGCATCTGAGAAACCCGCAAATCAGTTCGCGTTGTGCGTATTTTTCCTCTCAGCGTAATTCGAAATTTTTTACTGCGAATAGACGATTGAGTTTGGGTTGCAAATGGAAAGCCATCAAATTTATTGAAATCACTTGCTGCCGCCTCGTTGCCTTCGTTCGATTCGTTCCTCATTCTCGTTCTCAGCGCACTCTTAAAGCGACGTCGATGTCCTTCTGCTGCCGCATCCTTTGCTATTGTAGACATCAAATCACAGGCAGTAAAACCTCAAATACACACACACACACTCACACACACACCAATATACACATAAACATAAACGTAAACATAAACAGGCGCAGCGTAAAGCATCTGGGCAAATGTCCTTTTTGGTCATGCGGGTTGTCTGCCTAAAAGCTCATCCCCTGCCCTTCCATTTCCCCCCTCCACCCCCTTTTATTTCATTCCTCAATTTTAAGCGTTACGCTGTAAATTCTGTTCAATTTTCTAAAAAGTTTTTGCCAAAATTGACTTGGCTTCAGTCTCTTCGCCTCTTCACCGATTTGTCGGGTATCAAAAAGCGAAACGAGCACTACAATTAATGGCAAGCACCAAATGACCTGACGTCTATGTGTGTAGTCGACGAGCTGATACTCCGTATTTTACAGGCAATTCATTCAATTTATCTCTTTTAAATAGGAGTGAGTGATACTATTCTTATTTGATAAAGAAATTAAAATAACAGAGAGCTAGAATTATATACAAGAAGGGTAAGTTAGTTAAACTGATAAGAAACTTTTAGCAAGATAGTAGATCAATATGAAAATATCAAAAATAATCCGGAATTCAGCATAATTAATACAATAGATGGAATGAAAAGTTAAAAATTTAAAATTAGAACTAGATACGAGCATCGTAAATTAGGTTTCTTAGTCTTTTAATTATTTATGTTATTTTTTCATCATTGCAATTATTAATTCCATTTTAAAATTACTTCTATTAAGAATAGTTATTGTTAGATAAAATCCATGTTTCACAACCTTACATGACAAGCTTTTCCATTTAATTCAACTTATAACTCGCTAAAATGTTTCCTTGCATCTAATATCTTAAATTCTTCACAATAAATCGCAGTCAGCGCTTGAGATATGTTGTGTTCTCGTATGTAACTACATGAATACACTTAAAAGCAGATTAAAAATGCTTATACTCTCGCATTCTCTCCATCTCCATCTCCATTCACATCTGGCAGGCGAGTCAGCTTCCTGTCTGCTGCATTGTAAATCTCTTCTCGTCTTTTAGACATTGTCTCGTGTATGTCGCAATCGTAACTGTGTTGTCTCTCCCTTTCTCTCTGTCTGCCCTGTCTTCTCAGTCTCTTCAAGTCTTGTTACGTGTGTCATTTGGCCAAAATGCTGTCCAGCATTGGAAAATATGTAAAATGTTGAGGCGAAGGGAATCAATAAAACTTTTGCTAGTGGTTAGCTGGAAATCTTGGAGGCAAATATTTTACAATGTTTACAATGTTTGTAGCCGGACAAGTCTCCCTCTCTGTCCCTCTCCTCTTTGGTGCTGTCTCCTGTCGCTGCTTAAAACACACCTGGTCGACTTCTGGTGCTTGCTTTTATCATGCAATAAAAATTCAATCACACACGTTGCCGCTGTTTCTGTCTCTGTCTCTGTTTCTTTTCTGTTTCTGTCTAACAAAAGCATTGATAGTTATGTGGATACAACAAACTATAGTACAAGCAGCTGGGACAGCAACATGGAACAGGAGGCAAGTAGACAGTAGACAGTGTCCCTGTACAGTGCTTAAATATTCACATATCGCAAATTCAATTGAACGCAACGCACAGGACACAAGCCAAGTCCATGCAGGACATCCTACGCAGTGGCGACTATAAAATGGTGTTGACAACAACAATGGGAATACACACACGTACAAATACACATTTCTGTGTAAGCTATCAGGCAGAGAGGGAGGGAGATACAATCGTAGTAAGGACATGCAGGACGACGGCCGCAAAACGTTACTTTTTATATGTTAAAAAGGATTTGCGGTTAAGCCGAATGGACAATGGAGCAGGACACTCGCACTGGTTGCATACCTCTGCCCCCACTGTGTGTGCGTGCGTGTGTATGTGTGTGAACCCCACGGACTTACTGGGATATTCAGATAACATCTGCACATATCCTTGGATTGCGACAAGGATTGAGCCGGCTAGCCGAGCAACTTGTTTGTGCTACTAATAGGGATCAACATTGGGCAGCCTCTTGAGACGACAACAAGACACACTCGCAAACACACACACACACACACAGGTGTGTCCTTTAGTTGTGCAAACAACAAAAACTGCAGCTGTGCCCCGTCATCATCATCACGTGCCCCTTAAGGGAAGCGTTTGCTAATAAGCATTGATATTTATTACGATTTCTTATAGAATATTACGCATACGCAGCGTATTGCAATTATAGCGTCAAGCGAGAAATAATCGCCTCAAAGCGAATTAAATTAAAAGTTGCTCAGCATTCCGTAAATCACGCGCCGTCAACGGCGGCAGAATATAATGGTGGCCGGGTTGGCTGGTGGGCGTGGCCATGCCCCCTTCACTGGGGTTCAAGACACACAAAATGTGGTGCGTAAGCTGCACATGTTGAAATTCACTTAAGCACTTTTTCGCGAGCTGCGTAAAAAGGCAGAAATCAAAAGGAGCAAAAGTTTTTTGAATATTGTGGAGAGAGAAGACTGGATGAAGGGGGTGAGGAAGGGGCAAGGGGGCAAAAAAAATTTGCAGCGAACGTGTTGGGTAAACATAAAAAGCAGCGGCTGCTTCACGTGCGAGAAAGTCTCTCTAATACAACGACCAAAGTGATTTTAACGCAATGCAAACGTACTGAAAAAGTGGAGTGAGGAAGTGTGCTAAAAACGGAGGGGGGAAGGAGGCTGGAAGCTGGCTCAAGTGTGTCGAAGGATGTGGCAGGCGATGGGTAGGTAAATTAATGGCGCTTAACTTCATGTTTACAAGACGAATTTGCAATGCGACGGCAGGTGAGCAGAGAAAGAGAAGCAGAAAGAGAGACAGGGAGAAAATGTGAAAAGGAAAGAAAAGTGCAGGCTGAACAGAAGGGAAGAGATCTGTGCTCGACTCCTGACTGATGAGCGTATGCAAATGTGAGTTTCAGTTTGACGTTGCCTGATGAAAAGCACATCGAAAACGATAACGAAAACGGGAGCGAAACGAGAGCGAGAACGGAGAGCGAAAAAGGGATTGAAACGAGAACGCAAAACGACATTTAGGGAGGATTTCGCGGAATTTGCTGCCAGTTGCCGCTTCGATCTTAACAGAACTGAACTGTGTTGTGACTGTGATGAGCAAATGCGCGACGCAGAGCAGATTAAAAGTTACCACGACAACGTCCCATCACATCGCATCACATCACAACACAGCACACAGCACTCACACACACTCACACTCACACATCGAAATGTACTTACCAAGTACCTACAACATGTCCTGCTGCTGCTGTTCGAGCAACCTTAATGCCTTTTCAGAACACAGATGCAGCCTGGAAGCACTTAAGAGAAGCAGCGCAGACTTCTTAACTCATCTCTAATTAAAGAGCAGAATCTTAGTACATTAATTAAGGCAACAATTGCGACAGACGAAAAGGGAAATCTATTGCAGCATTATGTCTGTCTGTCTGTCCGTCAAATGTAAGGGAATCTGGTTTGATAAGTGCTTCAACTGAACACATTAATTTGAAATCAGCTGGCAGCTCAACTTTGACAAGTTACAGTTATTTACGATTGACTTATCTTTGCTTTGAAGTAAGAATTTACGCGGCATTCGTTCTGAAAACTTAAATTTGTCTAAAATTGGGGAAAGCCATACATGACTTAGACTATTGATCAACAGAATTCGGTTTGTGCACTAGTTTACTTAAAATTCAAGAGGTTGATTCATATTCATATTCATATGTCAAATTATTAATATTAAAAATATATTTACCTGAGTTTATGTCGTCTCTTTGTCAAACTTATTCTTAAACGGAACGACTTTAGCTTGTATTAAAATCAAAATTAGATCACTCCAGATCTGATTTTTCTAAAACAAAGAGTTGACAACCCTGCACATGTAGTTGACATACATCTTCTCACACACACTCACATGATTTTTACATAAGCTCTTAGGTCGCTTGTCATTTTTCTCCTGCCATTTTGCTGCCCAACTTTTCTGCTTGCCAGCTGCCATTAGAATAACTGTTGTAATTATTTCGCTAATGTGCACTTACCATTGTTGACTTGTGACATGCCACGCCCATAGGCGTGCAAGAAAGGCTCTTGGCCAACTTTCAATGCCGTCGCCTCGTCCATTGCCGGAAGGTAAATGCGTTATTTCAAATTTATCGACGCACTGGGAATGTTATTATGGCAAAATCAATAACAAATATTGACAGACGACAGTTGAGATTTGCGGTCAGATTTGTGGAGGGTTTAAAGCGTTGTCAATAACATTTAATATCGCGTTTTATCAGTTAGTCAAAAGCGTCAAGCTGAAACAGAAATCCATTGAAACATCGCGACAAACCAAATCTATAAAGAGGAACATTTGAACGACTTCAATGAAGATGATGTCTAAGGGGGTTGGGGTTGTGGGGGAGGGGACGACCATGACGAATGACGACAGCGACAGCGACTGCGACGTTGGCAGCGCTGCAGTTAGATAGACAAATACAATGGGGGAATGGTAAATTGGTGGTGGGGGGTTTGGCACATAACAAGCTCAATCAAAGACAAAAAGAGAAAAAAAATAAAAAGAAAATATAAAGAAAAAAACATCAAATCAGCACACACAGATACAAATACAGATTCAGAGATACATCCTCCCACACTCACACGTACACTTAGAGAGTGCGCCTGAATGAAGGACACGCGATTGGATCTGTATTGATATAAATTGCTGGAGCGACTAACGCGAATTACAGCGCGAGCAGCGAAGGCCAAGCATGTGCCAGACAGAGATAGAGTACAGGAGAGTGAGATAGAGCGAGTGAGAGGCATAAAGTCGACTGGAGGCAGCATTCAAGACTGGAGCCAAAATGAGAACGAGACGTCAGCAATCATGGTGAACAAATGAAAATAAAGAAATAATAAAATCAAGCAGCATATTGATTGATTATGCAGCATAAATAATGAATATACAAATACACACACACATGCACACAATACTTGCACACAGATACGCCCTTACAAAACAATAGAAAAGATTTAAGAGAACCGCTAAGAAATTATGGCTTAAAGGCTTAGCCCAAATGATTTTGGTTAACAGGTGCAGTTACACTTTAACGTTGAATTAACGAATGAATGAACAGCATTCACAGCAGCCTCAACTGAATGGACAATTTATTTGACATTGCGCATACGCCACGTAATCGTAATGCAAGTAAACAATCTGATTTGCAGTTGCTTTAACTCAATGATTAATTACTGCATTGTGTGAGCCAAAATTATATATGTGTAGGTGTGTGTGTGAGTGAGTGTGTAGTTTATGTTTAGTATGTAGACTGGATGTGTGTTGGGAGTTGAGATGGTGTGTGGCATGAGGCGCCTCTTTTATTTATTTGCAGCGCAATGAATTCGAATTGCTTAGAGGGCAACGCAGCTTCTTTTGTTCTCATCCTTTCAGATCGGGTATGCTGCTTTTGACAAGCATTATGCGAGAATCGTGACTCTGAATAACTTAAAATGTATTTCACTGAAATTGTTAACTATTTCCTTAAACTATCTTCTTGGTTAATCAACAAAACGCAGCTAAGCTTTACATGCAATTTAAAAAAAAGAATTTCAAAAATTTTAACAACATTTTTATTCTTTAATTTATTTTGATTGAAATATAAATACTATAATATTAAAATTAAATAATTAAAATGCACATATATAAGTTTTTATGATATTTGAATTATGTTTTAAAAGACATCGACTTCTACGCACTTTAGAGTACATATTATTCGACTTGCTATTTCTTGGCCATTTCCTGTTGTCTGCTTTTGTTTAAATTTATGTGAAGCAGCTCAGCGATTTATATTTAATTAAATAAGCGACTGCATGTGTGTGTGTGTGTGTGTGTATGTGCTGTTGTCATCTAAATAGGATATGCGATAAGTTATGCTGAACTCGAAGAGACTTTCAGACACTCAAGTATCTTGGGGGGTAATTTATGCATTATTTTCCACTTAAATACGCCCGCCAGGCAAACGTTAGAAAATACATAGCTATTGTTGTTGTAGTTGTTGCTTGCTTTATTGTTATTGCAGGCCACAAAATTCACCAACAGAGAGAGATAGAGCGAAAGAGAGCGAGAGAGAGAGAGCAACACAATTGCATTGGCATTGAAATGAAGATAATGCTGCTGGCCCGGTTAGTAACTTGATTAACTGCTGTCTAATCGTAAATGTATGAGTTATTTGCATAAATGATTAGCACAGGGGATAAATACTACAACTGCCACGTGCCAGATACCAGATACCAGTTGCCACATGCCACCAGCCAATTTGTCTACCTTTTGAGCCACATGACCAAAAAAAAGGGGGAAAAATGCTGAAATTAAATGAAAAACACATTAGGTTCACAACGCGAATGCGGATGCTGCCAAAAGTGTGTGTATTTGTGTGCCAGGATCAGAGCTGTGGCAAGAGGTGCATTAATGTTGCCCACCCGCCTTTCACGCACTTTTCATTTATTGTTGGCCTTGCTCAACGCTCAAAAATATTTTGCCAGCTTTGTGGAATGTGGCAAATTGCTGGCAAACAGCAACAGCAGCAACAGCAGACGAGTGGCAAGTAGCAAGTGGCCAAATGTACCGTTGCGTATTGCGTTGAGTTGAGTTGGTTGATTCGTATCCCAGTAGACTGCAAGTTGAGTTGAAAATTAAATACCAATTTCTGACCAGGTGCTGTTGATGTTGCTGCTCTTGCTATTGTTGCTGTTGTTGTTGTTGCTGGCGTTGCAACATTTCAAATAACATTTTAACTTTCAGCACAGCAGACAAAGTGGTAGCAGCAAAACTCAACGCAACCCCGAGCAGACGAGATGACGACAACGGTATTTATTTATTTGTATTTGAGCACGCGGCTCAATTACGTTTAACGCTTTTGACGTTTTACAACATGGCCAGAACTGGCTTGGCCATGGCTGCCTGGCATATACACACACACATACACACGCACACACACATCGCGATGGGTTTTTGGGCATTGCTGATTGTGGACTTTTGGGGCAACCCCGAAAAACTGGTAACCGAGGTGCCCCCTCCCCTCTTTTGACCCCATCGTCATGGGCCAATGTCAGTTTGGTAGCAAAATGAAATGCTTGGCCAAGCGATGCGCAACGAAATTGTTGGAATTTCAACCTTGTTTCTGGGTGTATTTGGTTGCGCTTAATTGGTTCTGTCAGCGGCAGCAGCAGCATCGGGAAGGACGACGACGCCAGGACACAGATTAAAAAAGTTCAGTTCTCCTAAAACAACATTAGGAGCAGTGCGAAAAAGCGAGCTCTGGAATTTAAAGTATGTGTGTCTGAACGCGCGTTGGCCAAACAATTTGCTTAGTTATTGATATGAAAGAAAGAGACATGGGATAAGATGGTAAGAGAGCGAGAGAGAGAGAAAGAGAGGGAAAGAGAGCGAAGCAACAAAATCCTTGCCATCCTGTGAGCCACTTCATTTCCGGGCTTCCGTTTGTAATAATGAGAGTTTGCAGTAATCTCGCGAAATGTACAATCACAAGCAGTCTAAAGAAGAGGGAATGTGAGGGGAAAAGGGGAGTAATAAAGGGGATGAGGAGGGATCTGACGGCACGTGAACAATGTGCCATATTCGATTTTGCTGGATTGGTTTCTCTCTCTCTCTCTCTCACTTGCTCGGCAAAGTATTTTCGTTGAGTATTTAGCTTTCCTTTTCAAAAAGGCAGCCGTGTCCTTGGGCTCTAGGACTGCCAGTCAATGTCCTGTGAGTGCGCCCAATCGTATCACAAAAAGAGTCACGTACTCGGCCAGCCTGGCAGCCTTGGCAGCGCAACACAACAGAGCAGAACAGAACTCAACTATGCTGAGCTGAGCTTTCTCCTTTGGCGACTCTGCGCTTTACAGTTTTGCACTCAATTGCTTATGAAATTAATAGGATATGTCAGTGTTTAGTATTGACCGGAAGTAATACAATTGATAAGGATTATGTATGTCTCAATCCGCGCGTGTGTATGCGACTGTGTGAGTGTGTGTATGCGTGTGTGCGTGCAATGCTTACTGACTTGGCAGCAACGACATTGATTGGCCAACTGGGCGTATGAGTAATATTGACAGCAGAGCTCAAGGCGCCGTGTTGAGTTGTGAGTTGAGCGGGAATCGCAAACGCATTAGCATATATAATGTAAAACTGCTCAGCTGACATTTTTTGCTTACTTTCTGCCTCTTTCTCACTTGTTACTTTGTGTCACATATGAAATATTTCAACCTCAACTTTCAATGTGTTTAAACATTAAGAAATAACAGAGTGTTAATTTTCTTGTATAAGTACTTAAAATAAATTTTAGATAAATTGTTGTTTATGTATCAACTAATCAAAGGCAGACGTTCAAAGGGTTTTCACAGACTTCAATTCCCCGAAGAAATAAATGCACAAAGTCCCAAAAGAAAATGTAGAGTAAAATGTAAAATTATTTATTTTCGTCTTTTAAAATATCATTGCAAGCAGATGCTTTTATTTTGCCTTAATAAATGATTAGATCGATTACCAGACATTGAACTCTATAAAAATTCCAAAGGAATTCAAATGAAAATTTCATTAAAATTGAAGAGCATTGAGATTTGTTTAAGAATTAAAATCATGTTACAATTGAAAATCAATGTAAAACAACTTTCATGAAAAATGTTTAAGTGATGATAATTGGTACAAAATTTTTCAAGTTAAAATTGTTTCACTCGTATGAAAAAGCTCTCAAAGTTCCACTAATTGTTGTACAATTATTCCTTTAATTTGTGGTAATTAGCGAGCTTCCACTATACTGTCATTATAGCACGAAATCCGCCACATTAAATGGCCATAATCACGGACCAGAAGAAGTCCATCTCTAGTTGCTGACCATTTGGACCGTGGCGGCACACGCGTCGTATGCGTAATTATTAATTCAGAATTCTCATTATGTTGAGCCTCACGCTGATTGTGCGAATAACTGGGCTGGCAGTTGTTGTTTTTATTTAAATAATTTAATTGCTTTTCGATTTGTTTACACGCTGAAAATGCAAATTTCGCATAGCCCGCAAGGCAGTCAATTGACTGCGATTTAAACTCGACACTCATTCCATTCACAATGATTGCCCAGTGTCCTCTTTCACTGTCTCTCTATTTGTGTTTGCCGATAATAAAATTAAAAACAGCGTGAATGTTAAATAAACAAAATTGCTGGAATACATTCAAATTGAACGCGGCTGTAATACATTTAATTCGCGCCAAAGCGAATTATCAAATGCTCTTACTCCCTGGCTTGTAAGTACCATAATGTATCCATCCATCCCTCTGTCCCTCTGTCAATACTATTTACATTTACAATCAACTCGGCCTGCGGCTGCTTGCATAACCACATTAGCCAAGTGTGTTGAGCCAAAGCCAATAGTCAAACAAGCCAAGCAACTCGACCAAGTCAAAGGAGCGTGGCCAATTCAATTTGTTTGTCTCACTGCGATTCTAACCATGGCCTGATGTTGCTCCTACTGCCTGCTGGCTGCTGGCTAACTAAATCTTTGGCTCAATTCCCCCGTTGCATTTGCTGCTGTTCGGGGTGGGTGGAGGGGGGTGAGAAAAAACAGGAAGAATGCGGAAATTATTATTGGTTTTAGAGCTCAAAGATCCCAGCGGTAAACTCTCGCTGGCGCAGTGATGAAGCAAGCCAAAAACTTTGCTGGACTTGACTTTTGCCAGGGCAAAGAGCGAAGCTGGAGCAGCGGATTCGAAACGAGGAGGAGGCACTGAAACTGAGGCAGAGGAAGTGGAAGTGGAACTTTCCTCATGAACTTAATGCCCGTCCGGACTCAGCTCAGCACAGCTTCGACTGCATTATGCGTAAGGTTAGTTTGCCTGCTCCCAAAGGACACACACACACACACAGTATCAGTGTATATGCCACATGAGGCAACAACAAACAGCTCCGGAAGTTATTGCTGACTTTGGGCATTATTCTTAAATCCGATTCAATTAAAATGCAACCAAAATTGCATATGCAATGCAATTTAATTAACGTCGCTGGAGATTTTTGCTTACAGCCCCTTGAACAGGACCCTGATCCTCTGTTGAGGATACTGGGCCATGGTCAGCCTCAACATACGTATAGCCATATAAATATCCAGTGAGGCGTGTGTGCATGGCAGCATATCCTTCATATCCTTCACTTCATTATGCAACAATTATGCAGAGCAAAGCATGCGTTTAATCTTTTGCCCCAGCCACACACACACACATACATGTATGTATTTACTGTACACACACACATACTCATACATACCTTTGCAATTATGTATATATACGTATAAAGATATAAATATGTATGTGCATGTGTGCATATGCCAGATCTCTGTCTGCCTCGAACTCCATTCACCTTATCACTCCCTCTCTATATATCTCTCTCTCTCTTACTCTCCCTCTCTCTCTCTCTTTGTGCGCGCCTCTTATTGCATTTTCTGTGCGATTTAATACGCATTTAAATGCAAATTTGTATGCGAAATTATCTACGTGAAGAAATCTTCAGGTTTTAATAACATTTATGCGAAACTTCACAACTGCAAGTGTATGTGTGTATTTGTGTGTGTGTTTGGTTGTCTCTGAATATGCATAATATGCAGGTGTATATAATATATATATGTATAAACTGTATTCATTTTCAGTTATCATCTCTTTCGATACCTCTGTAAATTAAAACAAATATTTTACGGACAAATATAAAAAATACATTTGCAGCAGTTTAAGAACGAAGCGATGATGCTCTTCCGCTGACTGATAGAAAACTGTTTAATATATTGTTAATAAACTAAATGAATGATCATACTAAATAACGAATTTATAAGTAAATTAATTTATGTGTGGTACAAAACTCAAGTCTTTCTGTTTCTGCAAGTCGTTCTCTTAGCCTTGTATACCCTACACTCGATTGCAAAACTTTTTGCATTCCGTCGTGTTAAGGGGAGTTCGAGTCTGAGGAGCAGGAGACATAATTGCAGCTGGGCATTAAAATTGATTAACCCCTGGCATAATTGAAATGACTGAGAACAAAGCGACGAGGTTTGAGGTGTCAGTTTATTAGTGCGGAGAAGCGTATTAATTAAAAGGAATACGCACACATTTTCCAAAAGCAAAAGGCTCAACAACAACGCCAAAATCAACATGAAAACAATAAACAACAACAAAAACAAACTCACACAAAATCCCATAAATCGCAATCTAATCAAATGGCAATGTTGACTATGAAATGCTTGAACAACTTTTTTGTTCCACAGCAAAAAAGAAGGGGGCGCTGACCACGCCCACAGGCCGCACTTTGCTTCACACTGGGTAAAGATTTTATGAAAGCGTCAACAACTTTATTTGTTTTCAATGGCAATATTTTGCACACAGATACAGACACAGCAATAGATTCAGATACAGATACAGAAACAGATACAAAGATACATGCACATAGATAGAGATACAGCTACATGGCTACTACTATTTTTGTTTTTTTTTATTTTGTGTGTGTGGCAGCAATCGCACTAACTCAATAGCCTGGCCCGAACTGAATCTGAGTCTGAGTCTGAGTTGGCTTTTTATTAGTTGCGGCAGCTTGCGTTGAATTGATTTGTTGTTATCGCATTGTTGGCGGCCAGATGGATGAATGCGACCCGAAGATGGGCTCTGGACGACAGACAGTGGCAGCGTGGCATCAAAATTGAAAATAAAAGCAACATCTGCGCTGTCAACAAATAAATCAGCAGACAATTTCATTATTTGACAGTAAACGCGATAAACTGTACCGAAAATCGACTCAACGTGACCCGACAACTGAAAAAGTAAATGCTCTTCCCCCCTCCTCCCTCTAAGTTCTTCCATCTGAAAATAAGTAAACAACTCAGGAATCAGGACGAGAACTACGCCCACAATCAGACTACGCAGTCGCTTTTCTTTGATACCCTCTTCTTGTAGCTCCGAAGAAATCGTGTAAAGTTGTCGCCTGTTGACACCGTCGAGATTTTGGGGGCTGGGCAAGTTTTTCTGAAAGTTGCGATGGCACACACAATTAGCAGCTTCCTCTCGACTTGCTTTATTAATTGAGCTGCAAAAGTTGCGCCAGAACGCGCCGCATAACCGTAAACGTAAGCGTAACCCTTACCCTTACCCTCTTACCCTCACCCTCAACCCTTACCATAACCTAGACACAAAACTCGACCCTGACGCCGCACACACCTAGACCTAAGTAGACCAGACCAAGAGGACGACACACGACACAAGCCACAACTTGGAGAGGGAGTGGGAGTGGCATTGACAGTATGGCAACGGAAAGGGGGAATGCGGCAAGCGGCTGTTCAGTGGCAACGTATGGAAATGTGTGTGGCATGTACACAAAAGTTGCTCCTGAAAGCGGTGCGGGTGGTTGGCGCTGAAGTGCCAAGGGGAGCGGTAACCACAGAAAAGGAAAGTAGCGGCTGACTGGGATTCTACACTGTAAGAAAAGCAAAGCTATTGACTCCAAATAATAAATGTTAGTTATACATTTTCTAAGAAATTGAATTTGCTGCAATGCATATTAGAAACTAAGTTATCAAAATATTATGTTGAAACATAAATAATATTCTAATTTGAAAATTTAATTGAATCTTTGAATATTATTCGTATGAGAGAATGAGTTTTATCTTCTAAACAGAAAATTTAGAGGTTGAGAAAAAATCAACTACTATATTAAAAGTTAATATGAAAATTATAAAAAACTAAAATAAGATTTGATTGGCACATAAAATATAAATAATTGCAAATGGTTTGCGTTTTTCATTTTGGAATCTAATATACTTAAATTTTAATTTTTAATTAAATTTATTGTGAGCTAATAGCGAATAATAATTTATTAAAAATGTTTTCATTTAATATTCTTTCAACCAACTGTTACAAAATAGAAGCAAATTAATGTTATTATTAAAATGATTCGAAATTAAAAATGCTTCGCAATAAATCTTATTTTTTGGAATAAAAACTTTGCATCAGTGTATAGTGTGTTGGTGGTAGATCTGGAAACAAAAGAGTATAGAAAGTCTGAGGAAGAGCTTGTCGGGCAGGCATAGTTGGAATGCTCGAATAAAATTTCATTAAATACACCAACATACTCACAGACAAGTGCACGCAATTATGGTAAGACAGTTAAGTTTTTGATTGTGGGAATCACGCATGAGTACGCACACCAGCATACACAAAACTAACACACACACACACATGCAGAGAGAGAGAGAGAGGGAGAGACGCACGCACTCTCGACTTTTTCTTTAACAATTCTCAACTCAACTCGTGCACTCGCCAAGAGGCAAAGTACGCAAATTTTCATTCGTTGCGGGTTTTAGTTTTAACAATTGCCTCAATTTATGTCTCAAAGTTTCAAGGCACAACTTCTGGCAGGCATTGTCTACACTCATGCACACTCACACACACACTCACACGCACATGCGTGTATGTGTGTGTGGGAGGGAAAAGTGGGCGGACTCCATAGTCAACTACGCGTGTAATAAATTTCAATGCCCTGTCGTTTAATTAATGATAACAAATGGGGTGGAGTCCCCAACCAAAAGTAGCTACAGTGACTCACAGATACATTCATACACTCACACACACATACACACACAGACTCAGACAGTCGTACTTGGCGTTAATTCAATTTAACAAATATTGACATATGCTAATTCATATAAATGTTTGTCAACTCCCTCGTCTTCCTCTCGCCGCTCTTTTCGCCTTCAGACTCGACTCGATTCGCATAATTGATTGTAAAAATGTCAATGAGCCGAATTAAAGCGCAATTATTTGCAGCTGGCATTAAGCGATGTCAGTTAGCATAGCATTTAACCAGGATTTAGTGGCGGTTAACTCCACACACACTCTTCACATTTTATGCATATTGTATTCAGTTTCTTCTACATAAATGCCGCACATTAATCATATTTCTCTCATTACGCTTGCTGATTGTGAATGGAATTCGATTTCGGAATTGGGCTTGGAAATGGAATTGCTAATGAAAATGAAAAGGAAAATGAATGCTCGACAATGGAGTTTTGTTTAATCATAAATCGCCAACAGAAGTATAAGTAATCGAGCCCATTATGGACACACAACTTCAGCAATCGCAATCTATGTATTTTCAATTGAGTTCCCATACAAATGGCAGGAAAAGTGAGATATTTACGAGCGATATTTTTCAATCGCGATAATGTGATAGTAATCGTAAATAGTGTTATACATTTTATTCATCTGCTTCTGCTTTGCAGGACATTTAATAGTTTCTTTTTATGAACTTGTGCTTTTTATTACGCGTAAGCTTATAAAACGTTTATGTTAGATTGATTACCTGATAAAAGCTCCCGTGATACACGTGTTATGCATAAAAAAGCTGTTTTTGCTTGAACTGCGTAGATTGACATCTTTAAAGTACTCAAAATCGACTCGACAGTTGTCGAAAAGAGTATTTAACTAAAGAGTATTAAATAATACTTAAGATAGTCGATAGTATTTATATACTATCGATAGTTTTGCTATTGCATAAATTTAATTAATAAACGATATTCATAATGATATAGGCACACATATATTATTTTTAAACTATTACCTATTTTCGAGCATATCTTTCATTCCAATTATTTTACTAATAAATTAATCGAGATAAGAAAACAGTTTTCAATAGATAGTTTCAGAGTATTATCGATAAATCTTCACCTGTACTTTCATAAATCATCGGTGCTTCAACGACTTACATTTGTTATAATGAATGACAAAGCGTATTCGTAAGATGATCAAATTCCATTTTAACGCTATTCTGAAAAAGGAAGTATGAAAATACTATCGATAGTATAATAAATAATTCGAAAGCAATCAAATTTAATAATAAATCTTACCTATCAGAGAAGTTGCATGACTCGAGTATTGAAAACGTCTAGACAATCTTAAAGCTACAACATAAATGAATCATATTGCTTTTTAAGCCCACTGACGATAGAACTCAAGCCTTTTCAAAAGCACATCCCACATATTCAACTCTAATCCAAGGCAATGAAGTCGGTTGCCAGGACTACCCAATGCAGCCCAGGGGCCCAGACTTGACACGCTGTTGGGGCATGTTGAGTCTCGTTTTAGCGCAATTTAAGTCCACTTACAATTACTATACTCGTAGTCCGAATTCAGTAGATGCAGCTCACTTACATGGAACTGTGGTTAGCATTCAGCTACTTGCCACTTGCCACATACCACACGGCCTGATGAATGTTGCCTGATGCTCTTGGCGCATTGTATGGCCAAAAATCTAACAATAATTTGGCTCGAGCAGCACACAATCAATGGCTATACAATCTTGATGCTCAGTTCTATTCAGCCAACATTTGGGGCCGATCCGAGAGCATATAGACCATTCTCATGCTCGTTGTCGTTCTCATTGACAGCATCTGAAGTTGATGGCCGGCACATAATGGCAGACTAATGACAATAATCGCCTTGCTTTTTGCCAGACCAACACACTCACACACACACACACACACGCACAACTCCATAAGCAGCTGGAAAATTTATGGCCAAGGGCAATGGCAGCATTAATGTGATGGGGAATAAGGAGACGGCGAGGGTTAAGTCTGGATAAGGACACACGCACTCACAGCAGGACATTCGATTTATAAATGAAAAATATAATATTGTTATACGAGTATGTTAAATTATGATGCCTTG
Organism: Drosophila limbata; assembly: GCA_963924055.1. Classification (NCBI taxonomy): domain Eukaryota; kingdom Metazoa; phylum Arthropoda; class Insecta; order Diptera; family Drosophilidae; genus Drosophila; species Drosophila limbata. The sequence goes on from OZ001353.1 coordinate 14,935,530, forward strand.
AAAGAGGTTAGAGGTTAAGGTCATTGGAGACAAAGTCTCTCTGCACTGTAAATGTGTGTGTGTGTGTGTGTGGCACTTTATTAAATTTAAAATCAGCTGAAGCTCTTGGTCCCAGTGCTGTGCATGTGCTCTGATGTTCTGATGCTCAGATGTTTTTGCATGTCGCCTTCTGCACATACTACGTGCCTTATGGGGCTGTGGGAGGTTGCAAGGTTGCAGCTTATGTATGTACATATACGTTGCAGGTTGGAGGTTGTGGCGTTGCCTCGTGCCCCGTGGGGTGTCGCGGCGGATATGCGGCGTGCGCACCATTATTGCGCCATTAAATTTGTAAGTCAAGCATTTTAATATTTGGGCCAAACAATGCAAACGAAGCTAGCAAACCTACAAACCGACACTGTTGCCATTGCCATTGTCGTCATCGTCATCGCCATAGTCGTTCCTCCAACACGCGATCCCCCCAGCGAGTTGCACGAACCAAAGGGAGTCGGCTACAGGACTAAAGGAGCAAAGGAGCAACCCTGGCTTGCTGCCTTGTTGCGCCAGAGAAGCAACGAGGCAACGACAAAGATATGCAATTTCGCATATGTACTTATATCCTAGCGACATGAAAAGGATCAATTGTGGCAAAACGAATTGCATACGAATGCGCTGCCTGCCGCGCATGAGGAGTTGCACCACCAACAGCACGAACAGCACCACCAGGGGAGGTGGCAACTTCTCCTTCTGCCTCTCCTGCTGCTCCATTTGCGGGCAGCTTTCGTAGCAAAACGACAAAGTAATCCCGGATTTGCATTTTATCGGAATGTGGCGCCGACGGCGAGACGAGGCGATGCTGCTTGTAACCTGCAGCAGTCACTGTGCACAGTGGTCTCTAAATAACAATTTATACACTTTATTCAATTTAACAATTGCATGTAACAGACACAGAAAAAAGACAATAAATTGACATCTTAAGCTTAAAAAATATATTTATTTTGAATTTCTCATTCTTGTCAGTGCAAAACAAAAAATATTTATAGCTGCAAATATTTATTTTAAAATGATTCTAAAGTCTTAACCTATCTTTCAATTAGGTAAATTAAATAACTTAAAAGCACATTGAATTACTGAAAATTGTTGACAGTAGAAGAAGATAATACAGAAAAAGAGAGGAAACAAATCAAAAATATGACAACTTAATCATCGAAATATTAAAAAAATATCATGTTCTATAGATGAAAATATAAGTATCTTAGGCCTGATTTTTCAATGACCAAAAAGGTGCTTGATACCTATTGAAAAGAGAATTTGACGTTAAATGTATAGAAATTAATGTCAAATATTTAATTATATCTTAATTAAAAGCTATATGTTCATTGAAAAAACGGCCCTAAATATATTCATATTTAGAATTTAGAGTATCACAATAAATTGACAATGAACTCAAATTAATTGATAAAACTCTTCAAACAACTAAAGTGTATGTATTAAATAAAGTATGTAAATAACTCAGAATCAAACAAATTTTCGTACACTTTCAATTAACGGATAACTTTACTTTGACAGTTTGCAATGATTGTCGCAGCTTGGTTTTTTTTTAACAAAATATAAATAATTTAGCGTTGAGTGGCAACTGAGAATTCATAAAACAAAGAGAAGTAATGCAAAACAAAACCACTTTGCTTTACTGTTTGTTAATTTAATAATTTATTTACATATATTTTAAGTTTTCGACCAGTGTGCAGAGAGCAGTAGTAATTGCTGTCTCACTCTTACAGCTAGTTGCTGTCTTCTTCTGACCGTAAGTCAGTCATTTGCATGCGTCGCATATTTGTCGTTACAACAGCCAACTGTTTGTTATGCAATTGCAGTCGACTCGGGGAGTTGCAGTTGAGTGTAGTGTGTGTAGTAAGTGTGTGTGTGTGTGTAGTGTGTGTGTGTGTCATGCATTTGTCTCTTGGCTGCTGCGCGGCTTTGTTTGTTTTCGCAGCGTGGCAACGGCAGCAGCTTATTCATATTACATAAACTGACTGAGCGCGTCTTGCGTAACGAATCGAAACTGCAATCAAGTACGTGGCAGCCACATGTCGCAACTGACCACCAATTGTGGCTGCAACTATTGTTAACAAAATTAAAAACAGGCGTCAAGTACCTGCTAATGTGTCAAACCGTTGACAATTCTAATCAAATTTTGTCAATGCCTTTGCCTCTAGCAGCTGACAGCTGATATGACGAACAAGGAGCGTATGAGTAATAAATACATACATATTTTCAAAACGACCACAAACGCACACACACACACACACTTAAAGATGTCTCTCACACATGGAAAATGTGCGATTTGGCCAAGTACGTGATGCTTTTGTTGTGTACGAGTTTTGGGGGCAACTGTTGCCAATGCCAGGGCATCATCATAAGCAAAAGCCTGAGCTTAGTTCTAGACGAGACAAAATTCAAGCACGCACACACACACTTACACATACACACGCATAGCAAATGGCAGTGAGTTTTTGTTTTTGTTGGCATTTCAACTTGTGCCACACATTTTTTAACATTTTGGCGAGAAACGCATTAAAATTTGTTGCACGTCGCATAAATGCGGTATGTGTGTGTGTGAGTGAGTGTTTTTATGTGTGTGTGTGTGTGCTGAGTATGGCAAAAGGCAAGGACAAAACAGTTTCTCTCACTGTACAAATGAGCAAAAGAGATGAGAAAGGGAAACAGTGTGTCAGGTGTAAGCTTTGTAGCTGCCACAGATTGGGCACACACACTACACTACACTAGACACACACACACACACACACCTTGAGCTAATGCCAATGGTTAACCACAGGAGAGAGAAAAGGAAAAAAAGAAAGAAGAAAACTTTTACTTCTCTCTGCACTGCAGGCAAATAAATTTGCGGATACCGAAAACCAAAAACAGCACATAAAATCACAGCTAGAGATTTGGCCAAGCTATTGGACGTGAAAACTGGAAAACCAAACAGAGAAGTCAAATAAACTAGGGAGAGAATGAGATGAAAGTTGACAGAGGTAAGATGAATTTATGTTATGCTCTCGAAATGCCAATGGCTTTTCAGTATAAACAAAAAACAAACAAAAAAATAATATTGCAGACGATAATAAAAGAGCTCTGATGATGCAATAATCTTAACTTTCCTACTAAGCGAACAAACAGTGATTGAGTGAGTGATTGAGAATCAAAATGAAGTGAAAAGTTGAATTCAAATAATACTATTTTCAAAAAAAATAAATAAAAACAAAATTTGTCGTTTTGGTCTTAGATGGTAGTAAGCTTAAGAAATAAATGAAATATGTCAAAATATGTTTAAAAAATGGACCGGAAAGAAACATTGCAGATTTTCAGTAAGCCCTTAAGTATAAAGACTTCATGGGGGAAAATTCATTCGCTACCTGAGTACAATGAAAGTAGAAAAAAAAATTCACTAACCGATTTTAGAAAATTAAGTCATCCGATCAGGAAATGCTTACAAATCTGAATTATACTTAAGGGAGTAGAAGACTTGTATGCCAAGAACCATGTCAATACTAAAGAGGATTATTAAAACAGGAAGTTGCATCAGCTCACTGAGAATACATAATTCAAAATTCCAATTTGCCACAACCCCAATGAAAGTCGATAATAACCATCTTGATGAAGAGCTAACTTGAATATGCTAACTAGAAAATTCAGCTGGAATATCTATAGAATTTAGGTGTCCATTATTCAGGTGTCCATTAGCATTGGTTTTGTTTCTACATTTGCCTTCGATTACTTATTGATAGACAGAGAGTCGTTGTTCGAGTTGCTTGCATCATCTTTTTATCGCCAGCAATTACTCTAAATGGCAGCTCATCTTGCAAAAGCACCAACTGAGGCACCCCCTCAGGAACATTTGCCAATAGTATATTGGTATCTTGAAATAGTTACGGCCTCAAATTCGCATGCTAAATGTGCAATCTGAGGCCACTAATTGCAACGCATCCATCAGATACGCACCCAGGCAGGCTTCAAGGATTATCTGTATGTGTGTGAGTGTGTGCGTGTGAGAGTGTGAGTGTGCGTATGTGTGGCATGCCACTTGAATGTGTTGTCCTTGTTGTTGTTGTTATTGTTGTTGTTGCTCTGATTTCTATGGCTGAGGCAAATGAAAGAAAATTGTAAATTGCTTTTAATTAAAAGCACAAACATAAACACCTGCTGTTCTGTTCTGTTCTCTTCTGCTTTCTGCCTTCTTCTTTTCTATTCTATTCTATTCGGTTCACGTTAAGTCCTGGCTATGAACACATACGCATACCAATAAAACAACATTGAGGAAATGAAATCGCAGTGGCTACGATTCTAACAGCACCACATCCAGACACTGCCAGCTGTCGCTTTGGTTTGCCTGGGAATGGGAAAGTGGAAGTGGAAGTGGAAGTGGGAGACTGTGGGGAATGGGGGCGGGGACATGCCATCACATACGTTTCCGTTTGCTCTTAAGGCACGACGCATTAATAAGCCTGCCGAGGGCAGAGCGTCAGCTGTGCGGCCTTTGGCCTTTCGTGTTGTTGCTTTGTTTTCGGTTTCGATTTAACTAGACTATTTGCTCGAGCTCAGGCTAAGAATCCAGCTCTGATTTAGGCTCAGTCTTAGTCTTTGCTCATTAAATGCCATCGAGCTCCGGATTCGCATTGAAATTCAAATTGCATACACTGCAAGCAAATCCAATTAATTAATATTTACTGTATGGAAAGACATTATTTAAAAAAAAAAATAAAAATTAACGAGTATCAATTAATTTATTTATTCTTGCGGACTATTAATATAAATTTAAGATCACTTAAAAAATGTTTAATGAAAATATATTTTAAAACCATTAAACCACAAGCAAAAAAGTTACATTAGAATCAGAGAATTTTATCCAACCTGAAGAAGAGAATCTTTTAAAAATAGACAACGAATATCAATTTAATATTCAGGTAAAGCTTTTATATATATAGTATATATTTTTTTTATTGCTATTAAACATTAATTCTATTTCATCCATGTAATCATCTGTTTGACATCCACGAAAATAATTTTTTTTTAATCGGTAATGCAAGGGGTTTTTCTTTTTTGGCATGGATATTCAAAAACGAGTTTAAAGCAATTTGTATGAAAACAACTTTTGTGAATGTTCAAGCAACGATAATTTTCTTTTTGCCAAAAATTCAAACTTGCTCTTTAATTGGATTTAATTGTTTCAGCTGTGTTAAAAAGCTGATATATTTTACTTTAAATAAATTTAACCCTAAGAAACGCTTATCAACATCATTTAGTTCTATTTAAGCTTCCGCAGTCGAACTTTCTGTCAGTGTATTATGCTGGCTAGTTGGCTGGCAGGTTGCCTATGAGGCTTCGCTGTTCGTTGACTTGTTGTTGCCACAATGTTGCAAGCGTCAAGTGCGCCACATGCCGCATTTGCATGCAACAATCGAGGCGATGGCAGTGCAAACATTGCCCACAATGGTGTGGGCCTGCATTTATTGCATTGCTTCCTACGTCCGTAAGTCTCGTGGTGCTCAGTCTCGACCTGCTCGAAGGACCTCTCTCGGTGTGTCGGCCTCAGTTTTGTTGCAGTTGATTGTTTTCGTGCGGCTGCCACACCACAAAACTGTGAAAATGTGAAAATGCACGAAACAAAAATTGAAAATCCCGCCGCCGTTGCCAATGCCGCAGTAGCCACACAATGGTCCTGGCCAGGACCATAACGTTGCACGTTGCACGTTGAATGTTGCCTGCATCTTCGTCTGCTTTCTGTCCTGCACTCAGATTCCTTTTGTTGTTGGCCATGGAGAGCCGCCTCAGCCATAAATAGTGCAGCATTATTTTCAAATAAACTCGACGCTGTGGCTGCCTAAGGCAGCTGCCTCGCCTTCCCCCTACCTCCCTCCCACCCACCATCTCTTAGCCTTCTTCTGTCTCTCTGTTTTCTCGTCTGCCGCCAAATGATTTTCACACATGAGAAACGTGCAAAACTGCCCATAAATCTTGGCGGCCATTGCTTATTTTTTTCGGCACACTTTTCTGGGTTTTTCCATTCGCTTTACATTTTTCTGCCGCGATTTTCATTGAATTTGATTCGCAACAGAACGCGAACAACAATTGCAAATGGAGGTGGATCTTAGCAACTGGCAATGGGCAACTGGCGGCATTGTCGTTTAGCCTTTGTACATTTACAAGTGAAATGTTTTGCGGCCTGTCAGCTGAATACAAGCACCCCTCCCCCAGACACCCCTCATCCCTAAATGAAGGCAACAGCCTTCGTCCAATATGCAATTGTTGTTCTACTAGGGGCGATGCCGAGCAGATGCCATGAGATATTTTCCATAAATGGATGGCAACTAAAAAACGGTACACGGAACGTGCCACAGAATATGCAAAGTTTAGGGCAATGTTGCAGAATATATACTACATTTCACATGGCAATAAGAAATACCATGAATTATGTTTGTTTATGAGCAGAAAGAGACAAAGAGACTTAAAAAGTAAGTAAAAGGGTATATTGTATTCGTTGCAATGTATGTAACAGGGAGAAGGAAGCATCTCCAACCCTATTAATTATATATTCTTGATTAGCATCAACAGTCGATCGATATAACCATGTCTGTCTGTCCGTCCGTCTGTCAGTCCATCTGTCCGTCTGTGTGAGGGCCTTGATCCCAGAGACTATAAGAGCTAGAGCAACCAAATTTGGCACACAGATCTCTATAAGCCTTACGCCACACCCATTTCCGCTTCCGTAAATCGTGAAAATCCACCACACTCACAGTTTTCAAGATATTAGAATTTTTTTTACTAATTACAGTTAGATAGGATTATTACCTACCATCCTACAAAATCTTAACAAGATCGGACAAATAGAAAGGTGGTAATGGCAATTTTTTTTTTTTTTAACAAAAATAACAAAAATTCTTTTATTTGGTAAGTGTGGAATCCGTACATACAAATTAGCAACATAACCTACACAGATTTAGTATTTAAATAAGGACCAAACCTCTTGCTTAACGCAAAGGACTAAGATGCTAATGGCTGATTAAAGCTTTTAAGCAATATAGGTGCCTAAAAGTATACAATACAAAATATTTTAAAATTACTTAAGTAAGTAACGGGTATCCTATAGTCGGGAGCTCGACTATAGCCTTTCCCACTTGTTTTATATTTTAAACTGTAGACTTTCTTAACCCCTTAGCCTCGCTAGGCTCTTAAATTTCTCGGTACCTCTAGCTCTTGCCTAGTATAAGGAACAAAAGCTAACTGAAATCCAGCTTTTCTGCTGAACTCATTTCAAAATTAATTAAGTTTCCCTTTAGATCGCAAACTTACACTCAAATAACTATCTAGACATTGCATATGACCGTTCTCTTTATTTAACTATCTGATTTTCATCTCAATTGCATCTCAAGCATTCACTTTATATATTTGTAATGCCTGAACTGTCATTGCACTCCCAAGAAGTCACAGATTTATAGCAAGTTAATATGCTCATTTCACCCATTTCACAGTGCCAAAAGAGGGCATAAAAACTCGCTTGTAATAGTTGAATTGCTTTGGTCTGATTCTGAATCAGATTCTGCTACTGCCACTGCCACTGGCACTCCCATCTTTCTCCTTCCCGTTACTTTCTCCCTGTCGTCCTTTTGGTTTCCACTCTATAAGCTCCTTCCTTGGCTGGCACACGGCAAATTATTAGTTGAGCATGTGCCAAAAATATTGCTTAAGACGTTGCCGACCGCCGCCAAGTAAGTAAAGCAGCACATACACCCTCCCTTTACCCCTGCCCTTCTCTTTGCCACCCCCTCTCTCGTATGCTCTTGAAAAGCCTATGGCATTTCTATAGTTGGCACTGGGTCGCAAAATTTATGGCCGTTGTCTGTCGCGGACAAAGAACATCTTTGAATGTTGTATAACTTAAGTGCCAGTGCAAATTTTCTGCCACTTCATGGCTAACACACACACACACACATATGTGCAGGGAATGCAATCCTGTACGTTGTCTATGTATACATAAAAGTTTATATGTGTGTTAGTTTTTGTTGCCAGTCGCATATTTTTAGTGTTTTTGTATGGCAGCATCCTTTATGAAAAGCCATTCCGCAATTTGGTGCCTGCTTTCTGAGTGCAGTCTGATAGAGAAACAGAGACAAAGAGAGAGAGAAAGAAAGAGAGGGAGAGAAGTAAGACTATTCATTGCTTTCTGTGCCTCTGTGTGTGGATCAGTCGAAAAAATGGTGTTCAAATTAACTCCTAATTGTCTTTGGTAAATAAGGTCGAGGAGGAGCTTTTAAGTTGCCTTTTTCAGTTGCAAAACAAAAAAGAAACTTAGAGAGACAGAGAGAGGGAGAGAGACAGAAAGAAAGACAGAGTTAAAAAAAGGTAGAGCGAAAAGACTCAGGTAAAAGGAAAGAAAATTCTTAAAGAGGCCTATGGAAAGAAAAAAACATATAGAGGGAGAAAGAGAGAGAAATATAACAGGAGAAAGAGAAGAGAGAGATAGGAAGAGAAAAATTTCTAACTGAGAGAGAAAAAAACAGAGTTAGGGATAGTAAGAAAGAAAAAACAAAGAGATATATAGAAAAGAATATGATCTACAATGGTTTTGAGAGATAGATTAGTTTGAGACGGAGGCCTTATACAAAAAGATCATAATTTTATTGTAGACAGGAAAATTTGGTAATTGGTTAAGAGAAGAGGATGATTTTTAAAATGATCTTTTGGCAACAACACATCTTTTGGCATATCTTTGAAATAAATAAATATTGAATCAAAAGGCAGAAGCTTTGTTCAATAACAACAACGGATACAAGAAGCCATAAAGGCAGTATTGAGCCAATTGAAAAGCCTGCAACACCGAGCCGATTACGGTCAACATATGCTTGTTGCAAATGAACAGAGCCTCTGTGTCTGTGTCCGCCCTGTCGATAGTGGTTTAATTAAGCAGAAATAATTGCATATATAAAACATTAAATTACAGCATGAAATGCTGCAGCAACAACAGAGACAGCAACAGTAACTGCAACTGCAACAGCAACAACAGCAATGGAAGCTCGAGATTTGGGACCACATCATTTGGCTTTGCATGTGGCTGAAGGTTTAACTCGTTTAAGCCCATTAAATTGTTATTGTTATAGTGCGTACACAATTGCAACTGTATGTATGTTATTGTTGCTGTTGTTGTTGCTGTTGTTAAAACATATGTTGGCTATTTGTAGCAACAAGAAAATTACACAAATCGTTAAATATTTGCGCAGTTTTTCGCTTCACTTTTTTTTGTTCTTCTGTTTTTTTACCGTGTCGCAAGCAATGGACCCATAAATTTTCTTGTCGCGCAGCCATTTTACCTGTGACATTATTATTGCTGTTGCCTGTTGTTGTTGTTGCTTTTTATTTGTTTGTCGTAATTGCGGCGACACAAAAAAAAATGAAGCACAAAACAGAAAAAAGAAAGAACAAACCCACAGAGATAACAACAGTAACAACAACAACAACGACAGCATATAACAATGTGGGGCCCATAAAAATTTAATGAAAATTAAAATGAAAATAATTTGTGTGTTTAATTTAATTTTATGATGCCCTGAAGACCGCAAGAACAACAACAACAACAATGTAAACGTTTAAAATACGCTTCATTCGGCTGATGAATGCGCCTAAAACTATGCAACAGATCATAAATTAAACGCCATCAACAGCGAAAGAAATAGAAGGAGAGACAGAGGAAGAGAAGATAGAGAAATCAAGAAAGCAAAGGTGAGAGGGAGCCCAAGGACAAGACCAGCTATCTAAGGCCAAAAGATGTTGTTGGCCAGTATCAGCAAATGGAAAAACAATAAACCAAAGTTGTTGTCCTTGTTGTTTGTTTTTTTTTTTTTTTGTACACGCGACAAACGACATAAAGATAATAACAGTAACAATAACAGTTACTGTAATGCTTACAATAACATTACTTCAAATTTAATTTAAATTATTTGTCCTGGCTTTGGATACCCAATCCCCCATTCGCTATTTGACAACAATTGTGAGATGCGTATCGCAAAATTACCTGTAATGCTTGGCCACTCTGCCTGCCATTAGCCATGGCCAACAACAACAGGCACAACATGTGTGTGTGTGTGTGTGTGTGTGCGGTCACATGAGGGCAAGAGATTGGAGCCAACAAGGCTTAGATAGAGTTCATGCAGGACACTGGCCAAATGAACTGTTCACGCTTTAGATAACATCTGGGTCTCATCTAGGGCCATCGGAGCTTGGGGTTTTTAGTTAACGGGGTCAAACAAATCCGTACTAATGCCAGAGTCAGAGTGCAAATAGGTGAGTATTTATTTTTATCGAATATCAACATATTTGGTTAGGGTTACTCATATAATTTCCTAATGAATATTGCATTTACTATAATTAAATATATTAATTATATTAATAATAAGCTAAATTTGTCAAAGTGTTTATATTGAACTATGTGATAAACTGGAATATAAATTGATAACAAATAGATGTGGCAGACTCTCTGTCTGCAATTATGGTGTTATATTTCGGTGAAAACCTAATTTCTCCATTAAACGAGAGAAAAAAATAAACATTGCTGCCGACAACATGACAGCAGTCATAAAACTTCCCATTGCCGAGTCGCTGCTCGTATTTCCATTGCTTTTGCATTCGCATTTCTATTTCTATTTCCGTTTCCCATGCTCCCCTCGCGTTGCATTAGCAATTCAAATTCAGTGCTCGCCATTAAACTCATTAACTGCAGACAGATGCAGAAAAGACACAGGACATAGGACACAGGAAACAGGCCTAATTCGATGATGATTCTAGAACAGAACCCCATTCGAAAAACTGCATGAGCAGTAAGCCAATTGAGATAGTAGAATAAAGAAGATACACTAAATAAAAAATTGTATTTTTCCGTGAATTGTTTTATGGAAACCCTTAGCCATGAGCCAGACTACAACTATCGTATTTCAAGAGTAAAATTAAATAAAATAAAATATTTTTGATTTAAGAAACCAGTCGTTTTTATCAGTGTAGGAGTACAATAAAGGAGCGAGTGAAGAAAGAGGCAAATTAAATGACTGCAACAAACGATCGACAAATGAAGAACTGTCTTCATTAGCAGCAGCACCTGGAAAACTCCCCTCCCAAAAGGGGGGAAAGGCGAAAAGCGGAGATGAGTTTTTGTGTTGATTCAACTGCAGCTGACGGCAAAAACTAAACGTAAATATCAAAAACATACAAAAGGTAGGCAATGTCTGCCAAGAGGTGTTCAACCTACCTCCTCTCTCTGCCCTTCTCCAATGGAGTGGAGATGTCGTAGTTTTGCATAGAAAACCCATTTGCACGCCGTTGTCAGCGTCGTCGTCTGGGCCAAATAGTTGACTGGCTGCTTTCTAGGTTGGCACGGGAGGATAATTGACTTTCAAATCAGTTTGCTATAAATTTTTATCGGCACTTTTGATGCTGTCGCTGGCAGCAGCACTTCGACTACTCCACAATGTCGATGTTGTCGAAGCCCGGAACGGAACGAGACGCAGCTCGCGGCAACAACAATGACAACAACGACAACGAGAACGGCTGCAATCAATTGCCAAAGTCAATGGAGACCATGCTGGTGATAATTGCCAGGCGGCAGGAGCAGCCATCGAGCATGAAGCATGGACCAGGACCATGAACCAGGCCAACAAGGACCAGGAGCAACGTTAACGCCAACGCCCTGGACAAAACACCACTAATGAGTTTTATTGAGTAGTTGCTCGTAGGTCCTCGTTCTTCTTCTCGTTTCTGCACCTGTTTCTGATCTCTCGAACCCTTTGCCACCAGGTTGAAGCTGCGAATTACACTTCAGGGTCCAAAAAACGAATTTGATGACGCACGGAAGCAGTTAATCAAATCCGTAAGTGCCCCCGGCTATTTCACTCCACTCACATATACATACATACATATCCGTAATTGCATTTACAATCTCGCATGCTAGACTTCTCTATACGCCTCTACACTTCTCTTCCCGCTTCTCTTCGTTTCAAGCGTTACGCTTACGGAACTCAACTCGACTCTGGAACACTTTTAGCCACAAGAATCGACGAAAATAGCCCGAAATTGTTAGAGGAAATGAAAATTGGCATAAGCACGTAAATTATGTGCTGCCAATTAACAGTTCCAAATTTTTGCACGCAAGAAAAAAAAGAAGAAAGGCGAACAAAAAAATATAAATAAAAATGTTCTCAAAAATACTCAAAATGGTAATTTGGGTTGGGTCGCTAAAGCAACGGAAATCCACACAAAGGCAAACGTACAGAAAAACATATGCGAAATAAAGTACAGCAGGGTATACTCAACTAAAAGATACTCCTTAGTTAGAGCATAAAAGATTGTCCAAGTATTATGTTTGTCATATACAAAAATTATTATAAAATTGTGTTACGTCTGTTTGTCTTTTTCCATGCTACAACAACAGAGTATACACGAATTTTATATACCTTTCAGTGATCTCACAAATGTTTGTCAATAAACTCTACTGGAGATATTATTGCCACCCACACGTTATTATTCTTTATCAATAAAACGGTTCTCTTTCATAATTGAAATATATTTCTTAGAGTGTACTCGACTGTAATTTACCCAATTGGAAACATATAATATTCTTATTAAAATCTGTCCTTCCCACCTTTTTTACGCCTTTCTGAATGCTATTATTGATTTTTAACGAAATTTAGCCGAAATCAAAGCTTTAAAGATTTCTTTCAAAAATTTATTTTCTGAGTTCCCTTTATTATCCATTGTAGAAACAAACTGAGTATACCCCATAACTTTTCATACTTTCTGGGTATTCGAAAAATGTGCATATATATAAATAATTTCGTCACGACATAAGTGGCATCATTAGAGGAAGTGTGTGGCGCACTGGTTGACTGCCACACACACACACACACAAGCACGCACACACACACACCCACACCTTCCCCACCCAATCCCTCATCCGTCTCAAGTGCCTGACGTAAAAAAGTCAAATACCGAAATTGCCAGGCTGCAAAAGACGCAAGAAAAAACTGAAAATGAATATGAAGAAAAAGAAAAAGAAAATGAAAAAGGAGAAATGCCATGGCAAGTGATGGCCTTTTCGGGAGGAGGGGGCTGTGAGCTGGCGAATGAGTGCGAAGAAAACATGGTAATTTTTCATAAAAACCGCCAAATGCGCACACAACCCGAAGGCGAAAAAGAAAAACCGCAGGAAAACCGGCAAAGCGGCAAACAAAATATCAAAAAAAATTTATATTATATATATATATTGTTGTTGTAGTCGGAGTGTAATTCAAAGACGTTATAGGGTGCTCTAAGGTAGGCGGCTGTGGTAGGGGGCGTGGCATGCCATGTTTATGCGACGTCTTTTGGCATTTAGGCATGCGAAATGCGAAATGCGTTGCCAAAAATCCTTTTTACGTGGCTGCCAAGGACACAACAAGACAACGCCATATGGGCCGTGGTAAAGTGGCAATAGATGGTAGCCAAAAAAAAGGCCGCCAGCCCAACAGCAAACGGAGATTGAGGCGTGAAGAAACAGAATGGAGAATGGCCAAGAAAAACAAACAAACTTTTTACGCGGAAGCGGTGACGGAAATGTCAACAAAACGGCAAAACCGCCAAGCGCTGGGTGGCCAGTCTAACAGCAGGAGGTAGATGAAGAGGGGAAGGGGCAATCCCAATTGGGATTCGGGCAACCCAAACCCAATCCAGTCATAATCATTCCCTGCTGAAATATTATCAAATTGAGGCAATTGATTTAACCGCCAGCGGGCAAACGTAGCGCTAACAAGCCATGGCCAGAGAAAAAGCAACAAAGTTAACAAAGGATTCAACATTTATCTCTGCTAACTTCATGTGAAATATAACTCAAATCTTTTAAGTTATAGAGTTTGTAATGGCACTATTATGGTGCATTTAGACTAGTTGACGCAGCGTCAAATTCAGGAAAGTCAACTATTGGCAACCAAGGTCAACGCATTATTTGCGTTTACATTAGTTGACTTAGTTGACCAAAAAACATGTTTGGCAACTACTTTTCCAATTGGTCAACGCAAGAGCTAGCAACGCATTGTCGATGAAGTTGACAGCTATTTAAACTAGTTGACATTAAAATTCATTGACGTTCACGTTGCCAATGCTGTTTAGTTGACGTCGACATTTTGAATCTATCGAACGTGCTTGATTAGTAAAAATAAACAAGTGGTAAGTACACATACATTTTTATTTTACATATTTAATTTGTGCCTCTTCTACAATTAGATAAAATGAGTTTAACGACATCAACAAGAAAGCGCAAAATAGCAGCAGCAACCTAAAAATATCTTCGTTTTAATATATATTTAATATATATTGTATAAAATATATTTGTAAATAATTAATAATGTATTTTAATAAATTTATGATTTTATAATTATGATTTTGAATACAGTTCTCCGCAAAAAAAAGGTGTTATTCAACCAACAATGATGGTGAAATCGAAGTGTTTGCCACCTCTGTTATGTACACAAAGTTTGTCAACACAAAGCAAAAGAATGAACATGAAGTCAATTTGAATTTCCATTGTCAACGAGTCAGTTACAAGTTCAATAGTTGACAATTAGTGTTTACACTCACAATGTCAACTGACGTTTTTCGCATTGTCAATTTATAGTCAACACAGCTGTTGACCGTGTTGACCCCTGTTTACACTAGGATTGACTAAGTTGGCATCAAAATTGACTTGTTTGTCAACTAGTCTAAATGCACCATTACAGCTAAAATGTTCATATTTAAGTATGTATATTATAGAAAATGAAAGTGAGGAATATTTTATGATGAATACAACAATATGTGAGTCTAAATTTGTTAACTCAAACATTTTAAACTATATTTTATTTTTTTTATTTGCCACAGAAATTGTTTTCTTTACATTTTCCATTCTTTGAGATGGATTATTTCTGTACAAAACTTTGGCTCAAATTTTTCTAATTAGATAAACTGCTTATGGATATTTTATTCAAGTAAAGTTTGAATAAAAAGAAAAAATTTTAGCCAATCAAATATTTTAATGTTATTTAACCCACTTGTTTTCAATTTAACAAATCACATAATGGATAAATACAAATTTTATTATATGTTGTTTACTTTTCCAAACTGTCATCAGCATAAATAATTATCTTACAATTTATGGCTGTGGTTATTAATAGAACGACAAACACATTTAAAAATAGCTTCCTTTGAACACCTTTCAAATGAGACTTAGCTTAAAAGAACACAGCTTATATCAATTAAAGTCTTATGTAAACATCGAGAATTGTTCAATTAAAAAATAGTTTGGTATTCAGAAGGGAACCTTGAAATCGATACTGCGGTGTGACTTCGATTCAAATTTAAGGGAAATGGCGCCTTTGGTTGATTTAGCAATGGATTTGTGGCCCACGCCATTTGGCGCCCTCTGATTTATTTCCGTCAAGTAATTGGAAGCGTTGCCAGCGAAACGTTGGCTGTTGGCTGTTGGCTCAAATGCTAGCATAATTAGTGGCGTGCTCAAAAATAGACCATAAATAATCGTCGCTTACACATTCACACAGACACGGATACAGACGCAGACGCAGAGAGCCAAGGACAAGTATAAGTACAAGTACAAGAAAGGAGTGTTCACTGTACACTGTCCTCCAACTGCCTCCTTGATGTTGCGTAGCTAACGCCGCAAATTGTCTAAGGCCCCTGCATAAATTACTTAAATGTTTTCCCAGGAAATGAAGATGCTGCTGCTGTGGCACAATGAACGGGTAGCACGATGGTTAATGCTAACTTGCTTCCTTTGCCCGAGCAACGTGGCGTATGCGCAATATTATTAAATTACATTCGTGTTTTGGCAAATTAATTACGAAATTATGTTGTCGTCTGACGCCCAACGAACTACATAGATACAGATACACATGTACATGAGTATCCTCATTCTATCTTCCACTTTTCTATCTAACGCTGCCCTGACATAGCCATCGGCCTTGGCAGCCAACTTTCCATACATCTCACTTATCTTTGAATGTCAGTAGCAGCCATACATACACACACACACACAAACACACATTGAAAGGCTGGAACGCATATTAAAAGTAATTTTGGCTCATTTTTGGCATATTTGCTATGCCCGGCAGGACACTCGCCGCAGGACAACAGCCAAGGGGGAGGGGAAGGACTCCTATAACCCGCGCAGATTACTCAGCATTTCAATGTCGCTTTCAAAGCCATTTTTCTGGCACATATTCATTGCTACGGTGGCAAAGGGGAGAGGAGAGGAGAGGAAAAGGGAAGTACAAATCTCAGTCGCAATAAATTTGACTTTATGTTCATGGCTCGCTAGCCAAATTATGTTTACAAATCATGGCAGATAGAGACATACATAGTACCTAATTAAGCCTTAAGCCCCCTTCGCCCCTTGACCTCTTCTGAGGGCAAAAGCTAGCACATTACTCATACGCCGCATTGGCTGGGCCCAAATCACTGTCAAATAAATAACGTTAATTTGTTAAATCGGCTAAAGCGAAATAATCCCTTTCCCCACCCCGCTCATATTAGCGAAATCGAATCAAATGTGAGCGACGTTTTCAAGTTAAAAGCCACATTTACATATTGTGAGCATAACAATAAGAAATCCAATCGATTGTGACGTAAGCGAGGTTCGATCGAGGAAGTTTTTGGACTAATGTGGAAGGAGGGAGAAGAGTTCTGGAATTAAATGAAGCAAAGTCAATCGTATAAAAGTGGAAGGGAAAAGAAAAGAAATGAAGCTAAGGAGGACAGCGAAATCAACTCACATGTGAATATTTTACCTGCTGCTGCTTCTATTGCTGCCATTGCTTCGACAGTTTGCCAAATCGCTTAACTTGCAGCAACAAGCTCTGCTAAAATATCCATCCCCTCTCCCTTCCCCATCCCTGTAATGGGGTCCCCTGTTAAAACGCATGTGTACGCTTCATTTATGCATTCATCAATCAGCTAACCAAGTGTAAATTTTGCATTTCCTTAGCGCTGAAATAAAACAGAGAAAGAGAGAATTTGAATTTGCACCCAACCACCTCAAAAAAAAAAAAGAAAGTAAAATATAAAATAAAAAAAGAAGGCACCCAAAAGTTAAATCAAACACCCCAGCCTCCTCTCACTTCCCCTTTCCCTTTCCCTTCCACTCCTCCTCGCTTACCACATAGCTGCTTTGTCTTTTGGGCTTGTTGATAAGCAAGGGGGGAGAGGGATGGTAGCCGAAGAGAAACAGCAAACGAGAACGCCCTTCATTTATTTTATTTTGAAATATATAAATCGCACCTAAAAAGTATGCTACACTAAACTTTGATTCATGGCGCAAAGTTTTCCGTGCGCTTGAAAATTCGTTTTCCTTGGCCTTACGCACACACACACCACACACACTTCCACACACACACACACACATCAATGTGCCCACACTTCCTTGCAGATGTTGCCCACAACGTTCCGGTTCAACGCTTTTTACGTGCTCAGCTGCTGCCCCAAACCGCTCCCCCCCCTCGCACCTTGCACGCTTAAATTTGGCTGCTCTGGCAAAAAACAGAAGAAAAAAAAACCGAAGCCAAGAACATTTTGCAATTTTCCCTGACGCCCATTTAGCACTTGGCCATGATACGCAGTTTCTCTTTTATTTGCTGTGCAAAATAATAGAATCATAAACTGAAACGGGGCGTGGCAATGTCCGAAAACTGTGATGTTCAAGGACAGCAAGGGGATGGAGGTTTGAGGACAGTGCCTGCTAGCAGCAGTTGCACGTGATCCGCTGCTTTGAAGTGTTTGATGAAATTTTCGACACTTAATGACGGCACACGCAACAAACCAGTCAGCGAGTCAACAACAACAACACCAGTGACAACAACAACAAGGACAACAATATGAAGAGCAAGATCCGTTGCCAGCAACACATCATAAACGTCAACGGCCATGCACCGCAGAATTGTTAACAATCGGAATAAAGCTGAAAGCTGCAGTTGTTGTTGTTGTTTTTGTTGTTGTTTGGCAACAGAAAATCGTAGCCAGCATGTGGCGCAGGCCGTGCAATGGACCGCCAATTCAACTGGTAATGACATCGCTCCGGGCAGTTGCCAACTCCGGTTCCATAACCGGGCCTCAACTCGGTGACGCTGACATGGCATCTGCACCATGGACCATGGACTCAATTCCCCGACATTCCCGACATCCTCCACTCTCCTTCCCTGGCTCAGCTGCTGCCGTTGACTACATAAATAGCAGCCGTTGTCGACTTTCAACTGAATGCAGCCAATAAAACCAACCGAGGCAACCAAAATAACTGCATGCAATGTCAGTTGACAGGGCGCGAACATTTTCGCATTATAATGCTCGAAACAGAGACCAAAAATACTCTAGTTAAGCGGCTTAATCGACAATCTAATAACAATAGAGCCAAGTTAATGATGTATGGTAGGATTTTAAGCTAACGAGAACTGAAACAAAGTTGACAAGTTGAATGGTTGTAAATCTTCACTGCTTGATTTTCGATTTTCGGACAATATTTACCTGTTGAATTCTGTTATACATAGTACTCGTAGAACTTGTTGCAAGAATTTTAGCATACAATAGTATGTAAATTGAGTTGCATTTATGGGAGAAAATCAGTAGTGTCCAAAATGTGTATAACATGGAATAGGAAAAGTACTTAATAATAGGTTTTTGAACGGTACTGGAGTAAATTGTTGACTTTTTACAAAGTTGTTGCCCGAACTTTAACAGAATATTTCAAAGATGACCCAAGATAACATCTGTTAAGTATTGCTATACTATTCAAATCCCCAAAGAATACTGACCATCGAAATCACCTATATCATTACTTAAATTGGATTGGAAATGATCATTAATATGTCGATAGCACTATTTTCACTGGTTTAATTATCACGCGAAAATCCAACGATACTATCGATAGTTCACAAAATTACTAAGAATCAAGGCTTTAAAATAAATTTCTTCTCGCTATCTGGACAAAACTGAAACGCTTTTCGCTTCGAAAAAATTATTATCCAGGCCTGTTCCGAATCCCGAACGTTTTCAAAAAGTGAAAACGAAACGAAAACGAACGTTTTTTTATTTGCTGTTCCTAATTTCAATTGAAATAGGGTTGTTTTTACTTTTCGAACTCGGTTTCGAAAAGTTTCGAAAATTCATTTTAAGTATTTCAGGTTGAATATAACAGATAGAAGGTAAATTAGACTTAACCTTCGTTGCTCGAAATTTGTTTTTCAATTATGCAACTCTAGCCGCTTTTGATTGCGGGAGTTGGTAACAATACAAAAACTTGAGGTGGAATTCAGAACAGTTTGGTTTTATTGTTTATAAAAATATTTACTTATATATTATTTTAAAAAAATATTATATAAATTTACAAAAATACTTTTAAAAAACTGTTAAAAGTTGATGTAGTGATGTTAATCGATTGTAAAAATGTTCAACATTTTTATAATTTTCAGTTTATAATTTTAGGTATTCATTTTAAAGCTTTAAATGGCATTTACTCTTAAATCCGGTAAGTCTACAGCACACGTTTTGAAAACGACAATTAATGTCAATTTTCTGAATTCGGAACAGTCATCATCTCGTTTGGGGCAAATCGACTCGTTTTCGGAATTCGGAACAGACCCGATTATTTTAAATTTAGGCATCTCATATCACGAAATTATTTGAGATTTCCATAAAAAATTCCTAATTGAATCATATTCATTAATAAATAATCTCCCTCAGATATTTCGATTTATAACTGTTTGTTTCAATCATTATGCACTATTCGATAGGCGTGTCAAGTGGCATCATACAATTATAAGACCCCAATTTGCCAGTTTGCCTCAACTGTCTGCCGTTGTCACCGTTTGGTCAACAGATGCTGATGCTTCTGTTTTTGTTATTATTGCTGTTGCTGTTGTTTTTGTTGTTATTGTTGTTATTGTTATTGTTGCTGGCTGCTGTTTTTGTTTATGCTGGAATTATGTTGTTAGCCATGTTGTTGTTATGAAAGCCCAGCCCAAATACGCTTAGCAGGCGAGTTGAGTAAAAATTGCATTTGTATTGCTGGAGGGGGGAAGGGGCAGAAACGTGAAGTGAGGCGCCAAACGGCTGCCAATTGCCAAATAAATTACGAAGCTTACAGCCCAAAAGAAAAACTAAACCGAAAACAGTTACCGGGCTCTTAGCTACAGTATAAGTGTGTGTATCTGTGTTTTTTTTTTTTAATTCATATATTTAAATGTGCAAGTCAGCTTACAGACTAACAGAGTGAAAGTGAGTGTAAGCTGCAACTACTGGCCTTTCCTGCTGGAGGGGGGAAGGGGCAGAAACGTGAAGTGAGGCGCCAAACGGCTGCCAATTGCCAAATAAATTACGAAGCTTACAGCCCAAAAGAAAAACTAAACCGAAAACAGTTACCGGGCTCTTAGCTACAGTATAAGTGTGTGTATCTGTGTGCGTGTCTGTGTCTGTGGCTGTGTGTGACTGTATGTGTGTGCGTGTGTGTGCTGGGCACAATCAACGGCAACATTAACGATATCGCCTTCAAACTGCCGACCTAACGACAAGGACCCAACTTTAACCAAGCCGCATGTCAAACACGCAAACCCTTCAATGACAAACCCCCCTATCCCATTGCCCCTACCCACCAACAGCTGGTGCAGGTGGAAACAGGTGGAGACAGGTGTAGCCAGTTGGCCAGGCCAAAACAGAGCAGAGCAGAACAGACCAGACGGGACCAGGTGCTGGCATTTGGCTCGTTTCCCAGTTTTGCTTGCTTGTTGCGTGTCCACTTTCACTTCCATTTAGTTTGTGTGTGTGTGATATACAGATATACATATATATATATATATATATATATTTATGCATGTATGTGTATAGGTGTGCGTGTGTATGTGTGCACCGAGAAATTGCGGTTTGTTTGCTGGGTAATTACATTTTGGCATTTGCTCTGAGCACTTTTTCTCACTCTCTCTTTCTTTCTCTACCTCTTTGTGTGTGTGTGTGTCAGTGTGTGTAGGTGAGTGTGTGTGTGTATGTATGGGCATGTCAGCGTGATAATTATGCGACTATAATCGCACTTTTACATGCCAGCAACAGACGTAGAACTCAACTTGATTCCAATCCCGATCCCGATCCCTTTACCTTTCTCAATCCCTACACAGAAAAAAAAATCCGTTATTCCGGGATAAAATCAACCCAACGCGGTAACTCCGGATTATTTTTAAGCAAAGAACAAAGTACTTAAAATCAAATGTTTTTTGGCTTATTAGACTAACATATTACATTTCTGAATGGATGCCATTTTATCCGCATACCGTGTTATGCTTAAATCAAGTATTTTTAAAACTTGTATTATAGAACGGATTCTGTCTTTCAGTGTATTCCTATACCGAGACTCGAAGTGTGTCCAACAGCGTCTGGAACACTTGAACCCTAAAACGAAATATGTCGAGCAGCGTCAAAAGTCAGCAGCCCCAACTAATTAACAGGCCGCAGGTACAACTTGACCCCCCAACTTCTCCCGCCTTTCTGCTCCCTCCTGCCCAATCCCCCTTTCTTATCCCGCTACCTTGCCTCTCCTCCTCCTGCCCGACATCATCTTCACACATCGCACTCAATGCCCAGCTGCCTTTCGCATACTCTCATGGAATATTTAAAGGCAAGTTGGCCGAGCTTAAACAAAAGCGAAAGGCATGTTTAACCATAAGAGCAAAAACAACACTGAAAATTGTTGCTGTCGCTGTTGTTGCTGTTGTTGTTGTAGCTGCCTTTGGCAACGGCAACTTTTCTGCTAAAACTCGCAGCGACAGCGCACAAAAAAGGGTTAAGTAAATATTGAAGTGAATAAAAACCATGAAAAAGGAGCCAGTTGGCAAAAAAACACACACACACACACACACAGAGAGAAAGAGAGAGAAACAGAGAGTAAGAGTGAGAATGGCAACGCACACAGTTAACTACTCTTTTCAGCCGTGTCGCGCAAAGTGGGCGACACTGGCCGTTGGCTGTAACTGGGCGTGGCAGAGCGTCACTGGCAGCGACAGAGGCAGAGGCAGACGCAGAAGAAGAAGAGGCAGAGGTTATAGCCGAGGCTTTAGTGAACAGTGGAGCCGGAGCTAGCTGCAGCAGCTACCAATTAATGTCCTTGTTAGGCAGTGGCCTGTAAAATTGGCTTAAAAAATATGTAACCTTATGCAAGAGAGCCAGCTATCGTCATATGTGTGTTGTGTGTGTGTGTTTGTGTTTATCTATGTGAGTGTATTTTGTGCTTTGTGGAAAACTTGGTTTATGCGAAAAATACTACATGTGGTTTCAATTAATAATTAACAATAATAATATATTTTTATGGAATCATATAGTATTGTCTATATTAGATAAAATTAAAATTTTACTCAAATTATACAGTTTACGTTTTATTTAATGTTTTGAGCACGACAATCATAGTAAACGCTATTTTTAATTAGTTTATTTATTCATTATTATTATTATTTTTTGTAATTTATTTATTTATTATAGCACGACTAAGAGCAGTCGGCAAAAGTAAATTTGACAATTTAACTAAAAGTGAAATTTAAATTATTTAATTAAAATAATATAAAGTTAATCTTATTGACTGAAAAGAAGAAAAAGAAAAGTTAAGTCTGGGCTGTGCAAGAAATTGTATTTGATCCAACACTTGTGCCAAGGATTCGGGAAACCCAGAACAATCCAATAATTTAATAATTATCTTCAATTAAAACAGATAAATAAATAAAGCAACCAACTTCTTCTAAATAAATGTACTAACTTATGAAATACTTCCCTACTCGAATCACCATTATCAACATTATACAATAATAATTGAAGTATTAACTTTTAAGAATAGAAATTGGATTTGAAAAATAGATCGAACAAATAAATAAATTAAAGAAATTTGAAGAAATTTATGTAATATTTCTCAAATGATCACATATAGTTTCATTGCATAAACTATGAAACTTGCCGTTCTGTGCACGTATTGCCGTGCATATATGCATGTATTTGGATGAGTGTGTGTGCTGTGTGTGTGTATTGTGTGTGTGTTGTGGCTGGTATTACAATGGTTACAGTTTCGAAATGACCCGCCTGGTTTACGTCCACGTCGAAGTTGGCGTTGGTGCTGGGATTGCTTTTGGCTTTAAGTGAAATAAAGTCCATAGCCGCACTATATTTTTTTCTGTGCCCGCCGACTGTCATTATTTAATTTGTGCAACGCGGGGCGTTTACTCGTCGCATTGGTGACGCGACTTTGACATGGCAGCGTTGGCAGCACGAAGGCTTTTTAACCATGGCCAGCTCTAAATGGCCTGGCATGCAATCCCCGTAGCGAAAGCAAGGCTGTGGCCGCATCTGATTCGGATACTGATTCGGAATCGGATTCGGTTCAGCATATGGTATAAGGTATATAGTATAGTAGAGCTGGAAGCTCAAAGCGGTTGCTCGTCACGCAAAAACTGACCGAATGTCGAATGTCGAATCAAAAATGCAACATTTTTGGAGCCAAGCTATGTCCAAGGCAGCTGCAGGCCAAGTGGCAGGACGTATAGTGAACAGGTGGAGGGAGGAGGAAGAGGGAGGATAGACAGCAAAAGACAAATGCCAACACACAACCGCACAAAGCAAAATGTCCAGGGACATTGGAACAGTAACAGCAGCAAAGCAGGAATCCAGCGGTGGCTTGTCGAGGGCAATGTCGAAGTTGAA
Source organism: Drosophila limbata (assembly GCA_963924055.1). Classification (NCBI taxonomy): domain Eukaryota; kingdom Metazoa; phylum Arthropoda; class Insecta; order Diptera; family Drosophilidae; genus Drosophila; species Drosophila limbata. The sequence continues at coordinate 14,959,290 of OZ001353.1, forward strand.
AAGGGGCGAGAAGAGAGGGGGAAATGTATGCCGGGTTGGAGCAATAACCACAGGGCCAGAGAGCAAGCCAACTGCCAGTGAAAGTGGGCGAAAGTCATCGGTGGGGTTTCCTGGGGCAGACTGAGAGGGGAATCTAATCTGTAAGCATAAATTCCAATCATTTTGCAAATGGAATGTGCAAATGCAAACCAATAAAACCGCAGAACACAACACAGCAAAATGGCAGGCGATTGAGGCAACAACAAAAACAGCAACAACAGGGGAAGCTTTGACTTTATTCCCAGACCCAAAATCAGGTTACACTGAGAACTAACAAGCACTAACAGGATAGGATTGACAGCAACATGCGGTACACAATCTCTTTCAGCGAATCCATGGTCAAGTGAATCTTTGACCATCATTGTCATCGGATCGCCTTTAGCTTTTCGTCTGTCGAAACTGAAAACTGAAAACTGTTTTTCATTATTTCAGCAGCTGCTGTTGCACTTGCAGCTTGCAACGGCATTGTTAATGAGCCGAGTTGCAGCTGTGGGGACCAAGGATTTGATTCACCACAAAAGACTGCGGGCTTTTTTTGCACAGAGAGATAATTTTAATAATTTATTTATTAAAGAAACTTTTTAATGCTCTAGTGGTGCAATATATGTGTCAGTTTTAACTATGCACTTGGGAATTTCATTGCTGAAAATATGAAAGTTTAAGCTAATAAACTTAAAGAGTTTTCATAGCTTGAGAAACTGTCTAATGCTGTGACGTCGAGTTAGTCAAGGCAGCAAAACTCTTTTAATATTTTATTTATTTTAATTCATTTATTTTATTTTAATTTAATTTGACTTATTTATTTTAATTAGTCCTAATTTTTAAATTTGAATAACGCACTTTTATTCGTATGCCTCAAATTAACTTATTCTTCAGTTAATTATCAAGTTAGAAAGAAACACATATTTTTTGTGCAGTCAACACAATCGACCTTAAAGCCAATTGGGAACACGGCTTTGACAGCTTTGGGCCAAATGTTGGGGCTGCTTCTACCCTCTTTGCTCTTGGCTAAGTGACATGCATTTTGGTCTCGAAATATAATTAATGATTTGCTACGCCTACCAATTAAAAGTGTCAAAAGCAGCAAAAGCGACAGGGCCCAAAAAATACTGGAGACTGAGATGGCAGGTTGGCTCTAAAATCATTTTCACCCATGAAAATTTTCACTCAGATTTCGTCTCTCTTACCTTTTGGCTGTGGCACAGGTTAATTGAATTAATCTCGTCAGCATTTAAATTTCAACCGTTGAGAGTCAAAAGATGACTGGGGAAGTGAAGAGGGGGAAAACAGGGAAAGCAGAGGGAATCTGTTAGCTGAACAGCTGAATAAGTGCTGCCATATTTAAAGCGAACCCTTTTTACACGTGCAATTAAAAGCCATTTTTACGAGTAATTTGCAAAATATGATGACGACGATGACAGACAAGCTGCATGATGATAATAATCACAATGACAATAATAATAATAATGATCATCAGCATCGTGAAAAGGCATTGTTTGCTGTAATTGTTAACCTTACCGTTGAATTACAATTGAAACATCAAAAAATACGATGTATACGAGTACATAAAACGCCCTTTAGACAAATAGACAGTCGCGAGTGTAACGAGAGAGACAAGAGAAAAACGGGATTCCCTTCTCTCCCCTTCCCACCCCTTGACGAATACTACAGTTACACATTGGAAGCGTTACTGGTGCGAAATTCCTTTGACATGTAAAACATTTCGTAGAATGCATATCGAAATAAAAAATAAAATAAAAAAAAAAAGAGATCAAATTCCAAATGGCAAAAAAATAAATTTACAAAAAGCCAAAAAACACTCGAAACGTTGTCGAAAAAATGCCAAAACAAATTGAAATGCATGTAAAATTCAAATGAGTATTTAAAATACGAAACTTATTTGCCCTGAAAACAGGTGCGAAAATTAAATAAAAATCATTTTGCCACTGCGGGTCTCATTTTTCTCCCTTTACCAGGCCAAGTGAATGTCCAGCATGTTTGTGAAATTGTCCTCTCTGTTTTTACTTTTTTTTTGTTTATGTTGATTCCGTTGATAGTTGTTTGGTGTTGCTGTGTGTTTACGTACTTTTAATTAAATACCTATACATTTGTACTACATTCGACGTATTGCCAAAAAATAGATACTCAGTGGAACTATTAGTTCATGTAAATTAGGCTAAGTGCATTGAAATTTTGCAATTAGCAATTTACATTAGCAATGCATCAAATTCAGGGAATGTTCTTAAGTTGATTGTGATTAAAGAATATGTTTCTGCACTTATCCCTGATTGTTTTGAACAGTTAATTGAATGGACTTTCTTCATTTGAATACTATAAAATAAATTAATTTTACGTTTAGTTATTTCTTTGTAGCATAATTGGATCTAACCCTTGAAAGAGCTTTGGGCATAGCCCAGTAATTTTAAGAGCTCTGTTCAGTGTAACAACAATACGCATAATGGAAAACGCATGTGAAGAAAAGAAATCTAAATCGAATTTTGGTCCTGTCCTCTGTCTGTCTCTCTTTCTCTCTCTCTGTCCCTCGGATAGCCAACTAACAACATTGAGTGACTTGGGCCCAAGCCAAGGAAACTAACTAATCCTTTTTTGCACATTTGGCTCTTTCGATATATATATTTTTTTTGCACATTGTTGTCCAATGGCAATCGAAGCGACCAAAAACGAAAATGTCATCATCAGCAGAGCAGAGTTGCCCCCATAGAGCTGCCACAATATCATTTCACAACCCCTTTCTGCCCAAAACCACTAACAATCCGATCCATTGCAGCTCTTTGAATCTGGCCAAACACACATACACACAAACACTCATACACACACATACACAGTATAGTGCCACTCAACGTAACTTTTTATGTGCAACATAGCAGAATGATTGTGTTCCGTTCCAGAAATATCAGCACAACAAGCACGACAACAACTACAACAGCAACAGCAACGAGGACTATAACAACTGTAGCAATAGCAATAGTAACAACAACAGCAGCAACAACATCTTAAGCCATTTCGCATAAAATTTCACACACCATTTTAGCCAAGTGCCACATTACCTGCACACAAGACGGGACTCAACTGAACTGAACTCGACTCGACTCGACTCGACCCCATTTCCCACCCCTCAGCCCTCAGCCCTGTAACGAAGCCCCCTCAACACCCATATCCTTACAAAATCCAAAGTACGAGCAAAATAAAATGCTAAGAAAATGTTGAAAAACACGAAACTGAACATAAAAATACCTTTTGACACATGCAAGCCAAAGTAAAAGAAAGAAAGAGAGAGAGCAAGAGTAAAAGAGAAAGAGAGAGAGGAGGTGGCAGCTTAAAATCAGCGTCAACAAGAAGAAGGCTGAAATGGCGGTGGCCAAAACGAGCCAAGCAACAACAAAAAGAAAACAGAAAAATCTTGAAAATCGCATTTTAAGAAGAAGTTCGTGTGGCTATAACGGAAAATCTATAAACATACACAATCACACACTAGCACACACACTCACACACACACACACTCAGTTACTTGCAACTAGATGTGAATGGATAGATGGAATTGAAGCTGGACTCTGGGCCACAATGGGCCACAGTCAGCAAAGCACGTTGGCCCAATCCAATACAATTCTAACGATAATGCGAGCCAAACAAAATTGATATGGCCAACACAACGGGGTATTAAACGAGTATTACACACACCGACACACCAACACACAAACCCACAAACACACACACTTATATGCAAAGATGTCCTTAGAAAATATTTGTCTCTCAGTCTAAATGCAAATGAAAATATTACGAAAATTATGTTGCTAATGAAGTTTGAAAAATTAAAAATGGGATTTTCAATGGATTGCGAGTTGAAATAATGCTCAAATTAATGAACTGAGGGTCTGTTCCTGCACTTTGTTTATGTTTCATATTATAAAAAGATTAACAATACAAGCAAGTGAAAGCCCGTCTTTGTGTTTGCCTGATTTAGAATCATTTAATCAGAATCATTTAATACCACTCAATTCACTAGGGGAATTGTTAAACAGCTCCTTAGCCATTTTTCCATTTAAAGATGGTATTGTCCAAAAACTTGCAATTGTTTTCAACTAGATCTTAAATGGAAACTGTTGTGTTCATATCTATTTTCTATTATCGATATGATAAAGGCAAGCTAATGAAATGTTGTAGTAATATTTATGTGGAATTTTAAATCATATTCAGCTGTCTGAGATAGAATGTATTTTGGATTGGTACCAAACAGTAAAATATTTAATTATAACATACATATTAGTTTAAAAGTTAAATATCAATCAATATCAATTAGCAATTTAATTCATTGACTTCTTTGCACATAGTACCTCTTAAATAAAATAAAAATATTAATAAGCAAGCTCTTTTGTGAAAATGTTTTGAAACAAAGAAGAAAGTTGACAGTTGAAGAAATTTATTATAAAATGCAATTTTATACAGTCTACTCCAATCAAATATTTGTTCATTTTCTTTTTATATTAAAGAAACTCTTTCAATAATATTTCAAGATTGGCATAAATGATTTTTAAATTATATTTGTTACATGATGTAAATGGATTTATTCACAATTGTTTGTTAGCAAATAAAGTAGTTGAACAAAGCGAGCAAACGAATAATTCCTCAAACAACAAGTAAGCACAAAGTGACCCAGTCTTTTAGGTGCTCCTCGTTTCCCCTCTTTTACTTGCTCACTATCTCTCTCTGTCTCAGAGACAGAGACACGACAATACATTGTTGCCATAACAATTTGCAACGTAAGCCGAATCCGACAACCAAATACGAGACAACAGCAACAAATTATGACAACAAATTGCAAACAAACAGGGAACAAACAAGTGAATCACCTTTAACGCTTTCTTTTGCACTTTTAGTTTATCCGCAGTCGAATAAAGATACTCCTCCTGTTCCTGCTCCTGATTCCGCGCCTGTTCCTGCTTCTGGTCTTGGCCCTGAAACTGGCAACAAGAAAAAGAAGCGTTTGCCAGTGCCAACTGCAGGAGGCGTAACGTCTTAAGGCGTGGCAGGACTGGGCTTCTCGTCTTGTCATAACTTCAGTGGTTGCCTTCAGACAGGCAAACAGAGAGAGGGGAAGAGAAAAAGAGAGAGAGAGAGAGAATGGCAGGCAGGCATTAACAAAACTGCACAGACAGTTGAGTGGGAAGAAAGGAGCGAGGACTAAACGACTAAAGACCGAGACATGCATGTCAAAGGACAGCGCCAATGACTGAGAGTGTGTACGATGTGTGTGTGTCTGTGTGAGGTGTGTGTGGTGTGTGTTTGTGTGGTGTGTGTTGCTCAACACTCAAAAGCGGAAGTAAGCGTCATGTTGCTGCGGTTGAGAATGAAGAACCAAAAGCAGCAGGCAACATGAAGAAGAAGATGAAGAAGTAGCAAGTGGAAAGTGGAAAATGGAGAATGGGGTGTGGCAAAGTGGCAAGTGGCAAAAGTGGCAAGGACGCGAGAAGTTTGTTTTCTTGCAGTGCATGACTGGCATTTGTGTCTGCTGCTGTTGCTACTGCAGTGACAGCAAAAACCATGACAGCACCAACAACAACAATACTAACACCAGCAACAACAGCAACAACAACAACAACAGTTGCTCGACAGGTGCGCAACACAAACCGACACAAAAATATCACTTTAAAGTTTCGTGCTCTGCCTGTCGCTCTGTTAGTTTTTGACATGAAATTGCATTACATTTCACACAGCCAACGGCAAATAGCAACAGCAACAACAACAGCAAAAGCAACAGCGACAACAACAGCAGCAACAACAGCGTCGCTGCCAGGGGCAATGAGTTGACTCTGCGTTCTGTGAATTGTCTTATTTTTGGCAACTGTCGTTTGCTTTTTGTCTGTCTCCAGCAGCTCCAAAATGAAGTGTACAAATTAGTTGGCCTTGTCAGAAACAGCAGCAGCAGCAACAACAACAACAACAAAACTAGCTACAAGCTCGACTTGACTCTTCTCCTCTCCTCTCTCCTGGTCTTTGCATCCTTAACTTGACTGGAAAAACCTTTAAGCTACTTTTCATCGATCCGGCAGCAATTACGTGCAACGCTCTGCGGAAACAATTTATCAGGCTGGCCAACAAGACTAAACTAGTAGCTGGCCAAAATACCGAAAAACTGCCCCCACTTCCCCTCCTTTCCTTCTTGTTCAGGGCAGCAAAACATCCCAATTCGAAGTGTAAGCCCACAGTGCATGCCAAAGGAAATTTTCTTTAACAGCAGCAGTAAACAAGAAAAGCAGCAGGCAGAAAAACAACCACGCAATGAATATTATATGCCCTTTCAAGTCGAATTTTATGACAATACCCAAAAGATCGAAATAAATAAATAAAATAAATAAATATAAAATATTTATAAATATTATATTAAATATAGTAACGTTTAATGACAATACTATTAAATATATTTCAATACGCAAATGATAGAAATAAATTAGCTCAAAATATTTAATTATTTAATTTTTACTTAAAGCAGTCAACAACAAAAATCATAGAATTAATAATAAAAAAACTAACGAATATTTTCAATTAACAATTAAATTCGATTGTATCAATTGAAATATTACTAAGTTAGATTACAGGCAAAACTAAAAAAACTGCATTTCTTTAATGTGAAAGTAACAATTGGTGATTTTTTAATATTACTTACATTACAGAGCATTTCTTAATTGTGTGCTTTGACTTTTAAAATACTTTCAACAGTGCAGGATATAAAGAAAATTTAAAACTGAAGCTATTTATTTGACTACAAGTTAATATCATAAAATATCTAATAACTAATAATAGTAGGTTATTTAGAGAAAGAGAATATTTCAACTTGTATTCTTCTCCACAGTTAATGTACCCAAAATTGGGTAAACATTTTAAGAACAAACAAATAGATCCTTGAACTATGCAATACAAACTCGACACTCGCCCGGTGTCGGTGCAATGAACTCGACTTCTTCCATCTGAACGAAACGCCCACATAAACTAAATGTGTTTTGTCGGTTGCAGCCGACTTTGATGAAAGAGAAGAGAACTGTGGCAATCAGAAGAGAAGAGAAGAGAAATGGAGAATGTATCTCTGTGCATGGCCAGGACTGTGTTTAGTGGCCAGTTTCGCTTGTCGCTGGTTCGTTGGCTGCCAAATCGTCACATCATTACTTATACTGTTCTGTTGTGGCCCCCCAAAAAAACAAGGACTACGAGTATGGTCAAATTGAAAACGGCTAAGCAGAATGCACTTAGCCAAAACTCAAACTCCAACTCCAACTCAACCCAAACGCAAACCGAATTGCACTGACAGCCAGAAAATTTATAGAGCGCGTCACGTTGTAGGGACGATGAAGACGATCCAAACGGCCAATTTGGTAGGGCCGAAAGCCGAGTTAGCTGCAAATTCTCCAGTTGCGGCCAAAACTGTGCACTAACTGACTCAGGGAGTGACTGACACGTCTGTCTGTCTGTCTGCCCGTCTGTCTGTCTTTCTTCTGTCTAATCGCTGCTACGGTTAAATTAACACGTATACGCCGTGTGGAGTACAACACGATTTTTGTCTGTTGTTGTGTTTTGTGTTGTGAGCAATTGGCAGGCAACAGTAACTTAGGTGTATTGCTGCTTCCATACTTTGTGGCGTCTTTTAGCCACTTGCAATGCGCACGTTTTATGGCCACAATTTCACAGTTAGCCAAGCCAAGCCAAGTCAAGGAAGGAAGGCAGTCTGGTAACCAGCTAAGGTGCCAATATTGTTGTTAACTGCTGATAGTTGCTACCGATTGCTGCTGATGTTGCTGTTGCTGTTGCTCGTGTTGCAATGTGCCTTGGCAATGCAATGCGGCAAATGGGATTGCCGTTTGCCATTCCCCTCTCGTTTCATTCTCTTCCCCCGACCGGATGTTTTTCCTCTTTTCGCTCAACATTTTTATTGCAATTCGCTTCGCTTGTCGTCGGGGCCACTCAGCAATTGGGGGGAAAATGGCAACGGGAAAATGGCAATGGGAAACGGCAAACAGAACAGAGCACACAAAATGCCAAACATACGAAATACGAAAATACATTTTTAGTTTCTAATCGACGCGCGTTCATCGCATAAAAATAATGCAATAAACGATAATCCACCCAGGCAGCTGCATTTCTGCCTTTTGTCTGCCTGTTGATAATGCCTTGTTTATGGTTTCAATGCGATTGTCCAAATGTGTATATGGGTGAATTTATGTGTTTGTGTGTGTGTGTGTGTGTATGTTAGCTAAGCAACAAGAGGGACAGACTTTAAATATATTTAGGGACAGTTAACATGGCATTAAAACACGTAAATTATTTCAAGTGACTTTAATTTGATAAATATTTAAACAATTTAAACTTAATTTCCACTAGATTTACTTTTTCTTAGGTTAAATATTCTTATCTAATAACCTACATTAAATCGAGATCGAAAGCAATAGAGAACCAAAGTTTTTTTTGAATATTCAACCTGCAAGTGAGTGAATTTGAGATCAAAGTATGAAAATACTTTGTCATGATTTCTTGTTTTTCCGAGCAGCAGATTTTAGTACACAAGTCATGCTTTTAAAAGTAAAATTACTTTTTAGCTTTAAGATATTTGTTTTGAACTTAAATATACTCATGTGCGAAAATGATTCCTCTAACCATTGAACGAACTAAGCTCAGTAGGAAGTAACAATAAATTTTATAGTCTTCCCAACATAATTAATAATAAGCAAACATTCATGAACTCAATTCTCTCTTAATGCAACTTCAAACTGTAGAGTATATGAGCAGTCGTAAAACCTTAGGGACTTTGTGGACTCTACGGAAATGAAGTATAAAATTATGAGATTACTTTGAATGGTAACAATCTGTTTCTAAATAGAGACATTATTTGAGTTCAGTAGCTGAATGCAAATCTTAAGGTTTACCTGCTTTCATCTTAGCCATTTAATGAACTTTGCTGACAGTTGTCGTGGAGTAACAACAACAACAACAGCAGCGAAAATAGCTAAAATAGAAAATAAAGAAACAGCGAACTGAAAAATGGGAACCAAGAGCTCTGCAAATGATAAACGGCTAGGCAGATGAAGCCAAGCAAGCTGAAGACAATGACAATGTCAGAGGCTCTTAGTAGCGGGATAGAGGGGAAATATATAGGGGATGATGGGGGACAGAGGATACGCTGTTGTGTTTTCCTTCTGTTTTCTACAGTTTGTGGCATTTTGTGCGCCACGCGAAATTTAACAGCACAATAAAACACATCAAATAAATTTGCACAGAAAATTTTTGCTTATCAGCGAGGCGCGGCAACAGAGGGGTGGGGTGGGTGGGTAAGGGAAGTAGGCAAAAGTTTCTAAATTTTTTTGTTGGCAGAAGATTTAATAGCAAGTTGATAAGCCAAGTGGCAGGAAGAGGACCTCCGCCCCTCTGTGGGGAAGCGCTTTAAACTCGCTTACGGTAATAAACTCAGCGAGGCGTGGCGCTATTTTAAATCTAAATAGACCCGCCAAGCCAACTTGAATTTATTTTACGATTAAAAACCAAAGGGAAAATATCAACAACGAACTAAAAACAATGGTGGAAAAAAATACCGCAGCATGCATAATTTCGTATGCTTTGCGGGCTGCCGACGCAGCCACATTATGCAACATTCCATTCAACATCAAGAGAGAGAGAGAGGCAGAGAGGGAGAGAGAGTTAGCCGAGGACCTCAGAAACTCGACCGCACGCTCATTATGATAATAATAATGCGGGGCTATTGGCAAAAACGAAAAGGGTTGGGAATGAAATTTTTTGGTAAGCGCTCTCTAACGGTCAAAGCCCACAACAACAATTAAAATGTTATTAAGCGGCCAAATTTATGCAATGTGCAAAAGCATAGCTCTGCTCATCTGGGCCAAATTCCAGCACGAGCAACAAAAATAGCTCCAACTCCAACTGCAGCTCCAACTCCTTCAACCACAATGAGTTGTAGACTGGAAAGGGGACAACCCATAATGACAATGGCTAAAACTAAACTGAAAAAGCAAATAACACAAAAAGAAACATATAATACAAAAAGAATATATAAGTGAGAGCGGAGAGAGAGAAAGAGAGAGAGAGACGGAGCGAAAGACAGAAAACTAACAGTCATCTACACACACGCCTGAAAATATGCAACACATTGGGGGATTTGTTGATTATCAAAACACGTGGGACTATTACAATAATAAGAATATAAAGAACAATAGAAGTGTTTACATGTTTCAGCTTTCAAATAATAAAAAGAATATCATACAGTTGTTCAAATGTGTAAGGCAATTAGCAAGAGGGAAAATGAGAGTCAATATATTCTAACAAATCCCACTGTCTATTTTTTTAGCTACAAAATTTATGCAATTTTATAGTTGAATTCAAAAATCGAAAAGCTTCTTATGATGCAAAATTCATAATATTTGCAATGGAAATACAAAACTCATAGGGAAATGTTATACTTATCAATAACAATATAACGAAGTCGTTAAAAAGTCTCAAGCAAGTCTGCAAGTTTCTTGAAGAAAAACTCCCTTTAAAAAAAAATTTAAAATTTTACATTTATATTTTTTATTTACTTAGACTTTATAGAAAAAAATTTTAAAAAATCATTATAATGAGCTCAATATATTTTTTATATTTGGTTTTAAAGTTATAAATAATGAATGTCCGTTTAACCCAGGAATTACAGGTGACAGGTGAATCACAGCAAATTAAAACACAAAAGTTTAAAGACTCGGAGTCGTAAAACAAGTAATATAAAAGCTTTGATATAGTATAATGAAACCAAAAAATACTTAGATACATTTAACTCTTTAGCATTCCAACTAAATTTTCTCTATTTATACCCGTTACTAAAAAATAAGTAATAGGGTATGTTGAATTCATTGAAATGTATGTAACAGGAAACAGGAAGCTACCAAGTTCGGCACACAGACTTCTATAAACCCCACGCAGATCAAGTTGGTGTCTAATTTTTGGCACGCCTCTTTCCGCATTTCAGTTTTTAAGATATAACGTTTTTTTGGTAATTAACGTTAATTACTACTATTAGCTGTCATCCCACTTAATCGCGACAAGATTGGACAAATAAAAAGGTGGTTATGGCTGTTTTAAGTTTCAAGCAAAGTAAGTGCCCAAAAGTACGCTAAAAAAATATTTTATGTACATTTAAATAAGTAACGGGTATCCAATAGTCGGAAACTCGACAATAGCCTTTTCCACTTGTTTTAAACTCTTTGTTATGATGATTCATATCCAAAAACACACGCATACCGAGTAAAAATCGCAATGTTAACCGCAGAAAAGCAAAATGAAATAGTTGACAAATTGTTAAACTTGTCTAAAAATGTAGCCACTTAATGAACTACTTTAAATAATTTTCCAACTGAAAATTATTTTCATTTACTAAACTTTGCCGTCGACCGAGGAAAACTCAATGCCAGCGTCTGTCCCCTCTCTTTCTGTCTCTCTGTCTCCGTCTCTGTCTCTGCCCGCCGCCTACCGCTTCAACAGTGGCAACTTTCACATCGTTAACAATTTGGCAAGATTTAAAAATGTCGGCTGCAGGGAGGTGGACATTGAGGGGGGCGAAGGAGGGGTGAAGAGGACTCCCAAATAAAAATATCACTTTACTTTGTCGCTCCAGTCGCCAACGTCGCTGCCAAGGACGGGGTAATTTATCAAGACAAAAACCAGAGACCAAGAAGAGATGAAGACGGAGATTGAGATGGAAAAGAGAGCGAGTGAGTGGGCGAGTGAGCGAAGGAGATGGAGATGGAGTACGCATGGATACAGAGATGAGATGGCAGCATCAGATAAAGCAAAGCATTTCACCAAGCTTGCGTATAGGTATCTGTGTGGTGGGAAGGAGAGACAGAGGAGGGGCAGAGGAGGGGCAGCAACTTTGGCGAGCTCTCTTCTTTGGTTACTTTCTTAATTTCATTTGCGACGCTTACGCTGACGCTGACGCCAACGTCGACGTCGACGCAGGCAGTCGACAACTTTGCTGCCTTCCTTTGCTGTTTTGTTTTTCAATTTCGCCATGGGAAACTTTACCAAATACATCTCAAAAGCAGCAGCGACAACAACAACAGCAACAACAAAGACGATGTGCAAAGTTTCTATTAAAACGGATTTAATTATGTAATGGAATCATGATAAATTTCGCGCAACGTGCAAAAGTGTTGGCCAAGGCTACCAGCCAAGTACCTGACACAAAGGCCGAGGCAACCAGAACCAGTAAACAAGGCGAACAACAACAATAACAACAACAGCAACGGGGACTGAGCAGCTAAGCAGTTCCGAAAAATGGGTTACAAGATGAATAACTCGATGAATAGGCAGACAGTAGGTAGACAAGATACGAATAAGAGAGAGGGAGAGGGAGACATGGCTAAAGTTTCAGGAATTTCACTTCACACAGCTTATGATTAACGCCTAAAGCAAATATTTCATGTCAAACGGATGGGTTATGCTCAAAGAGCTATCAGAGAGGCTTTAACAAAATGATTATTATTTTTTAAACCCATAAATGCTTGAAAGGTTTCTAGGAATATCCACAATTTTGCAAGAAATTATTTCCTAGAAATTTAATAATCACAACATTAATTTATGGAAGCTCAACTGTATATAAATGCAGCTACTCCATTTTCTCATTTAATTTAATTGTAATATTTTGCCATTTATTTTACTTTTCTAAAAACTCAGCAAAATTGGTATTGATGACACAATATCACAATAACGAAATTTTTACTGATTGTATCCGTAAATATTCTAACTATTCTTTTTTCCTATTCATATACCTCCTCATTATCTAATCCAATTTTCATTCCCCTTCCTTTAATATTAAAAGATATGTATAGCTCAAGCTCATAGTTTTAAAATAAATTGTTGAAAACAATTTAATTAATTCTCATAAAGCGCAAAGCATTTTTCCGGCATTTTCCTTTATCCGCTGCAGCTTCAGCGACAGCTACAGCCTTAAGTTTCAATTAAAAACACATTATCTACCAGATATGTGTATGTACATATGTCTGAACTAGCTATAAGACCGCCCGCATGTCAAGTGTTCGTTGTCCACTGGCGACTCTCTCTCTCTCTCTCTCTTCCACGCTCTCCAACTGACAACTCACTTAAACTGCAATAAATAACGCACAAAAAGGTAAAAACAGGCGACACACCTGACAACACCTACGTTTCCGCCTGTCTCTCTAACTCTGTCTGCTCTTCCTCCCTCTCAACTTGATTCTCTTGCGGGCTTAGGATAGCTGCATCGCCGATAAGGCTCAGACCCAAGTGTCGAGCGGATTGGCAATCTCGCAACCCTTCGTAAATCCCCAACAAACGCAACGAGCATTAAAATAAAATTAATTTCCATTTTTTTTTATTTTTTATATTTACTTATATTCTTTTATTTTTAAGCCTTTGCAGCAACACGAGGATAATGGCAAAACGATTGACTATTAAAAAGGATAAGGCATAATATTTTTCGCATTTGGCAGCAGTTGGCCCACTCGTCACGTAAATGTAAGAAAAATAGTTTACGGCCGGGACTTATCTGGCAGAAGCCAATAATGTTGCCTTTAAAATGACAAAGCTGCCGGCACAACAATGCCACAGCCACAATAAGGAATAAGGAAACATAAAAACCAACAACTTAAGGCTTAAATATAAAAATGAGCAAAGTTTCTACCAGAGACTCGGTTGACGTCGCGTCAGGATTCATCCGGGAATCCAGGAACGTTGGACGGATGGGAGTCGTTACTCAACTGTTGCCCGAACGGCACACAAATTTTTTAATATCTTTTATATTGCTATTGAAGCTGTCCGCTTTTGTTCTACTTCTTGTTGTTTGTTTGTTTGTTGTTAATGTTGGGGGATGGCAATTAAACATGGGGCAAAAGTTCAGCTCAAGTGCTCGAGGTTCTTCAAGCAGCATGAATAATTTCTGACCAGGGAACAGTCGCTTTTCATGTATTTTCCTAGGCCTGACCAAACTTTTTCGACTGAATTTGCTCTTTGTGGCATACTCACACACTCGCACACACAAGCAGATTATGCCACATTTAGTGGGCAATTATCGCCTGCAGTGCCCATAATTATCACGCAGAGTCCAAAGTTGCACTAGCATTTCAAATTCAAAGCACTTTCAGCTCCAGGGGGTGAGTCGCAGTCCCACAACGCATCGTTGGCCATGTTATCTCTGTCCACACATGAACGGCATACACAAAAGGCGACAAGAGCTCCGACTGCAGAACATACACACATAAATATCGCACAGAGCTCGGGATGAGACCACGACACAATGGACTAAAATACAGTTGAGTGCGAGAACCGAGTTGAGTTGAGTTGAGTTGAAATGGGAACTGCGTACTGTCTATGTTACGACTATGACGAGCGACTGCCACTAAAAATAATAATAAACGTAAATTTCTCTAATTTACACACACACACACACAAGCACACACTCCCAAATGAGTGAATGACAGAGCCAGAGACTGAAGGAAAAACGAATAGAAAAACTAAATAATTGCATGAAACGAAGTTGAAATACTCTGTAGAAAAAGCAGCACTTACTTTTCGATTGAAACATATTTCACTTTTAAATTGTATTTGATCTTATTATATTCAATTATAATTTCGAGTATACAGCTGAAATTATTTTAATAAAATGACTAAAATATTAAATTATTTAATTTTAGGAAAGATAAGAATCACATAATTCAGTATTGTTTAGGACTCATTTCATTTTTGCTGAAATTCCACTTTTTTCATTAATTCTTCATTTTATTTCCTGTTGAGTTCTTCTGAGTATAATACTTTGTCTATCTACATTGTAACTTTATTATTTGTTTGCTCTACTTTTTGCTTGAACATTTCTCATTTGTCCTGCACTTTATTCACTCTTCAAACCTTAATATTGTAGCTTCATAATTAATTTCAAAAGCATTTTAATAATTTGTCGACCAATTCATTTATGTTTAAGCATTTTCCTTTATTCAATTAAGTGAGCTTAGGGGATTTCAGGTTTAAAGAGTTCTACTCAAGAAGTTGACTTGTGTTAGTTTGTTTCTGCATTAATCCATTTAACCATAAATAGCATATTAATTAGATAAATTAAACACATGTTTACAAATTTGGTTTGGGCAGTAAGAATAATCTTGAAATACATTTGTCTGTGGTTAAACTGACTTTTGAGCAAACAAATGACAAGAGACAAATGAGAAGATAAACAATATGTATAATCAATTAGAGAAATCGTAGTATTTCAGTACAAATATATTATATTTAGCTAATTGGACTTTAATATAATTAAATGTCTGTATGAAATGTATTTCGTTCATCAAACATCTAACATATAGATATTTAGAGAATAATTTAAAGTTTGGTTACTCATAAAATATAATCAAGAGAGTCAAGAGAACTTTGCATTAAGTTTAAGCTTAAACGAGTTTTCGTTTTTAACAAAAGAAAACCAAAAATGTTACAATCTCTGCAATACTTACTCTAATTATAAGTCATGTCCCAGCTCATGTGGCAAGTGAATGCTCTCATTTGCCTCCTTTGGTTGCAAGCACGAGTACGAGTAGTTGACCAAGCCCATACTGAGCCAATTTGAAAGTCATAACACCCTTTTGTTGAAATCTCATTGCCGAGTTCCCTTGCTGCAAATAAACAACAAAGTCAGTGAAATTTAATTTCCAAGCAACGACAACAGCAATAACAACTGCCAACAACAACAACAACAACAATAGCAATGAAATTTGGCAACATGTTCATGTTGCTGCTCTTAGGATACATGACAGCAACAGTCGCTGCCGCCTGCCCCTTTTATCCCCCAGTTGCCAGTTGTCAGTTACCGACCCCATCTTCACTCGACGCCCCCTTAACCTCTCTCCCCTCCCCCTAACCCTCCCCCTATTGCAGTAGCCGAAAAGTTGCCTTATCACTTGGGCGCATTTACATAAAGAAACCACAAATAAAAGTTGCCAACTAACGCAGCAAGCAGAGAGAACTGAGAACTGAGAACCAAAGAAAATGAGTGCGTGTGTGTGTTTGTGTATGTGTGTGAGTGCCTCTATGAGTACCGTCTTTAGTCCCCTTACCTCTCCCCTCTCTCAATCTCCGTCTCTTTCTTTGGGCTTAAACGCGAGTGAAGCAGCGACGCGACGTCGGACGCGCAGCTTAAGCATTAAAAACTTTTCACATTAAAGCACATTACAACAACAAATCATAGAATGCTAAAAACAAACACACACACACACACATACAAACACACATACACACACTGACTAACACGCATGCAACACATTTAGATAATATGCTACAACTGCTGCGGCGCAAACAAATGACAATGAGAGAAGAGAGTAAATGACGAGAGCAGGCAGTTGAGGAGGGAGAGAGAATAGAAGATGGGAGCAGGAGAGTGGGAGACTCATGTGAGTTGTAAAAATCTTTGGCAACAATGTCGCCTGAATGTCGCGGATTGTTTCCAGGCCGCTGCCTTGCGACACTAGCAGCACTTCCCGTTAACTCCTCCCCCCCCCCGCCACCGCTCGACCTCCCGCAGTTCTCAAAAAAAAAAAAGAAAACAAACTTTTATTTTTTGTTAAGCACATTTGCGCACTTTCCTTACTTATAGCATACTTTTAAGCGCGAAAGCGCATTAGCCAGGCAATGCATGAAATTAAATAACATATTGCGCCCGCTGATGACCGTAACGCTTTCCCACTCCCTCCCCTTCCCCCTCCCCCTCTCCATCGCCTTTTTCTTCTATATTTCTTCCACGCTGCATAATGCAGGAGACGCACAAAATGGTCTCCATATTCATTAGACAGCACCACCACAATTTGACCCACAACCCTATGACCTCCATTAAAAGCCAGGGTTGCACAGCAAGAAATCAACTTAAAAGTCAATTGCTTACAAATTTAAGTGTTGATAGCTCTAAAAATCTGAATCATTTTTAGAATTTATTAATTAATTAAAATCTATCCATTTCAACTGTAACCCTAGTCTTTTTTATACATTTTTTTAAACTTCAAAACATTTTCATTTTCTTATTTGCATTTCTTTTATTAAGTAATAATTGTAGGTACCCTTTAATTTATTCCGTAAAAATATCAGTTTTCAAAGACTCTTTTCTTTCACGAAAGATTACAACATTTATTTGATATTTTTAAACTAACTAATTGATTATAGTTTTACTCATAATTGTTGATAAAAATCATTTTAATAATATCTCAAAATTTGGTTTTGAAAATATTTATAATAATAATAATATTAATACATTTCTGTGAGTAAAATAACTATTAAAGTCTCTAAAATCTCTAAGCTGAACTACTCAACATATTCAAGCCTTGTTATTGCTTCTGCAATTGCAAGTGCAACCCTGGGCCATAACACTTGATGCAATGACCTGCTTAATAACGTTGACAACCCTGGACGAGGATGTCGAAAACGCTCTCAAAAAACTTGTTATGTCGTTAAGTGTGAAACTTATTTCGCACATGATGGAGTCATCCCTTCTCCTCCTTCTCCGCCTGCTCCTGCTACTCCTGATCATCCTGGTCGAGTCGAGGCCTTCTTCGTTGAAAACTGCAAAAGAAATCAGCAAGAAAAGTTTTCAGTTTTTGTTTCTGAAAAATCAAAATAGCTAAAAAGTAGCGACAAGTGTTAAGAGCCGGGCAAACGGGGCGCAAGGTAAACGGGCAGCGACAAAACTTTTTTCGGCCATCCAAAGGACACAACATAACAACAACAAGAACAAGAACAACAACTTGGTAAGCGGAAAGTAAGCCAAAACAAGGCGACAAAGTGCGCGGCCAATCTTAAAATAAACTGCAGCTGCGCGTAAAAAGTGACAAGTTTTTTGGATAGAAAAAGAGCATCAAGCGGAAGCTGATGACAGGATGGCAGGACGCAGGACGCAGGACGAAATGGAAAGCAATGGAAAGGAAAGGAAGGGAAGGGAAAAGGGCAACTGGAACATGTGTCCCTTTAGTTATTGGCAACTCAACGACGGACATTTGAGCACGTGACATATTTTGAAAACTGCGAAACAGCTACAGCCAATTCTACTCGAATTGGTATGGTTCTTGGCTTTAACTTAACAGAGCTCCCAATTCCACGAACACTTCTTGAATGACTCAGCGAAGTTTCAACAAATTGAGGATGGAGCAAAATAGAGAGAGATGGAAAGAGATGTAAGTTGTGTTGACAGCTAGCTAGATGACTGAAAAAAGCCAAGTCGAAATCATATTACATAAATAATAATAAATAAGTCAGCTTTTTGGTTTCGTACATCAAAAATGGAAATTCTATTTCAAAAAGCGAAATTAACAGTGGTAATTGAATAAACTTATTTTAATTTAATTTGTCGATTTTCAATGTACTTTTAAAAAAATAGAGTACCTTGATTTTTTGGGCTCTCATTGAACTGAAAGAAAGTAGGCATTATATTGTTATGTGCTATTGATGTGAACTGAGAAGAAGAAGGATAAGTTCAGGGATCCCTTAACTTTTGCCTAAGAATACTTTTCAGTATTAGTTTTTTTTTATATATTTATCAACCAATCTCTGGATCTTAACGAATCCAATAACCCAAATAGAGAGGCGTCTACATTACTCCGAAATGTATTGCTAGAATTCATTTCAACTTAAATGCGAATTGGATTCAACTTTTGGCTCAAAGCTCATTGCATTTGCTTCCTGGTTTTGAGAGTTAAATGCAAATGCTCGGCAATTTATCGACCAGGCATCGTTCAAAATTCAACGCAATCAGAAAGACCAAAAGTGGCAAAAGTAGTAGAGTGCAAAAAACAAAACCAAAATGAAAACAAAAACAACAACGACAAGGAAAAGGAAAAGAAAATAAAATAGAAAGAGATGGAGATGGAGAAATAAATGTAAAAAGAAAAAGAAAAAAAACGCAAAGATTACAATTGAAAAGTTTTGCAATACGCGACGCGGGCTGCGCTGCAGTTTCATATCAAACTTTGGCTATTGTGTTTTCATATGTCTTCTAGGCTAAGACCCCCCTCCCCTTAGCCCTCCCCTGTCCTGCTTTCCCGCTGCCGCACTGATAACACAGAAGGCGCCGACGCTTCGTCAGCCAAATGCACTTTTCGGAGTTATCAAAGAGTTTAAATTGCATTGCCAAGCCCAATGCGTTGGAAGGGAAATCAAAGGAGAGGAGAATGGCTAAGAGTTGGAGATAGAAGCAGAGAGAGAGAGAGAGAGAGAGAGAGAGAGAACTCTTAGCAACAATTTCAAGCGCATTATCCAAAAGCTCTGTCTAACACACACACTGACACTCACACACACAGACATCTCAAAAGACAAAAGTTAAACTTGGGCTGTTCAGGCAAAGACCAAAGCCTCATTGCTGTGATGCTGCTCTCTTCACTCCTTACCCACCCCCTCTCTTCCATCACACTCTTCTACTCTGTCTGTTTATCTTGTAAGGTAAATCATTCGAGACTGAAAGTCAAACAGGGAGAGCTAGAAAAAGCCAGCAAGGAGATGTGTAGCGAAACTTTTCAAAGTAGTTGAGACGACAAAGACGGGAATTGAATTTAAACAATAGCCTCTGTCACGGGACACAACTCAACATTCAATGCTGCCCCATTCCCATCCCCATCCCCATCCCCATTCCATCCGTTATGTTCGGTTCTGTTCTGTTGCAAGGTGCACCTGCGTCAGAGCCGTCTTGCCGCATTGCGTCGACTTTTGTCTGCAAATTAGTCGCATATTAAAAATGTTTGGCCAAACAATGACGAGCTGCATCGAGTAGCCGCCCCATTGGCCCAGCGTCTTATGCAGCAGCATCTTCTCCCTCTCTTCTCCTGTTTTCTTTCTTCACCCAATTTCCCATCCCATCCCAGCCGCAAACCACTGCCAATGTAGGGCAAAAGTTTTAGCCATCGCTCGCTGCTGCTGCGCTTCCAGCAAATGAGAAAAGTTTAAATGACGCTGCAGTTTGCAAATGCCAAGCAGTTAAAAATGAGAATATCTCTGTGTGGCATTGGCCCAAGAAGCTGCCCCATTTGTTATCAGCACAGCAAAGCTTAACCGAACCGAACCGAACTGAAGCGATGAAGGTCAGCCCAAGAGAAGCATCTCCTGGCAGCAGGTCGAGCAGCTGCGACTACCAAAGCCAATGATTGAGCTCTTCATCAGCAGCCGAAACGTGATCAACTCGGAGCATAACAGAACCTAATGATGCTCCAGGTAATACCCTACGTAATTAAGCCAAAATATTGAGTCATAGTGATGCACAAATTCCTCTAAAAATCGACAACTCGATTTTCGCCGAAGCGATTATCAAGTTCATTACCTGGAGATTGTTCATCGCTGTTCATTTTTAGAATTTAGTCCAGTTAATTATAGTTTGAAAATTGAATATAAGTTAAAATTGAACATTTTCGAAAAACTCAAGGTGGTCCCTTTGCATAAAAATCGCATTCTGTTAAAAAAAAATTATTTGCACGAAATTTATAACAAAATTAAGTCAAAATTAAAGAGATTATTTTGTATTTACAATTCTGTTTAATTTGGGTACTGGATTTTAAAAAACGGATCCCATTTAAATTTATATGAATTTCTTTGCTTTGTATGTACTAGAGTCATTTACAGGGTATCTCCTAGTAGTGCCTTCGTTCTTCTGATAAGTGCTCTATTCCCATTGACTATTCCGTTTAAGGCATGCCAGAGATGTTTAAAAAAAAGTCGAGGACTTTTTAATCAGACTGATACTTAAACTTCATCTATTTATATATTTGCTTATGTACTGACTGGGCACAAAAGCTATAAATATATACTTATGTACAGCTCTGACGCGCATTCTCGAAATTATACTCTTCCGCACACAGAAACATACACACACACACACATACATAGAAGAAACAGGAAGATGCTCTCATCGAAGTACATGAAATTCTGCTCTAGTTGTGCTCATCTATTCATCCATAACTGGCATTAAAACGCAATCAGTGCTGAGCAGTGCTCCACTTGTTGTTATCGTTGTTGTTGTTGCTGTTGCTGTTGCTTACACAAAAATCACATCAACTTTGCTATGTTTGCTCAATTGCTTCGTCCACGTTTCACATTGAGCGTTTTCATCTTGTTTCGATTCCCCCGCGTCGTCTAACTTTTTCATTAAATGTATTTCAATACTTTTGGCACTGCTTGCCCTTTGCACTGCTTGGCTCCCGCTGCCACATTTTTTCCACTTGACCAATTCATTTTGCGCACTTCACACAGCATCCGCACTCCCTTCCCCTTTATCGAAACTGATTTTGTTTTTCTTCGCACCAAAAGTTTCAGTTGATTTAGCTGCCCCCGCGACGCGACGCGACCCGCAGTTGACTCAGTTGTCCAACTGATTGGCTGGGGGCAGGCAGAAACAGAAACAGAAACCGAAAACTTTTTGGCCGAATGGCAAATGAAATTCCTTGACCAGACCCTGCCCTGTCAAGGTGATTGTTTTCAAACCTCAAGCGTTTCACTTGCAGCTCCGACACTATCGCAATGGCCTCGACTGTAACTCGAGACTGGAACTCCATTGGTAGCCTCTTCTTTTAGGCATTCCGCTTAGCTCCTAAATATAAGTATATATATATTCATTTTTACGGTCAATTGGCGTTTGTTTGAGTCCCAGTCCCAGTCCCAGTTCCTGTCTTCTTAGTCTTCTTCTCCTATTTTGGCTGCCTATTCGGTTTGTTTGCACAACTCGCTGCCGCCTGGCGACCAACTTTTGACCAGCAACAAAAAAAAAACAAAAAATAGACAGAAAAGTTTTTAATTTTATTTATTGAAAAGTTTGTCTTGTTATTTATTTAGCAACCGTGTTGAAAATATGACCAAAACCGAACCGAGTCCAGTTCTAAGGCTTCTCAATTGACTTTAAGTCTTGCCCGAAATCTGTTTGCACTCGCGTATTCAAAGGCAGCTTCATTAAAAACTCATTGCCACTTGCAACTTTTTGTGGCCATCATTAGGGGCTTCGTCAAACGATGCTTGACAGGCAAACTGCAGCATTCAGTTAACTGTTACTGTTTGCCAAATGATGTTGGCCAAAAATTTGTCAAAATGCCAGGGCGTCAAAACTTTTGCACCAACCGAGCACATTTAAAAATAGCTTAAGACATTGGGCAAAACACTAACAACTACAAAAGAAGAAGAACAGTAGCGACAACAACAACGATAGCAAGAACAAACAGTACGTCCCAAAAGTGCTTGGGCAAACCACGAAAAGTTCTACAAACTGCCCGAGTATCATAAATTATGGTTAGTTAAAAGTTGATACAACAACACCAGCAACAGCAACAATAACGAAAATCGATGCTGCATTCAAATTAACCAATTCCAAAACAATACAAGATAAATAAATGCATTCCATACATTCAATTCTCCCGCTTTTATCACTATTCAAATCTGCCCGCAATTTCACAAAAAAAATTAAATAAAAAACTAACATGATAAGTAAGCATTCATGTTGTTCAAATATAACTTTTAATTGATTCGTAATAAGTAAAAATTTACTAAAACATTGCAGCAAATGTCAAATATATCTTTAGATCAATGCTACTCAGTTTATTGATTCATTAACTGCAAACTTTGATTGATATGTATATGCAGAATTTTTCAATTAAATAATGGATCTAATATTTAACCTGAAACTGACAATAATCAGGGGCAGCTGTAATAAGACAATTTCGGTTGAGTCAAGCAGAAACGTCGATCAAAGTCCTACTAATAGAGTAATGTCAATCTGCATGAAATTGAAAGATTCTTTGCACTGCTTGCAACTGCTTGAATAGTCGCTGTGAAAGCGCAGCACTCAAAAGTATGCAATGCTTAATTTAACTTGAAAAGCTAATGAAATACGGCTACGAATTTTCGGAAGAACTGACGAGAATTTTACATTTTTAATTGCATGTCGTGTCTGTTTGTCAACGTCGTTGTTCTTGTCATTCTCTTTGTTGTTATTATTGCTTTTTGTTTTTGTTTTTGTTTTTGTTGCTAATCTAATTTACTGCCTGCAACTTTTTTTGTGAGTTGTGTTTTCCGTTGGCCTCGCATTATGATGAGACATTCTAATTAACTTTTGTTTTAGTAAGTAGAAAGGAACTTGAGAGTTTTGTTGTTCGGGCAGACCCCTGCTCCCCCCACCCCCATCCTACCCCCTATCCATGCAACTGGCAGTGGCACTCCTACATCTGCTGCCTTTTGGCTGTCATATAGCGTTTTGCTCAATGTGTCTAGCAGATACAAAGCATGAAATAAAGTAAAGAAAAAAAATTATATGCATACTTATTTATGAACTTGTTCTCTGCCAGCAAAATTAACATTGACAACAACAACAACAATGAGAATAGCAAACAAAAAGAAAATTCCTTTTGTTGTTGGCCACGCAATTAAATTGCCTTTGCATGTGCTTATGGTTGTTGTAGTTGTTGTTGTTGTTGTTGACTCGCACCGCCTTTTGTTTGACTTTGCGCTTATTTGACGTTTTTATTTTGCTTTTACATATATTCACAATTTGTTTTCCTTTTTTTTTTGTTTTAATTTAACTTTGTTTGCACATAATTTTTCGGGAACATGCGTCGGAAAGCAAACAAATGCATGAATAAATACACACTGAGCGAATGACAATGAATGACTAAATGAGTGAATAACTGAATGCGTTGTTTGAAAAATGCAAAAGTCAAATAACAACCATTTCCCCCTTCTCTTTGTTAATCCCCTTTCCATTCTCTATCCATTGATATTTGATTTGATTGTTTGACTTCAGGCCAGGACTATTGAAGTTTAATGATTGATTGATTGATTGTGTTGTGGCGAACACCACGAATTAGCTGAATACCACACTGACATATTCATATCATATCTGACAACCGCACTGTGGCTCCAAAAAGTTACCAATGCCATTTAATTTATTTAAATTTGCCATTTCAAAATTGCGACAATTATTGGTTCAATTTCTTTTTGAGGATATAATTCAAACATTTGTCACTTTTATATTTTTAACAATTTGTAATATTTTTTTACTTGTGTCTGAAAAAGTAAAAAAAATATCAATAAAATTAAAATTTGAAAATTCATATAATCTTTTCGTATTAAATTGAATAAAGGCTTAAACTAAGTCCAGGAGAACATATTTATACGCCTCTCTGACGATTAATTTAATACTATTGAGACAGTTTAAGCTTTGTTTACTTCGCACACTCTTCTGAAGATAAAGCAATTCAAATGCTGGCAAAACTCCTGCCACAAAATCGTTTTAACTGTATTCAAACAAATCTGTTCTTCTTCAAAATGTTCGGTCAAGTTGTCATTTGGGGAATTGAAGTGTTTGGCAACGGACTAAGCCAGACTGAAATTGAGAGAGGACCATCAGCATAAAGTTCTTTTCTTTTTGGCCATCATTTCGGTGTGCACTTTAGCCAAGAGCGCGCAGTCAAAGTTTGAATCTTTGCCCTTTGATTTGTGCACAAATAACCGTAAACAAATTACAAATTAATAACATACTTTGCTGCTTAGTAAGAGAGAGAGAGAGAGAGAGAGAGAGAGAGAAAATTAAGTGGGAAGAGAGACTGGGCCTGGCCATAACTTGTAGCTATCAAACTGTTGTCGATGAGAAACGGGCCAAGATAAGAGGCAGCAGGCAGAAGGCAGTCAGACCAGCCAGCAGAACGAAATGCGGTATAAATTTACATATTTTATTGAAAATTGAATAGCGTCGAGAGCGGCAGCAGCAACGACAGAACACACAACAAAACACACACACACACACAACACAGAGTAACGTAAAGCAAAAATAACAAAGTTAACAAAATCCAGAAGCAAAAGTACCCAAAGAACCCAACATCCGAGTGAGCAAGAACAAAAAATAAGTAAAAAATAAAAACTAGAGAGACGAAAGAACTTTTACAAGTAATACGAAAAAACCATTGAATGGAAGCATGCACAATAATAACAAAAGCTGAAGCATAGCATGGAAAATGCGAGAAAGAGGGAGGAGGAAAGAGAAACTTCACCGAATTGCCCCGCCCCGCCCCGCCCCGCCCGACTAGATGAAAATATGACAGTAAGTTATATGCTAAACCCAAATAGAATGCCAACAAAGAAACGAAAACAAACACTGCAATTTGTAGTGTTATGAGCAAAAAAAAATAAGGGAATGGAAAAGAAAGAGGAGGAAGAGGTAGGGGAACCTTTGAGGTAGGAAGTACTCGTATTCCTCAGCGCCTGGACAGCTTACACGAAGATTCATTTCGAATCAATACACATAAAGAACAAAGGTAGCCAAAAACCCAATGAGCAAATACAATGTGCAAGAATCCGCTGACTGTCTATGAGTGCCTCTGAGTGAATGAGTATGAGTGTCTGTGAGTGAACATAATTTAACTTCACTTGTCAATGCAACTGGGCCAATTGCAGATACTTAAAAGTCATAAGTTTGCTTTAGTTACAACATTCAAGCATTTTATTTAGTAGCCAACTCATAAACTTCCGCTTTGAGGGATTAACTAATAGCACTGTTCTCAGTTCCAGTTTCACGTCAATTTCTTCGTAATATTTGACATGCTTTAGCGTGCCTAGAAATTCCAATTAAAATACATGAATCAACAAATCGTATTACTTTTCCACCCTTAATATGTACTATGTGAAATCGATGCGAATGCGAAATTGGGAACAAACCTGTAATTTGAACTTATTATTCTATGAGCACGAAATACGCTTAATTAAACTGTCTACGCATTTAATAAATTTTATAAAACGCAAATGACAAAATTATCTGCCTCTTTTCAAATCTAGCAGAATTTTCATTTTGGCTGACTTGATGTTTCCCCTTTTTCACAATTATTATTATTACTAACAGCTGCTTTCTCTTTATTTAAATGTTGCTATTTATCAGAAGTAACAAGAAAAAAAGGCAACACAAGACTAAGTGGCATGATTGTTGGGTATATTCTAGTCGATCACTAGCCATAAGCTTGGGCAAACATTAGATTTTTTTTAAATATTAAGGCACACAATATCGAAACACGATCCAGGAGCTTTTATACCCATTAATTGAAGTAAAAGGGTATATTGCTAGGTGAGCTTGGGGAAACAAATTCGACACACAGTTCTTCTATATCCGGCCTTAATCAACATTAATTGTCTTATTTAATCTCATATTTATCGAATAAACACATCTGTACTTTAAAATTAAAGCGATTTATTAAAATTGTAAAGCTATAAAAATTTAAATTGTTTAAGGAGTATCTTATAGTCCAAAACGTTTATTCGTTTCTATTTGTTTTGTTTGTATATTTTCTCACCAATCTCTTAAAAGTGGGAGACTCACATGGCGCATGCTGAATTAATTAGCTTTGTTCTGAAAATAAACTCTGTTGTCGCTGCCAACTTCGGTCATTGATTTTTTGCTGCATACTTTTCAGCATGCCCATAAAATGGCTGCCATGGCGATTGTGATTTTTAAAGCAGTTCAAAATCTGAGGACAGTTTCGGATACGGGCTTAATGAAAAGCTGCGCACACACAGCAAATCATTTAAAATTGTATAGACAACGCATACGTGCGAAACGCAACCCGCAGCTTCCCCTCTCCCCCTTCCAGCATCCATACACACACACAAGCACATATATTGAGTTGCGGTTGTCGTTGGAAAAGCAAAAGAAATTGTTGCTAAAAATGCACAGCGTAAAAATGCAGCGTACGTGTAAATTTACCGCAAGAAGTTGGCAGCTAGATAGGAAGGGGCGTGATCGATGGAGGGGAGAAGATGGGAAGGAAGGAGATGGATATGACGGTAAGTCATCCGCCCCGTCAGCCCAACAAAACCTTGGCTCAAAGTTTTCAATGCGCGCACTGGGAAAACAAAAGGTTTTTTATTGAATTCTGAAATGTTGCGTGGAGCGACGTAAGATGCCACCATCCAACCATGCCACATGCCACATATACCACATTTTAGCGGCATGTTGTGCTTGACTGTCAAACCCCCTCCATCTCTCTCTCTCTCTGCCTCACACGTTTTCTCTTGGGATTGAGTGAAAAGCCAAACCAGCGAATGTCACGCTGCATTTGCTGCTGTAGCTTCAGCTTCAGCTTCAGTTGCACCCTTAGAAGAGTCGACAGAAGAGCTGCACATCCATTTGATTTCGTCAGTTGCACGTGCTTTGCTGAGCTTATTCTTTGGGGGATTTACGAACAACAGACGACGATGCATCACAAGTGCGATCAAAGCTCAACAGATTTTATTTTCATATTTTATTTTTTATTTTTATTTTTCATTTGCTGCTGCGTATATTTTAAAGCTTACCAAAACATTGCCATAAATAAACCAGGCTTAAAGCAGGGTTGGGTCTTACAAATGCTGAAGGTGCCCAGGTTTATGAAACAACTTAAGCTCGTCGCGAGCTGCAGTTACAGTTACTGTTTACAGTTCGCAGTTACAGTTTCATTTGCAGGTGTCACCGTTGCAAGTAAGTAATACTTAACGGTAATGGTGGCTTGCAACTTCAGTTCCATTCAACATCAAATGTCTTTTAACTGGCAAAATGAGCAATGAGCCCTTCGAGCGGCTTTAAGCAGTCAACACAAATAGTTTAAAAGCACCTTTGAAGCAGCTTAAAGTTTATTCTTTCTTACAGTTGGAGTTATGTGAGAAACTAAAATACAAACAATTTCATAAGAGACAGCAGATTCTAGTTTAATTTTCAGAAAGCAATCTTTCAGGTATGTTTTAAATTTCACTTGATAATTTTAAAAGAATTGCTTTAAGCATTTTTGTTCGACTGACAAAAATGTATTTAAAATTTAAACAAAATTATTAACTATTGGTATATATTATACAATAAATTTCATTTAATTTAAAAACAAATTCAAATTAATTTAATAAATTTAAAAATTTTTTAAATCCATTTATTGTTTGGTTTTAACTGGTCTATATTGAACTAAAGGTCTGTATAACATTTTTGTGTACTTACGTCTTGTCTTTTGTAATTATTACATAAATCCCGAACAAAAAGTTGCTGAAGGAGTCACAAAAGTTTCCCATTTCTCAGGTCATTTGTATTGATGAGTCTACTGAAAGAGCCGCCTTTTGATTATGAAAGACAACCGAGCCAGAAACCATGATTGTTCCCATGCCAAAGTAGAGTCCAAAGTCCAAAGGCAACGGCAACTCAATAAGGCTAAAAGCCAACAGGGCACGGCCTTGGTATTAGGCTAATTGCTGCCCAACAGTCGGGGCCCAAAGCAGCTGAAAAGATGTCCTTCAGCGGGGACACGAGAGAGAGAGAACTTCGATTTGAAGCGAAGGTGGAATGAAGTGAGTTATTTGGGGTCGAGGATTCTGAGTTTGAGCCTGTCAATGCCAACGCTGGTTTAATCAACGTTGGCCAATTCTTTTTTATATTTCTTTTTTGTTTCTTGTTTTTTGTCGTCATGTTTTGCTTCATTTACAGATGATGTTGATGATGCTGATGATGCTGATGATGATGATGCTGCTGCCAAATTAATTCAACAAATTCAATAAAAACAAGCAGCAAAACATGGCAAACAAGGCGATGCTCCGTCCGATTCATGCAATCAAAGAGCGCACAAATAAATCACCAAGCTAAAAACTAAACCTAAACTTGAAGGAGAGGAGGGACGTTGAGAGGAGGGGTGGAGGAGTTGCTCGTACAACGCTGCATGGCCAAAATGTCAATGCAAATTTAATGGCTGACAATTTATATGCATGCCAAGTGACTTTTGGCCAACTACTGAACTTTCTATGCTTAAGTATTGGTGTGCTGTGAGTGTGTGTGTGTGTGTCTATATGTATGTGTGTATGTATGTGTGTGCCTTTGTGCATACAAAGGTGACAGGCTGCGGCTGCAGCAGAAGCGGGGAGGGGGAGCGAGGGCTGGAGGGGATAGGCAAAAGTTTCAAGGTGCCAAGTGGCTGTCAAACTTTTGCCAGCGCTCGCTGAAAATCGAATCGAATCGCGTTGAATCGCCCTCGAATGGAATAATTTGACATAGGGATGGATGTTGATAATGAAAAGCGAAGCTTAATACGATATATCGGAAAAAAAAATCATATGTGAAATCAGATATTATGGTTTCATATTTAAATGAAACCAAATTAAATACATTTTGAGCCAATTTATTTATTTAACGTGAACTAAAAACAATGGCAACATAAAGACTTAAATTTAATATCAATTATTGATCATTTTGATCAAACAATAACTAAAATTATATTTAAATCGAATTAAAAAAAAAAACTAAAATATTTTTAGCTTATAAAAAGTTGTAAAGTCTGGAAATATTAAAGAAATTTAAATTTGTCTAGGTAAGATCCTTAAGATCAACTTATGTTACCAGCAATCAAACACTATTTTAAGAATTTATTTATAGGTATATACTTAACGTGTTCAAATTGCTCCTAACTTGAGTTGCTAATATACGTCTATTAGAGAAAATTATATAACTAAATATAAAGGACCTTGTCGATATTTAATTAATTAATTACTGCATTTTAATATTTTCTGTATGCTAATCTATGGAATAAGTTTCCCCATATCAATATCGATACTTTTGCACGATTTCCATCCCTAGTTTGAAATGCTTTTGGTAAGGAATGGCCCCGAATCGTTCTGACCTGGTCCTGGCCGCGACACATAAATTAAGGCGACGCATTGCCGAGCTGAACGAGCACGGCGTATGCATGTTAACATTAACGGGTTATTTACGCCTTTTCCCGACATTTTAAATGCATTTCCTGTAGCAAGTGCAGGTACGTACATAGGTCCCTCTACGGCTACTCCAACTCCTAGGTAAATTACTTTAAAGCGTTTATTTATAACTCCCCGCGTGAAGCTTTATAGACGTGCCTTTATTTTACTTTTTTTCCCTTCGAGCTGCCGCATAAATATCAAAAGCCACCGAGACGACAGCCAACGAAATGTAAAGATTAACAACGGCCGGAAAACATTTTCTTTTTTTGGGTAGCAAATTTGTTGCTTTCCGGCGATGAAAAGTTGTGTCGCAAATCTTTAATGCGGTTTGATGGATCGCCTTTTTTTAAGGCGGAAATTCTTGTTCTTTACTCTACTCTCTCTCAAATTTATATATATTTGGAGCATATCAATCAATATACGAGTATTTATAAACAGCTTCAAGTGGGCAGCTAAGCTGCAACAAGATGATTCTTAATTTGACTAAATTGAATTTCTTCTGATATTGAAAATTTAAAAAAAATGTCTAGAAATGAGAGTTCGGTTTTTTTATTTATTCATTTAGTGTCAACTAAATGCAGTTGACCAAATGAATTTATAATATTTAAAAAATTATGAAACTTTCTTATTTTAGTAGAAATTATAAACAACTTTAAATTTATATAATTTAATATATTTTTGTGTAATTGTGTAAAACTTTGATTATATTCAACTTTTCATTTTCCTGAATCTTAATGCTTGTCAAATTCGTTAAAAATTGAACTAAGCCAGATTTTTTTAAATACTACTAAAAAACGCCAATCATCTCAAATAAATAAACAAACAATTTTTATTCCAAAGTAAATTTAATTTAGACTTAAAGTTTTTGATTAAAACTTAGCCCTATTTTCTAATAAAATATTAATTATAGAAATGGTACTAATAAGCGATTGATTAAATGCAATAAATTAATAGCAATTTAGACACATTTTTCAATCAGCAATTAAAGAAGAATAATAATAAATTTATTTTAATATCATAAATAAAGTTTACTTAATTTTTAGGTTTTTGAATAACTTTAATGAAATATTGAAATTTAGCCATATTTTTTAAAAATCAATAAAACAATACCTTTCTTTTAAAATCATAAATGAACTTGATTTAATTCAGCCACTTTTTGAAACAAAAATTAATTACTTACTTAACAAACTAAAAAATATGAATTTATTTGCTATATGCAGTGTTCATGCTCTGGTTAATCAATGATGTTGGTTTTTGTTGGATGTTGTTGGTTGTTGTTGGATGTTGTTGGTTGTTGTTGGATGTTGTTGGTTGTTGTTTGGTTGTTGAATGCTTTGGTCATTTGCTGCAAATGCTTTTGCAATGCGCAACGTAACAAAAGTCGCTTGTGACTGTGCAACACAAAAAGTGGCAGCACGAGAAAACCATGGCACAAAACCGCAAGAAGTTGGCCATTTGTTGGAAGGGTTTTTTCTACTCTGTTGTTTAGTTGTGCTGTCTTTGAGCTGGGAACAGCGTTATGCACTTAGAGAGACAAAGAAATGTTGCCAAATCAGCCGCAGAGCAGCTGAGCAGCAATAGCTGGCCTCCAGTGAGGCGTGGCCGCAGGGTGGCCATATAAAAGGCGAAGGTAGCTGGAAAGCAGTTTACCAGACAACGACAACAGGGCGTGGCAGCAACAGCAGCAGCGGCTCAAAGGATAACGCTTTAAAGGATAACGAGATGGCAACCAGTTGGATACCCTGGCAACTGTTATGCCTGGCGGCAACACTGGCAGTTGTAATGGCCATGGCAACCCTGCCATACGCCCAGGACAACGCCATGGTAATAGGCCAGCCGCTGGGCAACTCCGATGTGGACGATTTCCACGCCCATTTGTTGGATGACCTGCAGACAGCCGAGTCCAAAAAGCACGAGGAGGAGCACGAGGAGGAGGACGAGGAGGAGTCCGGTGAGAAGAAGCACAGTGAGCATTACAAGAAGCACGGCGAGAAGAGCAAAAAGGGTCACAAGCATGGCGAACACCACGAAAAGGGCGAGAAGGGACATCACGACAAGGAGGGCAAAAAGGGCGAGCACGGCGAGGAGGAGGGACACGAGAAGAAGCACAAGCACTCCGAGAGTCATCACAAGAAGAAGAAGAAGGGCGAGAAGGGTGAAAAGGGCAGTGAATTCGAGGATCATGGCTCCTATAAAAAGGGTCACTCCATCAAGGGCAAACACAACGTTCACAAACTGAACGAGGACAAAAAGGAGAAAAAGTATTACGACGAGGATCACGACGAGGGCGGCGAGGAGAAGCACGGCGAATTTGAGGAGGGCAAAAAGCACAAAAAGGGCAGCAAGTACAAAAAGGGCGAGCACAAAAAGGGCGGCCACGAGGAGCACTACGGCAAAAAGGGTCACAGCAAAAAGGGACACAAGAAAAAGGGTCACAAGGGCCACAAGAAGAAGCACGACGAGTCCAAGAAGTGGGGACACAAAAAGGAGCACGGCAAAAAGGGCGGCGAGGAGCACAAGAAAAAGTGGCACAAATCACAAAAGAAGAGCAGCGAACACGATCATGGACATCACTAACTGAGATGATGATGGTGAAGGGTCAGTGAAGACCCATGAAGGAGACACTGCTTTATTTTCTTACAACTTCCTAAACTTTCTCTATGCTTTTACTTTTAATAAAACATACAAAAAACACACCCAGTAATTAAGAGCTTTATTACTTTTTTTGGCAACTGAATCAGAGGATTTTTCAGAGTACTGAAATATTCGGTAAACATTTTTAAATCAAAAATTTTTTAATTTCAATGTTGAATTCTCGAGTGGTTCTAGCTTGCCAGCAATGTCTTTGGGTACTAAAAAAATGTATGCTTCCTTCTATGTAGTAGTAGATATAGAATAGAAGCATTTTTACTATAAATTGAGAAATTTACTGTTAAGAAGCTCGACTGGTAGATTTTAGTGATTTCTCATTTTAAACTATGTGCATTCACACAGACGGACAGGCAGACAGACAGACAGACATGCCTATATCGACTGGACAGTTGATGCTGATCAAGAATATATACGTATATATTCTTTATGGAGTCAGAGATGCGTTCTTCTATATGTTACACACATTTCAACGAACGCCTTATACCCTTATACATATTTGTTATTCAAGTAATTATCATAATTATACTTATTTCTTAGGTAACGAGTAGAATTAGAAGTGACAGCATCTGTGACTATCCCTTGTCAGTTGCAGAGATAATGCTTTGTTTAGTTAATCCGTTTTCTACCAAAATAACGTTGCCTTTAACTATGAAATTTAAGCTTTAGCAAATTTCAAAGTTCAAAGCTCAATTGGCAGACACTGGCTTTGACGTCGACGCTCGCAGCCGCAGTCGGCGTCGGCGCCGGCGCCGCAGTCGCCATTGACGTTGGCACCTGCATTGTCCTAATTGCCAAAAAGGGGCTGGACAGACAAATGAAATATGAGTGCGTGTGTGCTTGGATATGCTCTATAGAGAGAGAGAGATAGAGAGAGAGAGAGAGAGAACACAGTCAAACACACACACACACACACTTAGAGATGGGCCGTGTCAAAGGTTAATTACGCATGCTGCAGCTCGTTTGCCTCGTCTCCCTTTGTCTCGCCTCAAATTCCTTCTCTGGCATCCTTTGGCAGCGTCCTTGGCTAGTCCGTAAATCGCTTAACGCACACTTTGGACTTATTTTGTGTGCGTGTGTGCCCGAGTGTTCGTGTGTGTGCTTTCTGTGTTTGTGTTTGCTTAAGCCATTTCCGGTTCGATTTTACCCATGACTCGTCGCTGTATCCTGTGCAGACAAAGGACATCTTTGTTTGGTTTCATATGCTAATCCTTTCGAGCTGCGTCATAAATCATTCTCATGTCCATGTCCATGCGACACGGCCAGAAGACAGCAGATCTCAATCCACGACGAGGTGTCCACTTTCCTCTCCCCTGCGACAGCCTAGAAACTTCAGGTTTATATTATTGCCAACTGAGCTGAAGGAACGTTGCAATCTGCTGGGATTTGTGGCAGCCGCAATGACACAAAACAAAAGCAATAACAACATCATGAATATAACAAAAGCTCGAGGCTTCCACAGATTCCTCAGATTCGGATTCAGTTCCAGAAAACTTGACTCAACTCTTGCCAAGCGGGCATTGAAAAGTGTTTTTTGTTTAATATAAGTTTGTGTGTGTGAGTGTGAGTGTATGTGTGTGTGTGTGTGTGCTGCAAGTTTTACATCTGTGTGTGTCTGGCAACCAGGTGAGCAGTCAACAGTTCATGCCCCTTCACAAGTCTCCTGCTGTGCTGTTTGTTGTTATTGTTTTGAAATTGCCTTGCCAGCAACAACAACTGCAACTGCAACTGCAACTACAACAACAACAAACAATCCCACATGGCCAGTGGGCAAATGCATTAACGAAAGTGCTCGGAGCTGCTGGCTAGCTGAATGAATAGATAGATGGAAGGGAGCAGGGCGAGATTGCAGCCAGAGAAGCTGAAGCTGAAGGTGATGGCTAAGTGCAGGTAGCAGGTAACAGCAGGCGGGCAGTGGTCTGGTATCAGCACTAAGAGATCATAATTCACATAACTCGGCTAATAATTCAGTTAAGTTGAAGTGCGCACTACACCAGCAGCAGCAACAACAACAGCAACAAGGGGGCCCCGCGGCCACAGTCGACTCTGCTCGACTGTAAGATACCCTGGCACTCCGTTAGCCTAATACGTATTTGCACGCCATTAGGCAAGCCGAAGGTTTGATGATGCCGCATTAAGTTTTCGACTTATTGTTTGTATTGCATCTGTATGATCTAATAAATTGATTTCAACCAAATTCGATCAAAATGTAAAAGAAATTGAATATTCCCAAATTGTGAATTCGATTCAGATACACATCAATACAAATAAATTGCATACTATATCTGTATTTTCTACATGATATAGTGGTCCAATTTCAACCAAATTTGGTCAGTATGTATGGGACCATCCCTTATGCATATTCTGTCAGTTTGGTTCAGATATCTCAAACAACAAAACAGTTTTTCGCACTGAAACTGGATTTTTGCCTGATTGTACCCTTTTTGACCATTTTCGATGGGCACAGGGTATAACAACAGTGGCAACAACAACAGCCACAGTTACAGCAACAACAACAAATACGCACACATGTTTGTAATTCAGTGTGATGCGCTTGCTTTATGGTTCCCAACAAAATGGAACCAGTTTAAAATGAATTAAAATACAGTTGAGCTTCCATAACTCGATTTTCTCTCTAACTAGACCTTATGAGTGCCGATAAAATAGTAAACTTAGGAAAAAAAATTATATTAGTCGAATATCTCCATAACTCGAACCTTTTCTTTGGATAATGGTGTTTCAAGTTAGGGAAGTTCGAATGTATTCTATATTTAACTAATAACAAAAAATGTAATTCAATCTTATTAGGACAAGTATCTTGGCGTCATTCTGGACAGATAAGTGAGGTTCAAAGGGCACACATCTATGGTTGCTTCCACCCCGCAATTAGCTGTCTATCGCTAATAAATTGGCAATATATAAAACCATATTAAGCCCCATATGAAAATATGCTCTTCAAATATATGGCATTGCAGCGAAAAGCCGCAATAATAAAACAGGAAGCTTGTCAAAGAAAATTACAAATTTTTTAACAAAAAAATTTATTAGGCATGTTTAAAAACACGAAAGCTTAATTCATTTTAAAATAGGAAAAGTCAAAAAATTAAATTTTTTCTTTTATTAAATACTTTTTTTTAATTTATTTTAAATTTGAATATGTTATTTAATAAATACAAAAAAATAAACAAATTTATAGCAGCTAAGTATTTTGTCTCTGAATTGTAATTAAACTTTGGCAGGATACTTTTAGGCAGTAGCTTAAAACAAAAATCAAAATTGGTATCAACTGCAAGGGCCTTTTCTCTAATGCTTCAATCACTGTAACTTTTTAAACTTATGGACAGCAGAGTCTGCTGTAAAGAAGTTATTTAAATAAACTGTGCATAGTTTTAAGTACATGTGATAACCGAAATTCATGCATTCTACAATAATATACACAGCATATTTTGAGAAAGCACAGTGAAAAAAGTATATAATTCAACATTTGCAATCACCACAACTCACAATATTCACTGCATACTTTTAGGATCACTTAAAAGCTTCCTTCACTTACATGCGACATTTTTTGTGTTGACTCCAGCAACTTCTATGCCTCAATAATACGCACAGCATACTTTTAGGCAGCACACAAAAAGTAAAGATGAACTTTTGTTTGGTTTAAAAAAAATCAGTACATACTCTTAGGATAACTTAAAAACTCCATTAGTATTCAAAAAAAAGCTAAGCTTTTTAATTCCATACTGCTCCCAAAAGAATGCAGCACATATTTCTGAATAAGTTTATTTTTCAACTTTTATGTTTACCACCCACTGCATCTGCCCTCTAGAATCCTGTCGTATATATACAAAGCTAATGTAAAAATGTAAATATGTTGTACTTAAAAATTAAATGTAATGTCAGAATTGTATATCTCACTGTAATTGTTGTAGTCACTATTTTTAATTGACCTTGATGTAAAACTAGTTTAAGCTGCCATATGGTAGCAGTATACTTGTTAATATACATACATAATATACAAAAATTTAAAAAAAAACAAAAAAAACTTTTATGTTTTGTCTTTTGAATTTTTAACTGGTTCCAGTGCAACTAACGGTTTCAGTATGTGCAACACATGCCCCACTGTGAGTTAAGCAATTGTTGGCTGGTTGCAATATGACCTTCGTATCTGGCAAGGATTCGAGGCGCTTTCTCCCCCTTCCGTCTTGTTGCGGCTTGGCACCACTGCAGCAGTTTTAAAGGATTTTCAATGTTCTTGCAAATTAGTTTAATCCTCAGTGAATGTGTGTGTGTGTTTGTATGCATGAAAAAGTTTATTATTTTTGGGGGATAGATGCTGCTTTTGCTGTAGCTAGTGATGATGATGATGATGTTGCTGCTTGTTTGTTGCCTGTTGTTCCCTGTTCTTTGCGGTGTCCTGGCTGCATTTTGGCCAGGGCTTAAACCCTCGCATATGCTCTGTCTGTGTGTGTGTGTGTGTTCAGTTTATCATTTATTTATTTGTTCCTATTTTTCCCTTTTTTTAATTTCTGCAAATTGCTAAAGAGCTTGTAAGCTGCACATTAATCGCATTATTTAATTAAAATGGACTATTCATGATTAAAAGCTTTTGCTTTAGCTTTGACTCCTTCCATTGCATTGTGGCAAGTGTGGCAATCAGTTAGTGCAAAATTGGTAGCCTGCGTCTGCTTTAACCAATTAGCCACGGCTCGTAAATATGCAATGCCTCAATGAATGTGTCAATGATTAGGCAGCCGCTGTGGCAGTCACTGTGGCACAGAGCACAATAGGCACAACGATAGCGCCAAATGTAAATGTTGCACTTAGGTAGCTGCAACGGCAACGGCAACAACAGCAGCTGCCCCAATGGACCAACAATAACAAGCTAATGCAACTGCAATGCGAGCCAAAGTGACACGAAGGGATCGAAGAGTGAAATGGGGAGAGAGGAGAGGAGTGAGAGGCAGTTGCAAGGCTATAATCAAGCGAATGGATGCCGATGGACAACACACACACACACACTCGCCCATTGCACTTAATTTATTGTGACCAATATAACGTAGCCGGGAACCATAAGGACGCAGGAGCAAGCAGACAATGCTTCCAGGCTCCATCGGCTCCATCGCCATCGCTTGGGGTTTTCGTTGGTCGCATGTAAATTGAAAATTATGGCAATGCGCAACAAGATTAGCCCACGTCAGGATGCATCCTTCTCCCCCCAGTCTCAGTCCCATCCCCTATTGCTATTCTTCCCCTCTCTCTCCTCTTCTCTCCTCTCCTCACTCATATAACAAGTTTAAATGAATTTATTGAAGCTGGCACGCGAGCAGGAACAGTGTAGACTAAATGAATGAATGAATGAATAGACAAATGAAGTTATGACTTAATGTATTCGAAGCGCCACTCACAGTAGTAGATGCCACATCCGGTGGCGACTTGGCTGTGGCAGTTTCACAAAGGATGAAGGCAACTATTAGAAAATACTTTAAAAACTTAACTTGTCTACAAAATTCCACTAAATTTTATGAATCCGAAACTTTTTATAATTATTATTATTTTTAAATAAAATTAAATTTCAAAATAAAAGCTAAAATTTGGATACCTTGAAACACTTTGGTTACCGTTATTTAATATTTAGGTAAATCACTTTCGAGCTCAAAGGTAATTAAATTAAAAGCCTATCTTTCTTAATGTTAAAATAACTTTATTCAAACTTTCCTCAACATTTCTTCAAACTTTATTGCTTGACTAAATGAATCAAACAGAAGCCAGAATTAAAAAAATATGAAAGTGTTTGTCATATTTGTTTATTAATTTAAATATCTATTTATTATTTATATTTATATATTTCCAAAATGAACTAGATTCTAAAAAGAATTTAAAACCAATTGATGTCCTTTAATTTTTTAAACTCCTAGCATAATCTATTCCAATATGCAAACAAGATTTCATCTTAAAAATAAGGAAAATTCCAGTGTTAGAATGTCCTGCCAGAGTTGCATAGATACCTGATATTTCAGCCATATTTCAGCTGTCAGTTTGTCCGCTTGACTGTCAGTTGCACAGCGCTCTCGACTTTTTTTTATATTCTCTACAGTTGCCACTCGAGGATTTTTCTCTGCTGCTGCTGCTGCGCCATTTTGACACAGAATCCGACACTTATCCAATAGACGAGGGATGAGGATGTGGAAATGGATGAGGATGAGGACATGGATGTGACTGTGACTGTGGATGAGCTTGAGCTAGAGAATGCTGAGCAAAGATAGGGACAAGTGTTTGGCGTTCATTGGCGCAGCATTATCCAGCCAAGGGGTGATCGCGGGGATCGAGGGGAGAGGGAGGAGGGGCTGATCAGCCAAGTGCAGCAAACTTTTCAGCTTGCCTTATTATGCAAATGCCGACGAGTGAGGAGCCACCATAAGCTGCATGCCAACGTCATCGATTTATAAGTTATGCAAGAGCATCCCCATCTCCCCTCTCGCTCTATCTCTCTTAGACACCCTCTCACTCTCTGTTTGTCTGTCTTGGCCATCTGAGAATCGACTGTTTGACTACTTTGTAAGCAATGGTTTACTGTTGTACTTGCCACTTCTGCCTTTTGCTGACTGCAATCACTTTTTTTTATTTTACCCTGTGCCAAGGGTATGATAAGCTAATGCGAAAGTATGTAACAGGCAAAAGGAGGCGTGGCAGAGCCCTTTAAGTAAATATATTCTTGATTAGAATCAAGAGTCGGTTTTTATAATTTAAGTCATGACCTCACAAAACTTTTCTATCTAAATTTTAAAAGAATAAAATAAAAAAAAAATACGTAAAATAAAGTACAAACAATAATCATGATTAAAAAATGATCTTATAATTAATTTATTTCTCACAAAACTAAAAATGTTGATTAAATCATGCAGCGATAACAAATAATTTTGTTAATAATGGCAAATGAAATTTTTTTTTTTAGAATAATTTGTGTATAAAATTTAATATTGTTCGTTACAGATATTTTGAGGCATGAAAATGTTTTTGTGACTAGAATTTTACATCGTTAAGAGGTTTTTTTTAGTGTATAAACATCTAGTGTCAGAGACTAGAGTGAACAAATAATAAGAGCTTAAGACTCTAAATTTATTGAATGTTTTTTTTTCCACTCGTCGTTTTATTATTGTCAATAAATCCCACTTAATTAATATCGGGTTAAGTAAAACGACTGGTTAATTATACGACGTATTATAAATACAATAAACACACATATTTTATTTTAAATTTAGTATCAAGTATCTTAAAGTCGGGGACTCAACTATATTATTCGTATTGGACTACTTTTTGTGCTTACCAAAATCAATCTTTGGCCACGGCTCGTTCAGATTCCAATTAGAGTTCAGGTTTTTCTTTTCCCACTTCCCAATTCCGTTCCCAATTGCAAATGTTACTGCTGATTGGATGCACACAAACAAAAACTGCATATAAACAATAAAAACAATAACGAAAAAAAGTAAGAACAACATGAATAACAACAATGTATATCAATGTGCATATCTTTTAACAATGTGATTTTTAATCAAAGTTTTTTGCTCGTGGCGGCAGTTAGAAAAACTGCGAGAACGCCAAAAGAAAATCTATTTCATTGCGAACTGCAATGGGAACCAGGAATTGGTTAAGTGGAAACAAGTAAGAACTGCTGCAAGACTGGAAAATACTCTGTAACTCTCAGATACCTCAATACCCACTATACACTAGATGGCGACAGTGCTGCTTTGACTTTAATCAAATAAGCTGAAAAGAAACAGATATATTCTTTACTCGCATAAAAAAAACCAATCTCTCTCTCTCTCCCCATTCCACCACTACACAACTCGAAGAGCTAACAGCTTTACCTGGCAACTCTGATACGTATGCTAAACCAGCTCATCGATTCGATTGTAAAAGCTTTTATTATTACGCATCGATAGCAGCAGCTCACAACTCGCATGGAAAGCTGTGAGCGGTGCCAAAGCTTTGCGTAAAAGCTTCATGGCGTGTACTTGAGATCGTTGGATCGACGACTTCCACAAACGATGTATTGGAACTTTTCGAAGTTCGAGCGACAACATTACTAGCTCTGCTGCTCAGTCGGTTTTAGTTCTGTCGGAGTAAAGCAGCAACGTTCGCAAGTGGAACGTCAAGATAGAAACGTAAGCCAAAAAGCAAACAAGTAAAAAAAGACACACACACACATTCATGTACATAGAAAAAATGTAATTTAGAAACAGTTTTAAATTTTAATAAGCCCATAAAAAAAATGCAGGCTTACGACTTGATTAGGCGTAGCTCGGCAATTTGGAAGCGGCATAAGAAAGTGATAAAAAAGAAAGACGAAAAAAGTTTGCATTTTGCATGCGTATTAGATAATGAATGCAACACTGCAGACTAAAAAGCGAAGCAAACACATAACAACTGTACAACTAATAAAAAAGTGCGCATAAAAACAGAAAAAAATGCCGAAAGAAAAAACTATTTGTTGTGTGAAATATAGTTGCAGAGTCAGCTGACCTTCCCCTCGCGCCCGCTCCCTGTCGCACACTACGTGCCTCAAGGGTCTTGTGATCTTACGCTGAATAAGTAAACCCAATTGCATGAACGTTTTTTTATATGTGGATGAGCTACTTGAAAGCAGAATGCAAAATTCAATATGGTGGCTCGGCTGGGGGTTCACTTGGAGCTTGTGGCTCAATTCGGTTTGCATTTTTCCATTTGTCAGCTGACAGCATGACAGTAGTCTTGTGATCAACGTCAAAATCCAATTGTCAAATATTCGAACTCGAATATGAGAGAGGGAGAGCGAGAGTGTGTAGAGTTTGCTGAGCGCAGCTCGTATTTACGCTCGCTCTCTGGAACTCTTACTCTCCCGACTAGATAACAAAACTGGAATCGCCCGCATTTTTTTCTTTTCTTACAAATTGTATCTCAACGAGTCGAGAAAAACGTAAAAAGTAAAAAAAACACAGTTGCGAGTAATAATCATTGTTCAATTCGAATTTGTTTCGTAGAGTGAGTTTAAAAGTAGTTATTATGGCTCTCCCTTAATTAAAAGTTATCAACGTACTGGAAATCGTTTTTCGAACTTCTCCAAAGCTCTGTCACGTGAAATAAAAGCTCTGCTTATTAACTTTTATTCATTCATCGAACATAATTTAGCTTTAAACAAATAAAATAAAGAAAACAGTTGTGAATACGTCGCTTGAAATCGAAATTAAGCAATAAATTAAATAAACCTTATGGTGTAACCAAAAAAAAAAGTATATTTCTTAACCTATGTGTGAGTTAATGGACGTGTTACTGAACTCTTTCAGCCAGCGTGCGCTCCATTTGTCAGCTGACAATGATAAGAAAATTTTCAATACATTCACATATCTACTAGTGCAAAATTACCACCGTACTACAATAGAAAATTTTAGTTTTATAGCCAATTTTATTTCTCATAATTAGTGAAAAATTAGGTATTTTTTTAATATTTCTTAATTTTATCAACACATTTCCATATTTAAAGCAAAATAACCGCCATAGTGCAATAGAAAATATTTTTTTTATTACTGTTATCATTTTTATTATGAAATTGCAACTTGAAAATATTTAATAAATATTTTTTTTTCAGTTGTAGAGTCAAAATATAAAGCAAAATGTCCAACTTGAAGCGTTTCGATGATGAGGAGCGTGAGTCCAAATACGGTCGCGTCTTCGCTGTCTCTGGACCTGGTAAGTAACGCCCACTAAATCCAAAGTACAACCCTAAATTGACCCAAATTTCATTGATTAGTCGTGACCGCGGAGTGCATGTCCGGCTCTGCTATGTACGAGTTGGTGCGTGTGGGATACTATGAGCTGGTGGGTGAGATCATTCGTCTGGAGGGTGACATGGCCACCATTCAGGTGTACGAGGAAACCTCCGG
Source organism: Drosophila limbata (assembly GCA_963924055.1). Classification (NCBI taxonomy): domain Eukaryota; kingdom Metazoa; phylum Arthropoda; class Insecta; order Diptera; family Drosophilidae; genus Drosophila; species Drosophila limbata. Next base: position 15,001,649 of record OZ001353.1, read on the forward strand.
TGTCACAGTCGGTGATCCCGTGCTGCGGACGGGAAAACCTCTCTCCGTTGAACTGGGTCCTGGTATTATGGGCAGCATTTTTGACGGTATCCAGCGTCCATTGAAGGACATTAACGAGCTCACCGAATCCATCTATATACCCAAGGGTGTCAATGTGCCATGCTTGTCCCGTACCGCGAGCTGGGAATTCAATCCCCTGCACGTCAAGGTCGGCTCTCACATTACTGGAGGTGATCTCTTTGGTCTGGTCCATGAGAACACTTTGGTCAAGCACAAGATGATTGTTAACCCCCGTGCTAAGGGTACAGTTCGTTATATTGCCCCATCGGGCAACTACAAAGTCGATGATGTTGTGCTCGAGACCGAATTCGATGGTGATATCACCAAGCACACTATGTTGCAAGTGTGGCCCGTGCGTCAGCCACGTCCCGTCACAGAGAAGCTGCCCGCCAATCATCCCCTGTTGACCGGCCAGCGTGTGCTCGACTCATTGTTCCCCTGTGTCCAGGGCGGCACCACAGCCATTCCCGGTGCCTTCGGTTGCGGCAAGACTGTCATCTCCCAGGTATGTCCAACAATCTAAACAGGCAACTAAATCCGATTACTCACTTGAGTACAATCCTCAGGCTCTGTCCAAGTACTCCAACTCCGATGTCATCATCTACGTCGGTTGCGGCGAGCGTGGTAACGAGATGTCTGAAGTACTGCGCGATTTCCCCGAGCTGTCTGTTGAAATCGATGGCGTCACCGAGTCCATCATGAAGCGTACCGCTCTGGTGGCCAACACCTCCAACATGCCTGTCGCTGCTCGTGAGGCTTCCATTTACACTGGCATCACTCTGTCCGAGTACTTCCGTGATATGGGTTACAACGTCTCCATGATGGCTGATTCCACCTCACGTTGGGCCGAAGCCTTGCGTGAAATTTCGGGTCGTCTCGCTGAGATGCCTGCCGATTCCGGCTATCCAGCCTATCTTGGTGCTCGTCTCGCCTCCTTCTACGAGCGTGCCGGCCGCGTCAAGTGCTTGGGTAATCCCGAGCGTGAGGGTTCCGTCTCTATTGTCGGTGCTGTGTCGCCACCTGGTGGTGATTTCTCCGATCCTGTGACCTCCGCCACTCTGGGTATTGTCCAGGTGTTCTGGGGTCTCGACAAGAAACTGGCCCAGCGCAAGCATTTCCCCTCCATCAACTGGCTCATCTCGTACTCGAAGTATATGCGTGCTCTGGATGATTTCTATGACAAGAACTTCCCCGAGTTTGTGCCGCTGCGTACCAAGGTCAAGGAAATCCTGCAGGAGGAGGAGGATCTCTCCGAAATTGTGCAGCTGGTCGGCAAGGCCTCTCTGGCTGAGACCGACAAGATCACCCTTGAGGTCGCCAAGCTGCTTAAGGATGATTTCTTGCAACAGAACTCCTACTCGTCCTACGATCGTTTCTGCCCCTTCTACAAGACCGTCGGCATGCTGAAGAACATCATTGACTTCTACGACATGGCCCGTCACTCCGTTGAGTCGACGGCTCAGTCCGAGAACAAGATCACCTGGAATGTCATTCGTGAGGCTATGGGTAACATCATGTACCAATTGTCCTCCATGAAATTCAAGGTAACATACAAAAACTATATTTAAGATTATATAAATATTAAATTGCGTTTTGTTATATTTTATTTTTTCAGGATCCCGTCAAGGATGGCGAGGCCAAGATTAAGGCTGACTTCGAGCAGCTGCATGAGGATTTGCAACAGGCCTTCAGAAATCTGGAGGATTAGAGCACATTGGCCGTACTTTTACACCCTAATCTTATATTGTTATGTAGTTAACTTTTAAAAATGGCAACAGAAACGTTCATATTGCGTACAGTTCCGTCAAAACAATTCCGTGCAACGCAACAAAAGATTCCAAAAAACAAAACGAAAAAAAAAAAAGTTTTCAAAAAAATGTAATGAAATACTATTGTTAACATTCCTCTTCTAATAGCCTGAGAGATGAAAACATTCCGGCCTGCGGTTGCTTCACAACTTCTTCCCCTCACCACCCCTCTCCCCCATCTATTTACCCCACGGCCATCCTCAAAGCAACAACAACAGCAACGTAAATAACGTCCTTCTATGTACTTCCATACACATATACATACGCAGAAGCACACACACATACACACACGCGCGCAGATACGCAAATACAAATGCATGCATAGTATTATTGTTTAATGAATGGAAATTCTTTTGTTTATTTGTGAAAAAGTCATGTTTTCTCCTTGTTTGTTTGTTTGTTAAACTTATGTAAATATTTAAAGTATGAAATATTAAATGTACGAATAAAGTGCAAACAACAAATACATTTAATGTAATTGAAAGTCAAATGGCCTTTCACTCTCTTATCATTTCTACTATATAACCTCAAGTTTTGCCCCTCCCGCTCTGCTCTAATCGATTGACCTCAACTGTAATTATTGTAATCAAGTCTCATGCCCAAAGTAGAGTGAATATTTAGTATGATATTTTCATGTTTTAATGAGCTTACAAATTATAAATTTAAATGGTCCCCTAAGGTAATTATTATATATTAGTAACACCGTTTTTCTCCGAGAACATGAGCATGTAGAGCTTCAATAATTAGTTTGATATGATCGATCGATAAGTGAAACGATTATCTGTACAACCTTTCTAAACCTTTTCCACTCAGGTGAGTAACATTTTCTAACGCTTTTTGATGTACCGATCTTTTTAAGAAATATAGCTTGGAAATGGTATTTTAATTTGAAAGATTACAGAAACTCGAAGATTTTTCTTCTTGAAGGCTAAAAATTGTTTAAAATATTTTTAATTATCTACTTTTTATTATCCCACCATGGGAGTAGATTTTCCAAAAATCTTAAGACAAATTTAGATTTTACATGCTGAATATTATCAATTTTTTCCCTTTAAGAGGGCAATTTTTTAATGTCGGAGTGCACATTTTCATCCCTAGTCCATAGCTGATAATCCAAGTAGATCTTTTTGATCCGATTTCTGTGGCCATTTATCATACAATCAAGATCAAATGATATTTTCTATTCCTGACAACAAATTTACATGCAATAAAACAACACAAAAAACTCTTGAAACAAAATTGTTCGTTGTTATTAACCAATATTGAACACAATAAATTGTCTTCATAATGGATCGTCCAAAATGTGAATGCTCGAAGAAGAGTACCTCCAAGAAGCCTCCAAGAAACGACATGACGACGACGTTGCCAGATGAGGTGGAGAAACTGGAGAAACTAGAGAAAGTGGAGAATCTAGAGTTCAAAGAGACGTTAGGAAAACGAGAGACGCTGCTGAGGTCAGAGAAGCTGAGCAAAAGTGAGAAGCTAAAAAAACCAGAGAAGTCAAAGGGACCCGAGAAGCAGGGAGAGAAGTTATGGAGTCCGAATCCGCTTAAATTTGATGGTGCTACGAATACTTCATTCGTTAGTGAATCGATTAAAGATATAGAAGAGGAAGTGGAAATGGTAATGGAAATACCCGTGACAGTTCATGAGATTGGGGTTGAACAGAAACCGTCAGGCTCGCGATCGGTGACAATGAATGAGAATTTGAAACGAGTCGATTTGGATGGGTATCAAAGAGGACGAGTCTTTGGCGTCTCTGGGCCTGTGGTCAATGCCGAGAAGATGGCCGGCTCGGCGATGTACGAGCTGGTTCGTGTGGGACACTTTCATCTGGTGGGGGAGATCATTCGCCTTGAGGGTGACATGGCCACCATTCAGGTGTACGAGGAAACCTCGGGCGTGAGCGTCGGAGATCCCGTTTACCAGACGGGCAAGCCGCTATCGGTCGAGCTGGGACCAGGAATTATGGGCAGCATCTTCGATGGCATCCAGCGGCCTTTGCGGGCGATCAGCGAGCTGACGAAGTCCATCTACGTGCCCAAGGGCGTCAATGTCTCGAGTCTTTCGCGGAGCATTGAGTATCCATTTGTGCCGGCCAAAGTGAGGATCGATGATCTCATAACTGGCGGCGATATCTATGGCTATGTTCAGGAGAACAGTTTGGTGGAGCATCGTTTGATGTTGTCGCCACGTGCTCAGGGCAGAATCACGTGGATTGCCCCTGCCGGCAGCTACAATGTTGACGAGATTGTCATCGAAACGGAGTTCGAGGATAGGATCTCCAGACACTCGATGCTGCAGGTGTGGCCAGTGCGTCAGTGTCGTCCCGTGGTCGAGAAGCTGCCCGGCGTGAATCCTCTGCTCACGGGACAACGTGTCCTCGATGCCTTCTTCCCCTGTGTCCAAGGCGGCACCACCGCCATACCAGGAGCCTTTGGCTGCGGCAAGACCGTCATCTCACAGGTAGGTGAAGATATTCCTATAAGGAGTATTATTTTTAAGCTCTCTCACAGGCCCTGTCCAAGTACTCCAACTCGGATATCATCATCTACGTCGGTTGTGGCGAGCGTGGCAATGAAATGTCCGAGGTATTGCGGGATTTCCCCGAGCTAACCGTGGAAATCAACGGGGTGTCCGAGTCCATCATGAAGCGTACCGCTCTGGTGGCCAACACCTCCAACATGCCAGTCGCTGCTCGTGAGGCTTCCATTTACACTGGCATCACTCTGTCCGAGTACTTCCGTGATATGGGTTACAACGTCTCCATGATGGCTGATTCCACCTCCCGTTGGGCCGAAGCCTTGCGAGAGATCTCTGGTCGTCTCGCCGAGATGCCCGCGGATGCGGGTTATCCCGCCTATCTGGGAGCCCGTCTCGCCTCCTTCTATGAACGCGCTGGACTCACCAAGTGCCTCGGCAGTCCCGAACGCGAGGGATCTGTGTCGATTGTGGGTGCGGTGTCTCCGCCTGGTGGAGACTTTTCGGATCCTGTGACCTCAGCCACGTTGAGCATTGTCCAGGTTTTCTGGGGTCTCGACAAAAAGTTGGCCCAACGTAAGCATTTCCCATCAGTCAATTGGCTGCAATCCTACTCCAATTACATCCGATCACTCGACTCTTACTACGAGATTGAAAGTCCCGAATTCGTCGAGCTGCGGGCTTTGGCCAAGCAGGTGCTCCAGGAGGAAGAGGACTTGGCGGAGATTGTCCAATTGGTGGGCAAAACCTCGCTCAATGAAACGGATAAGATCACCCTGGAAGTGGCCAGGTTGCTGAAGGATGACTTCCTGCAACAGAACTCGTACAGCGTCTACGATGCCTTCTGTCCCTTCTACAAGACGGTGGGCATGCTGAAGAACATGATGGTCTTCTACAAGTGCGCCATTCAGGCCGTGGAGAATACGTCTCATCAGGAAGCCCATGTCACCTGGGGCCTCATCCGGGAGCGTGGCTCACAGGTCCTCTACGATCTGGGCACCATGAAGTTCCTCAATCCCAAGGACGGCAAGGAAGTCGTGGAGGAAGCGCTGCAAAAGATCCACGATGATGTCGTCAAAACCTTATCGCATTTGGAGGAGAATGTCGCATCCTATAGTTAGATAATATGGAATCAATCTTAATTGTTCACACTTGCCACTAGCTCGTGTCTGTTACAATAAATTTATTGTACATTTTAAAATAATTCTACGTGTTTTATTTATTTAAAAAGAATTTACTCTTTAAGATTTCTTTAACCCTCGACAGTCATTAGTCGTCGTTTCGACGACTCTTCTCCCTTTTTTCTCGTTTCCCTTAAATTTTTTTTGCTGATTTTTCGCACAACATTAGAGCAAAGTCGCAGACTTGATTGGAATTTTGGTATGGGCAGTAGTCAAACCGTTACGCAAATATAAAAAAAGTGTGACTTTCAATTAGTCCCCTTTTAAGCGACGAGTGAAAAGAATTTCTAGCAAAAAATGCCAAAAACACCATTGTGGAGAGCATCAATTTGAGCTTTGTGCCTCTTGTATAAACTGAAAACTTTCGTGCCCAAAAAGTTGTAAGCATTAAGCTTAAATTTGTGTCCTTAATTTATGAATTTTTTGAATTTTTGAACCTATGTTTTGTAAGCCAAGCAAAATAAAGAAGACCTTCGAAATATTAATTTATAAATAATAGAATAGAAGAAATTGTCTTGAAATTATTTATTTTTAATATATATAAATAAAATAATAGAAAAACAAATTTTTTTTTGTGGACTTTAAAGCCCAGGATTATTTTGATTGATTTTTAAAGTATGTCGTCGTCGATTCGACGTACGATGAAGTCTACGTTCCTTTAATAACGATGTCTGTCCAGTGTTAAAAATGTTTAAGCGGATTAAAAAAACAAAAAAGCCATAAAAGAAATATTTGCGAAATTTTTATAAATTTTTTTAAGATTATACATATGTATTTTCCTTTCGAATTACTTTATATTAAGTTAAACATGATAAATTAATTTTTTTATTAATGTATTTAATGTCAACTAAGTGCAGTTGACCAAATGTACTTTTAAAAATTAATATAAAATTAAGTAACATAATACGCTTTTAAATCAATGCGAATTTTATTTAAATTTAAATTCAGACTGAAAGTATAGAATTCTGATCTATTCTCTAAAATCTATCTAAAACATTCTGTCTTTTCTTAAGTTTATTTTCATTTTATTGTAATTGTTTTTGTAACTATACATTTCAAGTATTTTATTAATTTAATTAACGTCTTCTCCTTCAATAGTGTTCGGTGCAACTGCCTCAGTGCTCATTAGTTTTACTCGAAACTAAAACACTGCTTTCAACAACATTTTTGTTGTTGTTTCTGCAGCTTAAACCGCATCCTTCCGTTTGCATAAAAGTCAGAGGTAGTTAGTCCTTTTTTTTGGTAATATTCAACGCAAATTCGTTCGATAATTTTCGCAACGCCAAGCAAATGTCGACAAAATTCGTTGATTTATACGAAAAGTTTATTAATGCGCTCAAAAAGCAGCCGAAGCTTTGCCACGCCCTCTTCAGAGTCTCCGGCCACCGCCTCCATTTTCGCAAAGTACCAAAAATTTGCCAAGACCAACGTCACAACCCTCAAGGCAACAAAAATGCAGAGATCGATTTCGATTCAATTAGTGGAAATTAAATGTAAGTATACACACAAACACACACACACGTGGGTATGTGTATACATATTTGTTGCAGTGCATTTGTATTTGTACGTTTGACTTTGCCGATAAGCTGTTTGGGGGCGTGGCAGAGTCAGCGGGATGGCGGGGGAGACTAAAGGCATTGCGATGATTACATTTCCGCAGCCAAGTAACCAACTCAGCCATAAAATGAGCGCAAAAAAATATATAAAATAGAAGTAGACGAGGAATCAAGCCAAAAATCAGTTCAATTGCAAATTGAAAATCCCCTTACAACTTCCGTTTCCGCTAGCGAGCGAGAGCGCTAATGGGGGAGCCAGAAAGAGAGAGTCGCTCGGCTGCCATGACAAACGTGGCGTATGAGCAATGTGCACTAATTGGCCGCCCATCGATGCCGTTTGCAGTTTCGGTTGCCACCAGGGGCCAAAAACAACAGTTATGGAGCCAAATCCCTACTTAATAAATCAATGTAAAGTGAATATGCTACAATAACATAAAAAAAGCCAACGTTTCTAATTAAGTTGTAATTTTCATCAAATCAGTTATAGTTAGTTAGTTAATAAATTAACAAATAAATTATTACTGAAATTATTACCTGCTTTTAATTTGTATTTATTAAAACCAAAAATAGCACTTATTTGGAATTTTTATTGTTAAAGTTACAAGCTAAAATACTTCTAAACTTTAATTTTTAAACTCAAAACATTTAACTGAATTTCGTAAAGAAATTCAATGTATTCTTTTGTAGTTTAACAATTTTTACGCTTTTGGGTGCATAAATAACAATCATATATACTTTATTCCAAAATGTTATTATTATTTTGTAATTTTGGAATAAAAAATTAAATAAAATAATAAAAAAACAAGTGTTACATTGTAATTTTTATATCAATACTTTTAACAGTTGCCGTCACTTTTTACCACTGTCAGTGGCACTGGGGCCTGCCACCAGCCACAACCACCCAAACAGCCCAGCAGCTCAGACAGCCTCTCATTTCAGCTGCCATTTCGAGATGCCAGTTGGCAGCTTTTGGCTTTAAGCCGGAGTTTCATAGCAAAAGTTCAACCGAGTTCAGCAGGTCGGGAGTGGATAGGGAGTCTGGGGGTTGGGGTAGGGATTGGGGGCGTTATTGCATAATTTGAAGGGGTTAAGCCATTGAGCTTTAATGCAAAAATTTCAATTGAACGTCAAACAGTCAATTCGCTTTAGCGGCGATAATCGTAAAAGGATAATGGCGCTAAAAGCGCATAAAAAGGCAGCGCAAGAGCATCAAGTCAGTAAGGAAAGGAATCAGCACCTACACTCAAGAGAGAAAGGGAGAGAGGGAAAGAGATTCACTTGCAGTGAGCAAGCGTGTATGACTGTGTGTGTGTGTGTGTGTGTGTGTGTGCCGTCTGCTGTGGACGCTGTTGGGCATAAGTGTGCACTCAATTAAAGGATATTTTCGGGCGCAAAGCTAACGGCCGTTTCATCTAGCCTGTTAGATAAACCCCATCGCATTGACCAGGAAAAGGATTGAAAGATAGAGAGAGAGAGCGAGGAAGAGAGAAAGAGAGAGATTGAGTGAGCAAACTATTTTTAGCACGACTGAAGTAAATGGAATAAATAAAAATATCTGAAAAAGCAGATAAAAAAACGAAAAAAAGTAGCTTAGAACTATTGGATTTGCATAACCGATAGATAGAAATGGAATATCCAATATACACAACACATAAGTATCTTAAATTTAAGTTATTAGCTTATTTGCAGCTTAGCTTAATCAAATTACAAAAATATCATTGCCATTTCGAGTTTTAGAGAAACTTTACTAAAAAATAATCTAAAATTCAAAAATCAAAATCTATTTATGTTAGACTTAGAAAAATGCCAAAACTAATCGAATTTCATATCAGCCAAAATTGAATCATGTACTTCAAGTCTTAATCAGCAATTGTTTTGCTAAATTACAAATTCTAAATTCGAATTGAATGCTTTTAATTATTTTTAAAATTTATACTTTTATCAGGCTATCATACCGAAAAAAATACCGTTTCTAAGTTACGATTTCGGTAAAGCTAGAATTTTTGTTTTCGGTTATGCAAAGTCTTAGGATATCGGTTTCGCAACGGTTATCGTTTATTTGTTTCTTACGGTTTCGAAACAAACATTTTTTGATTTTAAAAAAGATTTTTCTATTTAATGGGATTTTTATTCAAGTAAATATAACAATCAAAAATTAGTTTTCAAAACCACGATCACACATTATCAACAAAATTTAATTTAACTATTGATTGAACCGAAACTAACCGTTAAGTTTGAATCGGTTACTAAACAGTTATTTCGGTTTTTTTGTTAAAATGTCACAATATATCAAAATAAAAATTATCAAATTAAATTTATTCATTGAATTGAATTCGCATTTAATTTTCGGAGTATTTTTTTGCAGTGTATCAATGACAATGACAATCCTTTCGAGAATGCATTACCTAATTTTGGTTCGTACTTTTTAATACACAAATATATTCACATATAATCATGTTAAGGGGGCGTGTCACATGTTTTGTTGTTGTTGTTGTTGTTTTGTTTGGGATTGCCGCAAGGCCAAAATGGTTATCATAAGCAGACGTCAAGGACACAATCGTTAGCGTCTTTAGCTGCCATTTTTGGGGGGCAACTTAATTTGCAACTTATACGCAAAGTCCTTTTGATTCTGTTATTCTTTGAGCTGGCGCTGCGAAAGTCCTATCTCTTTCTCTTGCTCTCTCTCTTTTCTCTCTCTGTTGACCCACGCTGTTGTTGTTATTGTTTTGCTTGATGACGATATGTCCTTTTGAGCAGATTTATAACGCCTGCAGTTATTTGCCAAAGTTAAGCGAACCTTTTCTTTATTTGGTTTTTCCTCGATTTTATTTTTTTGTATGTTTTTTGGGCCTTACTTAGTTTTGTATGCAAAAGGGTCCTGTCGCTCATTGTCCTTTTTGGCCACAGTTACAGAGCATTTGCTCCTACGATTGCTATTGTTGTTTTTGTTGTTGTTTGATATGCTCCTGATTAAGAGAATTTAAATTAAGCCTATGCAAATGCGCCCCGAGCTGTTTTGATGCTGTTGTTGTTTTTAATGCTGTCGTTGTTGTTGCAGCACGAGTATCCTGTTTCAAGTGTTGCCCCCACTTAACTATTCCTGCCGAATTATTATGACCGCGTTATCGCACTGCACTGGCCAAAGTTGACACGCCCATACGCCCACGTGATATGCGCTTAATATATATTCACTTGCATACATATATACATACATACATCCATACATATGTCGACTTTCCACAGTTCTACAAAATGTGACAAGCAACATGAAAACAAATCAAATCTTTCAAAAGTTCTAAATTTAATATAAGAAGAATATGAAAAGAATCAATTAAGTTAATTTATTAAAAGAAATTGGCAAAAATTAAAGTATCAACTTGATTTGAAATAATGTAAAATGATTTTCTAGGTCATTGCATTTAACAAATCAGATCTTTTAAAACGGTTATGCGTCTTTTGAGTTTTCGGTTATCGGTCGAACAAAATTGTTGTATATATCGGTTTGTATATACTGTTGAAAATACTGGTTTTTTGTATGGTTCGGCTTTGAAATACCGGTATGATTTCGGTTTACCAGAGAATATTAAAATCAAAATACAAATTAGAAAGAAAATCAAATTTTGCTTTAAAAAAATGTTGTTTTTGACCGAACCGAAATTAACCGATATGCATGAATCGGTTGCTTTCGGTTTTTTTTTCCGTTGAAAGAAATTCTTTGTTGCGGGTTAGGTATAGGCTGGATTCGAATTACACTTGAAAACCTCTTTGAATTGGTCAACCTCATTTGCATTAATTTTTTTATAAATATGATTTAAAATGATGTAAGTTAATTTTGCAGGTTATTGTATTTTAAAACCAATTCTTGTTTTTTTGTTAGGCTTAAAAGAATACAAAAGTATGAAAGCAGAGAAAATTGAGAATTGATCTATAAGCTAATATAGTTCAACTTTTTTTAAAATTAACAAACATAAATATTTCAAAGAATTTAAGTGTCTTAAATTTTGTGAAAAAACCACACTCACTCTCATATCCGCATAATCACGAACATATTCCAACACACATACACACCTACAATCTCCATTCAAAAAGTTTAACCATAAAAAATTAGCTCGCTGTTGTCACCGCCACTGTTGTTGTTGTTGTTGTTGTTTTTGTTGTTGTTGTTGTTGTTGCTGTTGCTTTTACTTTTGTGGCATGTCGGCCCATCATGCCACAACTGGCCTATTCGAAGAGAAGCTGCCGCTTTATTCACTCAGCCCTCATAGTAGACTTGCTTGCTACGCAGATAATGAAATTGTTGAGCAGAGTGCAAAAAAAAGAGAAACCGAAATAAATGAAGAAAAAGAATGAAAACCGAGAAAAGTTTAACGTCCTGTTCATCAGACGAGGCAAACATTTTAAATACAAAAGGATATGCGTGGGCAGACGGCAATTCCCAGCACTCAGTCCTCGATCCTTGCTCCGCGCTCCGAGCCGCCGTGACATTGACGAAACGCTCGAAATTCACTGCGCTGCTCAACTTCAGCCTCCCAGTCTCCCTCTGTGACCAGGAGGAGTTCTTTATATGCTTTGTTACTTTGCGGTTGCTTCTCCAGTTTCTGTTCGTCCTGGTTTTCGTCATTGTTGTGTTTACTTATCCCTGTCGAAAAATTTGGTGAAACTCATTGAAGCGCGTCCTTGATGCGGCAGGAGTGTGAAGAGTGTAGGGGCGGCAGGGGGGCGTGGCAGACTCAGCAACTGGGAGTCCTCGTTTCCAAGCGAGACAGAGACTGCATTTAGTCAAAAGTGATTGAAAAGGCATTTTGTTATAATGCCAACTTAATGACAACGAAATTACAGCAAAAGCCAAGCCAACGCAACAACAAAAACAACAATGAGTAGAGAACAAGTAGAGCAACAAGAAGAAGAGATACACGGAGAACAAGAAGAAGAAGAGCATCAACCCACGCGACGCTCAGCTAAATGAGTTTCAAATACTTTGAGACCAGCCAAAAGTTGCTGCCACAACGTACAACGTACAACGTACAACGGTACCCACGGTCTCGAGAAGATAAATTTATCTAAAGTAGATTTATGTAGATATACCAAATGTTCCGAATTTAGATTTTGAAATCAATTTAGAAAATTAAACCAAAAGGACACTGTTAACCCAAATCTGAAAAATTTTATCATGCATAGTTATGGAAGCCGAGATTTTATCCAAATATGTCTTGGGAATAAAGACGAAACTTTTTTAGATATTGGGGAAAAAAATGGAAAAAGTAGACGATTTTGGAAAATACATAGTTTTCGAAATGAATTCAATTTTGATGCAGAATCAAAGTAGAGACCAAACAATGATAGTGATTTAACTTCCGCAAAGAAATCGGTTAAGTTAAACAAAATTATGGAAGTTCAAATTTTTTTAAAAAATGTAGTGTTAAATTTCAAAAATTTAAGCATGAAAAAAGTGCACAGTTTTGGAAAAAAATTAATTTTTCGAAATGAATAAAATTTTGGTGCAGAACTTTTTTAGAGACCAAATCAAAAAAAAAATTGAAATTCGATATAATATAATATATTTTTACATCAAAAGAAGAAATCATAATTTTTGTAGAAAATAAAATTGTCGCTTTGCTTGTCTGAATTAGTGAATATTGCTGGAAAATAGAAATCAAATATATGTACCTTTGATAAACATATTCTGTCGAAAAAAACCTATCAAGCACTAAACAATGTTCAACTCTATGAGAGAAGTTTAACCCAAAGCTTGGAATGTAAATCAATGCAGCCAATGCAATGCTAACCAAATGATCTTTTAGTTAAAGGATATTATCCAGCCATTAAGGACGATGGTGTCTATTGACAGACAGTTCAACTGATTTGCCAAATCCGACTTTTCGACATGCCAAAAGAGCAATAACACAGACTTTGAAATCGTGACGCTTTCAACGTTGAAGCAAACAGCAAAAAGTGTTTCAATTATTAATGTTAAATAAAATGCAGTAGAGTGTCCATTGCACAAACACACATATACATGCTGGTATTGGAAATGCAAATGTAAATGCAAAAACAAATACAAATACGAGGAAATGCGATGGTTTAACGGAGTTGCCTCACTGTGCACGTAGCCGAAAAGTATGCTATTGAAATATTTATGCATTGCTCGTTCACTCGTTTGCTTTGTTTGCCAGCCAGACTGTGCATGTGTGTGTTTGAGCACGTGTGTGTATGTGTGTGTACATGTGTGTTTGTGTGCGGCTGATTAAGCATTTGACATACATATTTCTTTGCAGCAGCAGCTCGGCAGCGAGTTCAAAGCATATTAGACATGCAAAAAACAACACGTGCTTACACGCACACTATATCTAACTCATTCTCTCTCTCTCTCTCTCTCCTTAACCTTTTCCATCTCTGTCTGCTCGTTGTCTGTGTCGCATTTTCCTATTAGCAGCCAGTCGAGCAACAATTCGCAACAAAATATGCAAATGCAGCCAAGCGAATGAGCTGAAATACCCTTCAATTCCCTTCCCTTTCCTTCCCCACCAAACTTTGTTAACTGAATCTCTTATACTCTTACCACTTTGCCGCATTGTTTTCTCTCAGTGTCTCTGTTTGTCACTTGCCGCCTGAATGATTCGTAGCCAAATTTATAGCACGTGCTGCACAACTTTTCTTTTGGCCACAAAAAAAACGAGAAGAAAAAAAAAATCTAGTTTTTACCCTTATTCTTATCTCACTTGCCACAGCATAAGATTGAATTGGCCCAAAGTTTTACCCAACTAACAAGAGAAATGTTATGTTGTCTTTTTAATTGAATTCGAAAGACTGCATAACTGAAATCGCAAAGCCAGCCAAAATCTTGACCAAGAAAGCTCAAATCCACAGTGCACAGATAGACATTTCGACCATTTGGACCATTTGGCCCATTCGACAGGCAATAAAAATGTTGTAAAAATCGCCAAAAGTAATTTCAACAAGTAATCAAAAGTGTTTTCAATTTGACGACTAGTAGATACTCTAAAATTTAGTCTACATAATATTTTTTACTCCGACTTGAAAAACACAAAAATAATAAATTCAATCAAAATGAAATAGAATTATCAATTTTAATTGTTGATCTTATGAGAACAATTGTGAAATAATATAGTTCAACTGTAATTTTTATTTCAAGAACATAACATATAGAATACAATTTTTTTTCTCTGAAATGTAACAAATGTTTTCAGCAATTTAATGCTTCATCTCATATCTAAACAACTTCAATTGAAGTTAGCTGACAAAGTGAATGTACTCCGTGGAATAGAGTATGAAAGGCGAGCGAGTTGCTTGTGAGTGAGCAGCAGATTACATGGCGATTGCCAGCTGGCGATAAGGGCTAAGACCAGGTCGTCTCGTATCCGTAACCCGCATTCGCATTCGATTCTCACTCGCATTCTCACTCGCACTCGCATCCGCATTCTCATCCACAATTGGTGGCCCTGCTCAATTAGTTGGCGCATTAAGGGATCTCTGCAGCTGGCCAAGTCGAAGGAATTTATTGTGTGTGTTTGCCAGGCCGAGTTTATACTTCGAAGTGTTGGTGTTAGTGTTAGACGCTTATCGCTGCAACCAGGCGCTGAAGAAGTCGACTACACTCTTCTCCTGCTACCCTCTTACCAAGTGCTGACTGCGCTTGGACTCGTAATTGACTTGTTGCCAAGTAATCGTTGCCTGTTAACTGCTGTTGTCAGGGGATTATCTACAGTTCAGTTGAAATCGACTTTTGGGCCACCCATCTCCTGAATCAGGATCTTCCTTATCCTGATGTAGTAGCTCGTAACTCCCAGCTCATTGAAGTGCATGAAAAGTGAAAAACAATAAACATGCTTAGCACAGTCTTCAGTTCCCTTCCGTTCTACTGTTCTCCTTCTGTCTTCCTCTTGCTGCTGTTAGTTAATTCGAGTGCTTTGTTTTGCTATTGAGTCTGCTTTCGAATTGCTGGCTAATTGGTTTTGCATATGTCGAGAGAGTCCTTCGCAGCTGATCCACCTGGCACCAGCTCTAAATGCCCTCAAGTGTAGCGGCTACAATCTGCACAGCACTCCTCTATCTGCCCCTATCTGCAATCGCCTCATCTCTGCGGCTTTGGCGGAAACTGGCAACAAGCAGCGTCCGCAGCAATCAACGCACTCGCACCACCTCCAACTCAATCTGTTCCCCTCTGTTGGTCACTTTAAAGCCATTGCCATAAATGTTACATTCGGCTTTTAGCGTGCTGCGGATGTGTGTGGCTTTGATTGGGAGGGAGCTTGATGAATGCAGATGAGGCTAGCCAGCAATTTGGTCTCGGCTTTTCAAAAGTCAACGCCAGCAGACGGCTTATTTCAATCTATATACGTTAAGCACCTACGTGGCCTCCAATTCCCACTCCCACTCCTCCCTCTCTCCCCCTTCAAACCACCCACTTAATACGGTGGTGCCAGCGTTGCAAGCCTCTCATACAGCAACCGCATTTGTGGTCTGTCGACTTTTCCACTCCTCATAAATTGTATACTTTGTTGCGCCACATAATTCGTGGAAAGGGTATTCATAATCTGTGTCTTCCTTTGAAAGGGCATGAATAAAAAAATATGTTGCTAAGCGCAAAGCTTTCAAACGTTACTATCGGTGGCAATGTCGATTCATTTGCAGTGATCAAGCAGTGGGAATCATTTGCCATCTGTGATTTTATTTTATTTTTTATTTTGTAACTATACAAAAATAATAACAAAATAAAGTTAAAGTTAGTTTATCCTAAAGCAATTCTGCAAAATGAACAGAAGTAATGACTATTTATGATTTAAGTTCATATTTACTATCGTTAATAGAGAGATTATAAGTTAAACTCAAACTGCCTTAAATTTGCAACTTTGCAGCTGTTTTGTAGGTTTAAAAGGTCTGTGGTCATCGGAAATAAAGTATTTGCCATTTTCCATAGTCTGTTTTATTCACATCAATTAAATCCCATCAAAAAATATTCTTTAAAGATTAATCATAAATAAAGGTAAAGGCTGTTATTTAATGCTCCATAGCATTATTCTGATATACATATGTAAATACATACATACTTTAGCTTTCATAAGCATTAGTTTTCTTATCCACAGTCTCTCGTTTTTTTTTTTTGTTTAACCGTTTGTGTTTTTAAAATTTATCTTTACAATGAAAGCTATTCACAAATAAATGCTCCACAAATAAAGTACAGCTTGCAAACCCAATAAACTTTAATTCAGTTCGACTTCGAAATATCTTTATAAAGGTTTTCTAAAACTAATGCTTCAATTTGCATGTTAGTATTTATATCTTATATACATATGTACAGATATACCTAATCAACTTGTTTCTGAGCTGACATAGTAACTGAAATAATTTTATTTCTCTGACCTTCTCTCTTTCACTTTCAAGGTAATCTACAAGTATTCGAATGAATCTTGTTATAGCTTGTTATAAAACACCTCTTCACAGTCACACACACACACACACAAACCACACTCAACTATACACATTTACATACACATTTTTGTATATGAATAGAAAGCTTCATTTTCATGCCAGCATGTCAGACATTTTTCAATGGCTGTCTCCCTTCGACTACTTAATGCGCTTTTAAGCGCGCTAATTAAAAATGTGGCAACTCACGTTGCGTTTTTCCTATTACCCTGAACCCCCTACCACCCTCCCCTTCCCTATTACCACTCCCCCCTGTAGCCAGCATCCTCCTTCCTCATGTCATTTATCCATAATAGCGTCAGTGGCGGTTGCGTAATTAACGCCTTCACTTTTGGCTCAGACGCAGCTGCTCAACTAACCCCACCCCCCCCCTTCTACCCCCTCTTCACTCCCCTCTCCATCATCCACCTTGCCATGGCATTGTCGCTGCTTTACTTATATTGCATATTAATAATAAAATGCAACGTCGAGTCGAGTCGAGAGAAAGCTAAAAATGTAATAACTCTTGTTGTGGCCACGCCCCCAAATCCAAATCCGTAGCCTCTTTTGCGTGGTTGGGAGTTGAGGGAGGGAGCGATGATGTTGCCGTCTCTTTTGTTAAGCTGCTTTTATCCGCAGGTGTTGCTATTGTTGGTTTAACGTTCTTCAAAATGAATGCATAACATTTTTTACTTCTATTTTTTGATCCAAGGATTTGGCGCACAAGTCCAAGCTGCTTATTAATTCAAAAATTGAGCGCAGCTAATAGGCTTATCCCGCCCTTAAGTATTCAAAAAGAAATCCCAACCAGTTTCCGTTCCTCCTCCTCCTCCTTCTTCTTCTTCTTCTCTCTATATGCTCACCGCCTTAATTGTGCGCTAATTCTAATTATCAGCAACACATTCGAGATGCAGACGACGAGGAGAAGTCTCTTCCATTGCTTTTCTCTCACTCTCTCCCTCTCTCACTCTTTCCCTCTCTTTCTCTCTGTTCTTCAGCTTGCTGCTAACGAGTGTTTATTAATGCTGCTAATGGCGAGCTGCCGCCTTTGATGACGCCCCGTTCTTCCCTATTCTTCTGCGGGCCCGGCCTTCGAGTGTCCTGGCCAAGTCCTTTATGCGACTCCTCTTACAAAATTCACGCGCGCCACGCAATTAGCACACAAATATTTCCGCATGTATTTCTTTCTTTTATATTTCATGTACCCATTTAAAATGTAACGACAAAAAAAGGGTATAATACGTTTGAGCGACAACTACAAACCAATATAATAGAACTTAATAGGAACATTTAGAAAATGTGAAGTATATTTTAAAAATTTTATACTTTTTAACAACTGAGTTCGATTTGGGGGTATTAAAAAAATCTATTTTTTCTTTAGTTTTTTTTTTAATAAATTTATTTATTTTTAAATGGTGCTCTTTTAATTTTCATAATTACTCCAGATTTTTCTTTGCCATCTGCTTTCCAAAAAATTAAAGTTTAAAGATATCCAAACATATATTACCATGAGGTGTGGCGTATACATATACAATATTTAAATATAAATATATTTGAGTGTTTGAACTTACAGGGTATCAGCTTATTGAGCAACTCTCCTTAACTATATAGTGCAAATATATATTTTTTTCCTCTCAAGCGTCCATAAAATGCTTCAACCGAATTGTAGTAATTACAACAATTTGCATAAGCGGCCAGCAGGCAACGGACAACGGACAAGGGACAAGGAGTAAGGAGTAAGGAGCAAGGGGTCAACGGGAAGCGGCAACGAACGGAAATCAAAAAGCGCAAAGCACAAAAGTATGCTACGCATTTTGCAATTTATTCATGCTGACAGGGAACGGGAACGGGAGCGGGAACAGGAACGGGTCAACAGCAACTGAAGGGTAAACGGAATCGGAATCGGGCAGCGAACAACCCAAAAAATGCCGCTAATTATGTAATATGAAAATGTGACGACGACATCGTCAAGGACAAGGACATGGACACGAATCAGGAGCACACAGACTAAGCCGGAATTATTTGCATATGGTAAGTAGGCACGCAGACATTACCCTTTTTTACTGTGGAATACCCTGGAATAAATTTCCGGTCTGTGAATTTATGCGACTATTTAAGACACAGTATCACATGTTTACTAAAGAATACATCTTTATTCTCTTTACTATAGACCTATTTATAATAATCGACACAGCTTTCGGCTTGCTTACAGGGTAACTTCTAGTCGAGCAGTCTTAACTTTGATTCTTCCTTATTTGCCTTTTTACTTTCGCCATTACAAAATTCAATTAACACTTTGCATTCCTTAACCAAAATACATTTATATGTTTGGAAGAGGGCGCTCTGATTTCATTTAAACTGATGGCACTTTTAATACTCTGTAAAATAAGAATGTACATAATGTAAAATAATAATGATTACAATTAAAAATTACAATAAAACCAATAAATATGGCTAATCACTTACAAGGCATAATAAGTAAACAAAATGCCCAAAGCAAACCATGAAAAAAACTGAGCACAGGAAACGTAAACAGGCGCATGGAATTGCAATTCGTGTTTATACACTTTATGTACATATATAAATAATAAAAAGAAATACAAATATATATAGTTATTTCGTTGATATTTGCATAGCCGCCAAGTGAAAAACGCAATTTAAATTTTTTCTTTTTTCTTTTGATCAAATTTATTACATGGCGTCGATGCTGAAAAACATATGAAAAACAAATTTTGCAATCGGCGCTTATTTTCTTAAAATATTATCATCTCAATGGCAATGTGTGTGTGCCTCTGTGCATGTGTATTTGTGTGTGTGTGTCTCTGTGCAGGACAATTAAAATCATGCAACAATATTGCAGTGCACAAGAAGAGAGATAGAGATAGAGAGGAAGACAGACACACGCAGGGATACAGAACAGAGAGACACAGAAACGCAGTTGCCAAACGTGGTTGCCTCGGGCCGGGCCGAGCCGGGCGCCTAGTAAATGGTAATCAACGCAAATCCTCCATAGAGCACCGCACATGGATAGGCAATCAGCAGCTGTTGATGGTCCATGGAGAATGCCGTGGCGAATAGTTTCGATGCCGATATGGCGCACCAGAGTATAGCGATGCCGCTCACAATTAGGCCGAGTGTGCCTCTGGAAAGCGCAAAAAAGAATAGAAATTAGAAAGCAAAGTAGTAGATAAGAGAGAGAGAGAGAGAGATGAGAATCTGAGATGAGAGAAGTGCAAAGCAAAGCCGCACTCACACACACACATAAAATCAATAAACAATGCATATGCATGAGATGCGGAAAGAGTATACAGCTGACTGAGTGTTTGCCATAAAAAATTGTGTGTATAAGTGAGTGTATGAATGCATGTGAGTATATGAGTATGTGTGCGCGTGTGTGTGTGTATTTTGTGAATGAATGAACAGTGCAAACAAAGACAGCAGGCGATGTGCAAAGGATGTGCAAACATAGTCCAACTACAAAGCATCAAGTGCTGCTGCCAACCCAATGAGAGAATGGAAATTGAAAAATGAGTCGAGGAGCAACGATAACGGCAGCTTACACAACCAGCTTACGGAGAGCTTATAAAGAGATGGGAACTACCCTAAGCCCTACATATGTGTGTCTGTGCGGCAAACTGTTTCTAAGACTGCAACTAATCTAATCGCCTGATCTGTAACTAAACTCTGCTAATCAATTTTCAACTAGACTAAGGAATGTTCTATGGCATGAAAATTACATTTCACTATTTATTATATATTATTTTTAAAGCATCACACAAAAATGTTGTATTGTAAATGAAATTAAATAAAACCTAATCCAATTATTCTCTTCTCTAACTATACAACAAAATTGCTTTTGCTTGGTCTATATATTTTAATCTATATCCAAAAAGTACTTTTAACACAGTTTAAAATTATTGTAACAAAAGTGATATGTTAAACAATTTAAAATGATTTCCTGCTCGATTAATGATTCAAGCATTAAACACTTACTTAATCAAAAACAATTTTTAATCAATTGTAGTCAAGATTGATGATAATTTCAGCTTGAAAAAAATATCTACAACACAATGCTAACAATGTACACAAAAATCTATAAATAATTTTAATACATTCAAAGTCGTAGTAGCAATCACAACAACAAAATCAAGAGTACACACACTCCCACACACACACACAATGCTAAATTTAATGGATTGCCTTTTTGGGTACGGTTTTTTTATTCCCCTCTATTTTTTTTTGTGGTCAAAGCGGATCAGCTGTCACCTGGTCCCAAAACTGTTGCCCAATTCGCTTTCATCTACAACAACCTCGTGACCTCGTGTATGTAAGACCTCGACCAAAAAAAGGCCCTAAATTTTCCTGTTGCACAGAGTTGCCCATTCGCTTGTTTTAGGTCTTCCACCCTTCAATTGCTGTTGCTGTTGATTGTGTCAAGTGATTTCTGGCTTGGCTTAAACAGACTACCCAATGCAGGCCCAAAACTGCCTAAAACCAATCAAACCAATGCTGTGGGCGTAATGCCACGCCCTTCTACTCTATAACACACACACACAGACACAGTCAGACACAACTGCTGTGTGTATAATTTTTGTGCACTTTTGCATCACCAAACAAACTCAATTAAAAAGTCTGTCTAAAAAAATCGCAAAAATATTTACTGTAAACTTGCTGGACTACGGGTCCGACTACGACTATATGAACATCGTACACATAGATACACACACACATACACCCACGCACACTTGCAGAAACAAGCACAAAGTGCAGGCGTTTAAAACCAACAAATAAAAAATGCAAGCAAACAGGCAACCAAATGGCAATTGGGCAGCTTCAGCAGCAGCTGGAAAAAAGCAACTTAAAAAAAAATACGAAGGGGTAGAGTGGTGGAGGAGGGGAAGTGGGTGGAGTGGTAGACAAAACGATGCTGGTGTCGAGTAAGCTACGGCAATAGTTGTTTTTCGTGCCAGCGCCAGTTGAAATTATGACGTGCCAGAGTTCTGGCCAAAAGGCTCGATAGAGTTGGACGTGCGGAGATTGTGGGCGGGGCGGGGGGGGTGGGGAGGGTAAGGTTCTTTTTTTATTTTATTTTTTTTGGATGGTGCACGCAACATTTGCGTGATGCTCGCCAAAAAGAAGAAGCAGCAGCAGCGCCAGAGAGAAAGAAAATAAAACGTAGCCAACAAACTACGCAAACTACACACACACACACAGACACACACACACACATGTACACCAAGTGCTGAACACATATTTGAAAAGGAAAATACGTGGCAAACTGTGGGTATCCCATACACCCCCCTTTCTCCTCTTCTCTCGCAGGCTCCCATCATTTACCGTGGCCTCCTTTCGCTCTCTCTCTCTCTTTGGCGAAGTGGCGCGAAAATTAAACGGCACAACGTTTGGACGCGTTCTTTTTTTTTGTATTCTCGTTGAACTCAGTCAGGACGAAACGGATCCGGAGCCGGACCCTTCGAGCGCCGCTCGAAATTGTTGCCCCAGAGTACACTAAAAGCGCAAATTAAGTTGCCTATTTTTTATGCACCGTTGCAACAAAATTAAAAACCCTGTGTATGCCACATGAGTGTAGCGTATGTGTGTGTCTACTATATATAGAAGATAAGCCAGGAAAAGTCCTTGTACCGAAGCGAGAAACATAGAAGGGGATTATTTCTAATTGTAAATAAGTATATGTATCTTAAGGGCATCTCTAAAAATAATTAGACAGAGATAAACTAAAAAACAAACAGGAAAAAGTCCTTGTACCCAACGGATAAACATAAACGGGTATTACTACTAATTATAAATAAGTATATGATTCTTAAGAGTATCTCTAAAAATAGTTAGAGATAGATAAACTAAAACAAGCACTCTCATTTGCCTTAAAGAGTTTATTTTACAAATTTAAAGCTCGCGTTATTTAGTGCAAAAATTGAGCTGGAAAGTTGCCACATCTGTTAACTATTTGATAGGAAAAAAATGCATGTATGGCAACCTCGGAACGTGATTGAATTGTTCGTGATTCGTAAGCGTGATAGAAATTTTAAATCGTGAGCTATATGTGGAAAAGTTGGTTTCAAATTTCACCAGAATGACCATGGCATACTTTTTTGCGCATTTTTTAACAAAAAACTGTAACAAAAGTGTTTTAAATTTCAGGACTTTTAAAGGGACTTATTATATTGATTATTATTGAACAGATTTCAGCAATTGTTTTTCAAAGCTCAGTTAAATTTGAACTGGGATAGATTCGAACTTGTCAATAATTTTGTAAATTAATATATTACATACATATGTTAATAATATATTATTAATATTAATAATATACTTTTAATGTAATCTAGAAGATCCTTAAGCAAGGCAAAAACAATTAAATTTTAACTCGCCTAGCTGGAAATTTAAGATCAAAGTCTCAAAAAGGCCGTTTCTCTTATAAAAATGGAAAGAAAACAAATACTACTTGACCTCATAATAAAAGATTCGAAAATATGCACAGATATTCCTTCAACTTTAAAAACTTTTGTACTTTATTTCTAAGGCTTATTGCAAAAAAATATATTAATTTGTGTTGTGGGAAGAGGGTATTAACCAAAGTGTAGAGATTCAACATTCTGTGAAGCCTTAAGAAGCTTTTTAACTGCCGTTTCCCATACAAATCACAAGAAAAGCAAATTCTATTTGTGCCTGTTAGTCTAAGCTGAAAGATGCAAATGAATGCTAGACACTTGGACTCAATTTGTAAACGATTGTTCCAGTTGAGTTCGCAATCAAACTAGAAATAACCAAGACTAAACATCAAACGGAGAGAATAGTGGATAAAGAGGAAGAGAGAGAGATAGGGAGAAAGAAGAGAGGTAGAGAGAGGGTTAAGGAGCTGCAGCTGGACAGACTTGTAATTACGACTCCACACAATGCATTGGAAACTTTTCAATTAAAAACATAAATACAAATCGAGTGCGAGTGCGAGAATTGAATGGTGGCTGATGGTGGTTGAGTGGTACATAGTCGTTGTTGACTGTTGGTTGAAATCGTGTAAAAGCCAGCGAGTTGTGTCAACAATTACTTACTGAATGGTGATTAAAATGTTGATGCCGGAAAGCAGAACCATGGGCAGCAGACAATAGCCCAGAACGGAGGCCACTGCGCCAAAGGTCACTTGAGAGCGGGTGACCATCAAGGAGAGTAGACAATAGAAAAATATGCAGCCCATCACTCCAATGCCATAGATATACGAGAAGGTAACTTTACCGCTCTACAAAAATAAAAGAAGAGACGTTCTTTGTATAATCCGCAACGTAAGAGTTAAATCAAAAATAGAAACATTATGCAATTTGGAGATGTACATACCAGCAGAAGGATGCCGCCGAGTGTGAGACAAAAGACCAAAGGACCAGCCATGTCCGTATCCTGGAGTATTTGTTGGTCTGTGCCGCGCAAGGGATTAAGCACGGCCAAGGTCTGAAAATAGAACAAAAGAGAGAACAGCAATGAGATTAAAATTATAACAACTGAGAGGATTTGTAACCTAGGTATGGGATCCACTACACCCTCAATTGGATGGACAACCCATCATCATTCAAAACCTGCGGCAGGACACGACACAATTCATTTGTTCGCTCAGTTTGGTCATAAAATTGAGCCAGAATTTCGTTTTTTGAACAGTTGTTTGTTGTTCCTGTTGCTGTTGCTGTTGCTATTTTTTGCCTCTTTTTCTGTGTTTGTTTTCACTGGCAGTGAAATTTGAAAAATGGAAATTGATGATAAATGATATTGCAGACCAATGGGCAGCAAGAACTGCGGGAAATTCGGGAAATGCGGGGCAGTGGAGCAGCCAACGTAGCTGTCAACATGTTTGACACACGAGAATTTAGACCGTACCGAATCCAGAAATAAATGAAACAACAGCCAAGAAAACAACCAAAACAATTGTCGATTACAGGCAACACATGAGACCCCTGGGTTGTTAAATTGATCTCAAGCCAAACACAAAATCCTTTTCAACAAAATATTGAATTAAGGGGGAAATCAGCCTAGGAGGCCGAAGGTCAAGCGTTTTTTGTGACTTTTTTAAATACGAAAGAATAATTAGAATTCGTTTAAGCTTGGAGGATAGTTTATTTCTATTTTACACTACACATTAAAATGTTTTTGGCTGGTTGACCCTTTCCACACTTTGGCCAAAAAAGTTGAAAATGTTTTGGAGGTGTTTGAACAAAATGTCATGTTTTTATATCATTTTTTCACCTTTCTTTCAAAAAAAAAAATATTTTACTTGATAATATCATTAAAGAAATTGGTTCATATTCTTCGTTTTTGAATAAAGAATATTCACATACATTTTCAATAACTTTTGCTCATATCCTCGGAATTAGTTGGAATTTTCAGATCGACCCGTCAATAACTTTTGCTCATATCTTCGGAATTAGTTAGAATTTTGTTTTGACACTAAAGTAAAATATTCCTAAATAGCTGTACTAACAATTTATGCAATAAAAACAAGTGGATCAGTCGAGTGCACTCGACAGTAATATACCCTGAGCCTAGGCCACGGCAATTTATACATTATCTTTAAATTTTAAAAATTTATTAAAAGTAAAAATATTTTTAAAAACGAAAAAAATTCGTTGACCTATTCAGGAATTGAACCCACGCCCCCCCTCGCGTGTCTCTACCATTAAACTGATAATTCAAATAAACGAAACATATTAAATAATTAAAAATCATTTGCATCGACCGGACCGGGATTCGAGCCCCGATCTCCCGTTTCGTGTGCCTAGCACCTATCACTTGGACCACTCCGCCTCTTAGACTGACGCTGGCAAATTCGATTAACATTCTCGATGTCCATTCTGGCAGAGTAAATATAAAATCAATTAAATGACGAATAATTCTATTTATATACATAAATTTATATTTGGTAATTATAAGTTGGTAATTAGTCTCAGGACATGATCCTACACCCGTTGGTGTTTAAAATTTAACATTTTAACTTAAAACCCTAGATTAAAGGCGATGAAAGTTTTTGATGAATTACGCCCACCACAGTGGGCGTGGCAAAATTTTAACATAAACTTGTTCTGCCTGACATTATAGGTAGTCTTCATTCCAAATTTGGTGGTCCTAGCTCTTACCATTTTTGAGATCCTTTCGTTTACACGGACCGACAGACAGACGGACAGACGGACATGGCTATATCGACTCGGCTGTTGATGCTGATCAAGAATATATATACTTTATGGGGTCGGAGATGCTTCCTTCTCCCTGTTACATACTTTTGAACAAACTTAATATACCCTCAGGGTATAAAAATCGATTTTGTGCACCATCAAACTGGTTTCCCCCTTAACAATCCTATAGAAGAAACCTATCTGAAGGAAGCATGACATGACATTTAAAATTCAAGAAAAATTCTTAATTTTTAAAATATATATTTAAAATAAATAGTTTTAAATTGATTTAAATCTGACAATCTCAGAAAATGTAAACGAAAAAAAGACTATTTGATTTGGTCACACTATTACACTTGTAATTAATTGCCAAGTTTTGTTTTTGTTTCCCTTCAGTCGAATTCAGTACAATTTAATTAGTATTTCACTTAATTTTTATGATGGCACACAAACTCATTAGCAATTTCATTTTTCAATTAACACAAACGTAATAAATTCCAACAACTATTACAACAGCGGAACGACTGTGGAAGAGGCGAAAAAAGGTGGATAAATTACGCAAATTTTATAAAATGTACAAAAATGCGAGAAAAGTTGCATAGAGAGAGAGAGAGAGAGCAATACGAAAGAAAGTTTAATTAAAAACACAAAAGTTGTTTTATTTATTTAAAAAAAAAAACACCACTACAACAAAACGGCAAACGAGCAATGAAAAAATATGTCTTCATTAACGACAAAACAACAAGTGCAACAACGCAAACGAGCTGAACAAAAAATGGAAAATGGAGACGAGCAAAAGCAGCATGCAATAAATAAATACAAAAGCGAAATGCAAATGCAAAAACATTTAAATTTCAATTAAAAAGCCCAGCAAAGTCGGCAGCAGCAACGACAGCGGTTGGAAAGACTCAGCCTAAAGTGCACACTTTCCGTCCCCCTTACACCACTTGCGACTGCCACTGAACAAATTAGAAAACTGAAAACAAAAGCAGAGTGAGTAAAGGCAGAACGCAAAAGAAGGGAGAGAAAACGAGAGAATTGCAATCTTGAGGCGACCTCCAAGAAGAATCCACTTCATAAATTGTGTGGCCCAGGGGTTTTCAATTTACAGACATTTCAAGATGTTCAGTTTCAGACTGTCCCATTGCAGCTAAGGCTTACCTTTTGAAAGATATGATTTGGATTGATGCCCAGTTCTAGAAGCAAAAGAAATCAGATTAGACAAGTGTATGTGTAGGTGTGTATTACACATTGTGTAAGCTTACCTTCCAGCAGTGGCGGCTCATCGTCGAACTCGTTGCCGGGGCCAGTGGCGCCGGCAGCGCCAGCTTGCTTAAATGATTTGTCCTGTGCATAGGCATTATCTGTGTAGGCGGTGGGATCGTAAAAGCCGCCAAGTCCTTGATTTGGCGCGTTACTATACGGAGTATCGAAATTCGGCGGCACCGAGGGCTGTGTATTGTCGAAACTCTGGAAATTGCTGCAATAAAAAAGGCAATGTCAGCAAACGGTAAACAAATTGGAAGTGCCAATGTGTTCAAAATGCAAACTCACAGTTCTTGGCCAAACTCGGGCACGTCAAAGTTATAGCTGGTATCTGTCGGCCCGGAGGCATAGAAATCGTTGGGCCCACCGAATTGCGACATTTTTAACCACTCTACACAATATATTTATTATAATTTATTTAGAAATTGTTGTTGTTGAGCGCAGCAACCACGTCACTGACAGCTGCTTAGAGGTGGAGAAACATCGATGCTTGCAAAACATCGGAACCATCGGTGTTTGGTAGGCCAATATCGACTGTTTTTATATACAACAAAAATAAAGAATCCTGATAATTACGGCCCTTTAAAATATTAGAAAGAAAGAAATTCAAAATCTTATGAGAAATATATTCAATATAATACCTTTTTTAGATGAGATTTCGAGATTTAAAAACCTTGTCAAAATATTCAGCAAACAATAAATAAATAATGCATTAATCAGCTAAATAAATGCATTAATCAGCTGATTGCATTGCCAGAAAAGGTGGCAATCTTGGCAACGGTGGCATATTTAAAAATATATTTTAACTCTTTTCAGAATAGTTTTTAAATATGAACATTTTTTTTTAAATTAATTTTGAAGCTAGAACTTGAAACTTTTTTAGAAATTTCCTACTCCTTCCTTTCTTCACCACGCAAAGGCTTACGTGCAAAAAAATTTGAAACAGAACTTAATAATTTTATAAAATTTATATTTTTCATGGTTTATTTAATTTGTACTTATTGAATAATAAAAAATAAATATATTTTTAATAATTTAATTAATTTCCATTAGAGATGACATGGGACCAATTTTCTGTAATCTCGGCACTAGCTAGCTGTTAGATAACAGCCTCGGCCCAACTTTGGCAAAACAAGGTGGCAGCCTTGGCTCCCAAAATGCGGAAAATTGATCAAATGATCATTTACTGTCGATGGTTTCTTCGATGCTTTGTTTTAAACAGTAATATAATTTATTTAGAAATAAGAAATAACTGACAGCGGCTGCTTGCCAGTCACCCCAAACGCCGAGTGTGAAGAGTGTGAAGTTCTGTTAAGTGACTGTTAAGTTGCAGTGCTGTAAAACTTAAAGCAAAAATGTGCGCGAAATTCAAAAAATTTACAAATTAAATTCCGTAAACATGCTCAGTGGTTAGAGTCGCCGACCTGTCACATAGTTAGAGCTTCCAGTTTGAAAAAAAACTGGGTTCGATTCCCCCCGTCAATGTAGTCAAACATGTGTTTCTAAATTCTTCGAAATGAAACGCAAAAAGACTTCCCGTCATTAACAAAAAAAAAAAAAATATGTCAATTGTTGAAAAACAATACAAGGAATTTGCTAATATTAACATTCATAATACATTTTTATTTGTATAGATCCATTTGCAACACGCACAAAAGTTATTAGTTATAAAGTATATGCATTTGGACTACGTAATTATTGCGTTTTGTAAAGGACTATAATATATAATAATATTATAATTTTGTATTGTATTTAACATGTTCAAACACGCAATGGCAAAAAACATTAAATAAATTGTTAGTAGTTTTTTTGTAGTTACAGTTACGTGGAGAACACAATTAGATAACTTTACGATTTTGACGAATTTCATTTATCATTTACTAACAATAATAAAAATAGTAGCTGTGAATTACAATAATTATATATGTATACACACATATATATCAACATAGATAGTACATATACGTGTATTGGTGTGTGTGTTATTTATATGTATGGCTGGACAATTTTCCATTTGCGTTATCGGCTAATTATTGTTCAACTTTTCCTAATCTGCACTCAAATCTCATTTTAGCTATTATTCATTGTATAGTATCATACCAAGTCCAGCCTGACGCAACCGTTACAAACTGTTTAGCTTAAAAATAAAATTGTTTTTTTTCCAAATATCTTATTATGCAATATGTATATATGACTAGCTTGATGGGGGAATTCGAATAATAACCTAACTTGGGTTGCTTATTTCGTTTTAGTTTTTTAGTTTTTGGTTTTTGGTATTTGTTCTTTAGTGTTTGTTGTCTAATCCTCCAGATTTCGGAAGGCCTGCTGCAAATCCTCATACAGCTGATCGAAGTCCGCCTTGATCTTTTGCTCGCCATCCTTAATCGGATCCTAAGGGATATATTTATTATTAATACAAATCCTAATCAATTTCTTTATTCCTTAAGCCCTTACCTTGAACTTCATTGAGGAGAGCTGATACATAATGCCGCCCATGGACTCCCTGATGGTGTTCCATGTAATTTTATGGTCCGATTGAGCTGTGGACTCAACAGCATGACGGGCCGTCTCATAGAAAGCCATTATATTCCTCAGCATGCCGACGGTTTTATAGAAGGGACACACGCGATCATATGACGAATAGGAGTTCTGTTGCAGAAAGTCATCTTTGAGCAGCTTGGCCACCTCCAGCGTCACTTTATCGGTCTCAGCCAGCGATGCCTTGCCCACCAATTGCACAATTTCGGAGAGATCCTCCTCCTCCTGCAGAATCTCCTTGACCTTGGAACGCAATGGCACAAATTCCGGGAAGTTCTTGTCGTAATACTCATCGAGAGCACGACTATATTTGGAATAGGAGATGAGCCAGTTGATGGAAGGGAAATGTTTACGTTGTGCTAGCTTCTTGTCGAGACCCCAGAACACCTGGACAATACCCAGAGTGGCGGAGGTCACAGGATCGGAGAAATCACCACCAGGTGGCGACACAGCACCGACAATAGAGACGGAACCCTCACGCTCGGGATTACCCAAGCACTTGACGCGGCCGGCACGCTCGTAGAAGGAGGCGAGACGAGCACCAAGATAGGCTGGATAGCCGGAATCGGCAGGCATCTCAGCGAGACGACCCGAAATTTCACGCAAGGCTTCGGCCCAACGGGAGGTGGAATCAGCCATCATGGAGACGTTGTAACCCATGTCACGGAAATACTCGGACAACGTAATGCCAGTGTAAATGGAAGCCTCACGAGCAGCGACAGGCATGTTGGAGGTGTTGGCCACAAGCGCCGTGCGCTTCATGATCGACTCCGTAACGCCATCGATCTCACAGGTGAGTTCCGGGAAATCGCGAAGTACCTCGGACATCTCATTGCCACGCTCGCCGCAGCCGACGTAGATGATGACATCGGAGTTGGAGTACTTGGACAGTGCCTAAGATTAGCATGAATGTGAGGTCAGCAGAAACCTATGTATGCCAAAAAGATGAGCTCACCTGTGAGATAACTGTCTTGCCGCAACCGAAGGCACCGGGTATGGCTGTGGTGCCGCCTTGAACACAAGGGAACAGCGAATCCAGGACACGTTGTCCTGTGAATAGAGGATGATTCGCCGGCAGCTTTTCTGTGCAGGGACGTGGCTGTCGCACCGGCCACACCTGCAGCATTGTATGTTTCGTGATGTCGCCATCGAACTCCGTTTCCAGCACCACATCATCGAGATTGTAGTTGCCCGACGGAGCCACATATCTCACTGTGCCCTTGGCACGCGGTGCCACCAGCATCTTTTGCTTGACCAAAGTGTTCTCATGGACGACGCCGTAAACATCGCCACCGGTGATGTGGGAACCAACACGTACGTTCAAGGGATTAAACTCCCACATGACGTTGCGTGCCAGGGCAGGCGTATTCACACCCTTGGGTATATAGATGGAGTTGGTCATCATGCCAATGTCGCGCAGTGGACGCTGAATGCCATCGAAAATGCTGCCCATAATACCGGGACCCAGTTCAACGGAGAGAGGTTTTCCCGTACGCAGCACGGGATCACCGACTGTGACGCCCGAGGTTTCCTCGTACACCTGAATGGTGGCCATGTCACCCTCCAGACGAATGATCTCACCCACTAGCTCATAGTAGCCCACACGCACCAGCTCGTACATCGCAGAGCCGGACATGCACTCCGCCGTAACAACTGAAGAAGGGGGACGAGGCAGATGAGCAAGCAATTATTGAAGAAATTGAAGTCAAGGACAGAGATGACGTCTTACCTGGCCCAGAGACGGCGTAGACGCGACCGTATTCGGATTCGCGCTCCTCGTCTTTCATTCTCCTCAGGCTCGACATTTTTGAGGTGCGTTCGTTGTTGATTCAACTGTAAACGTTCAAACTCAATTACTGCAAAGATTCAACGGATTTCCTTTGAATTACAACTATTAAATAGTATGTACTCTAGTATAAGTACAATTACATTGTATATATTTACACATAGTGTATACTTAAGTACTTATGTGTTTATTTCCAAGACTAGACAAAATCCATTTACATTATCGGCTTATTGTTGTTAAACTTTTTCTAATCTACACTCAAATCTCATACTAGCTAATTATTTACTTTATAGTATCACACCAAGTCCAAATAAAATTGTTTTCAAATATCTTATACAACTATCGATTAGAAAAATATAGGAAGACGGACACAAAAAGAGGAAAAGAATTAAACAAATCGTTAAGTTCAAAGTTATTTTGTAAGATTCAATGTAACGTATTGATTTCTCTTGGCTATGACAGTCTTGAAGTAATTGGCTATCAATTAAGATGTGTTATGATAAAGTTACTGCACAATCAGACAATCAGACTAGTAAATTATTCAAAAAACAATTAAGCGCAGCGTCAGGCCAATTGAAGAAGATGTATAGAACACTCAAGAACTTTAGAACATACAATGAAACTTGAGGCGTGTTTGTGCTTGTGTGTATGTGTGTTTCACTGAACAAGTGCAGGGTCTCGCAGAGCGAGCTCACCCGAATGTAGCCGTACCCACTAGTTTTCATTATAAACAAACACACATTTTTCGCACGCTTCTTTTTGTTGCAGCAAACAGAAAAGCGGAAAAAAAAGATTGAAGAAGTAGATGGCGCTGCCAAGCAAGCAGCAGCCCCCAGTGAAAGCTTTGAAACCCCTTTCAGCACAACGATCGATTTTTCACACACACGGATTTCCACACTCGCTGCCGACGACAGTTTTGAAGTGTTACTTTTTAAATATTCACTGCATCAACACACAGCCTACGAGTTGTATTCAATTGTCTGCACTTATAACATTGTTTTACTTGTTTTCTAGCGCATCTACAATATTTTTTCTGGTTGGAAAATCACTTTTACTCACATTTGTTTTAGCTCTTATGAAAATTCTCAGCAGACTGAGTTTTCATTTTCATAGATTGGCAGCTCCACACAGTTTTCCAATACAGTGATATATCGATTATTTTACAGAGTGCCTATCGTTTTTTAACTAACATTAACGAGTTTTGACGGACTCTGTTAAGACAATTAACGGAACAATAAACAAATATTTTTATTTTTCAATATATTCTCGTAAGTATGATCTCAGCTTTCTTTTCGCAATGGCAATAAATTACTTAAGCGTTTACATAAAAAAAAGTAACAAGACTTTCCTCATATTAAACTTTACCATCGTTAACATTGATGGGGTACTTATTTTTCCACGTGTGGCAGCCTTGGTTCCCAGAAAAGGGACGACGTCCAAATTTCGATCTTTTTTGACAGAGATTTTTTTTTTAAATTTTTAACCAGTTCATAAAATTTTGCATGAATTTTTGTTACTGTTGTCGTAATTTTTATTTTTAACTATAAATATTTTATATAATTCTACCCCCGACCTGTGACGAGCACCCATATTTTTCTTAATTTTCAAGTCAAATGGTTTGACTAATTAATAAAAATGTATTATTTAAAATGAGAGCCCTGACCATTTTTAGCTCCGAATGATCGAAAGTTTGTGGCGGTCGAGCGATACCATTGATATACAATAACAAGAATGAGCAACTGAGCAATAAAGAACAATTTGGAAGGAACATGTTCACTTTAAGCAGTCCACAGGCGAATTTGTTAGTCGAACGTGTTCGTGGAACTCAAATCAGCTGGACTACTAAACGAACATTGGTTGCCGAACATCATTTAAAAAAAATTTAACCTAAAAAACATGGAAGCGGAAAGCAACAAAGTCAAAATCAAATAACAATACATGATTGCCTACAGAAACATAAGGAAATTCTGAAAAAGGAAAGCACAGTATGTGGATGAAAAAGTGGTATGCCAAGCGAGAGCAATTCACCCATACAAAACTCTTGAAAGAGCTCAAAGACATTTCGCCCTCGGACTTGAGGAATTTTCTTCGAATGGATGGGGCAACCTTTCAAGAGCAAAATGATCGTTTTTAATTGTTTATGTACTTCTTAATATGTACTTCTGTGTTAAATAAATAATAATTTTATGCACATAATACTCAGTCTCCAATACTATATTTGCGGCATCGTCAAAAGTATTTAAGCGCGCAGTGAATTGACATTTATTCTTAGTATCAGTTGCAGCACTTTGCTCCAATGCATTGTATTTATTGTCTGAATTCTTATTTTTGTACTCCTTGCTTTTATTTTGCCACAATACAGTTTTATTTTCAAAGCATTAAATAATATTTTTTTAAAAATTGCTTATTCATTTGCCTCGTCTTATTCCTTCAATTTTTTTTCAGAAATTATGTTTGCTCAAACACTTTGTCCATTGTCGAACACATTCAAGCGACCACACGCAAAATAGAATGATTTCTATTTTTCACAAACAAGACCGACGAACACAAATTTGGTTTCGAACATAGATATTCACATGCAAGCTTTCGTTGAACACAACACGCTCGACGAACAAATTCGTTTGGATACCCTGCTTTAGTGAGCAACTCTTTTCTGCTCACTCGCTCATGAGCAACCCAACACTAATCAATCCGCTGCAAAACAAACTCCGAGCAAAACAGGGGAAAAGAAAAAAAAAAAACATTTTGTGAGCACTATAACGTTAAAATTAACCAATTATACTGGCATTGACACGCTAGAGCACAACATAATCATGTGAAATTACCAAACGCCAGCTGTGGAATATTGCGTTACGTGCCCAGACAGAAACAAGAATCCCGGGGCAAGAAAATTATAACCTCAAAGTCGCAACTGGACGCGGGGTGCACCTGCTTGCATATTTAAGCCCAGGTCCTTGGGTGTCCCCCACACACCCGTTAGCCAAGTGAACCCGAAGTGAATGTGAAAAATGTCAACCTCCTCAATTGTGCAACAGTTCGTTAATGGACTCAAGTCCCGGAATCGCAATGTACAAAACAAGGCAGCGCAGGATCTTTTCCTGTATGTTAAAACGGAGCTACGGGAAATGTCGCAGGAGGAGTTGGTGGAATTCTTTGAGGACTTTGATCATCACATATTCAACATGGTCAATGCAACGGACATTAATGAGAAAAAAGGCGGCGCCTTGGCCATGAGTGAGTAATAAAT
Source organism: Drosophila limbata (assembly GCA_963924055.1). NCBI lineage: Eukaryota > Metazoa > Arthropoda > Insecta > Diptera > Drosophilidae > Drosophila > Drosophila limbata. The sequence goes on from OZ001353.1 coordinate 15,036,165, forward strand.
GAAAATATTTCCCCACTTTTCAATTAAATTTCTTTGATTTGCAGAGTGTTTAATAAGTGGCGATGGACCCATAACCAGAAAAGGCATCTCCCCGTATCTCAACAGACTGCGCGATCTGCTGCTCATCAACGATGTGTCGGTTATGGAAATTGCCGCCCGCTCGCTGGTCAAGCTGGCCAATATGCCTGGCTCCAAGGGCGCTGAGTCCTTTGATTTTGACATTAAGAAGGCCTTCGAGATGCTCAGCGGCGACAGACAAGAGGTAGCTGAATCCACAATTTGTCAAGAAGAGAAATTATCAATCTATTCTTCTAGTATCGTCGCCATGCTGCGGTCTTTATCTTGCGAGAGCTGGCAATTGCGCTTCCCACCTACTTCTATCAGCAGATCTTGACATTCTTTGAGCACATCTTTAATGCCATCTTTGATCCAAAGCCGGCTATACGTGAGTCAGCGGGAGAGGCTCTACGTGCTGCGTTAATTGTAACCGCGCAGCGAGAAAATACAAAGCAATCGAGTGAACCCCAGTGGTATAAGATCTGTTATGATGAAGCGAGTAGCAGTTTTAACACGGATGTCATGACGGGCAAGGAACAAAAGGGCATGACACGCGATGATCGCATACACGGCGGCCTTATTGTCTTCAACGAGCTCTTCCGCTGCGCCAATGCAAACTGGGAGCGCCGTTATACGACGCTAAAACAACTGTTCCCAAAGCCACAGCATAACAAGTTTTTAGAGTCGAGCAGCTCATCCACAGTGGGCAATCAATTGACTACCATTGTGCCCCGCCTCAAGGTGCCATTTGTGGATAAATTGGGCAGCACACAGATGCACGTGGAGGGAGAACAACACAGTGGCATGGCTAACAAGAAATTTACTAGCGTAAGTAGGAATACAGTCCTATCTGGATATAGTGAACAACTAAACTTAGACAATTGTTTACTATTTAAATGTTAACCTAATAAATCTTTTCGTTATTAATAGCAAACTGTGCTGGAATCTGCGTATGCTCATGAGATTCTCAAGGAGCATTTCATAACCATTTGCGACAATGTGCTGGAGCAGCGTTCATCCAAATCTCCCTATGTGCAGCAGGCTCTGCTTCAGATATTGCCACGTTTGGCGGCCTTTAATCGCGAGGTTTTTGTATCAAAATATCTGAAAATTTGGGTTGATCATTTAATGGCAATTTTGCGTGGCAAGGAAAAGGATCGCAATGTGGCATATATAACCATTGGATTCATGGCCGTTGCCGTTGAGAGCGATATTGAGCAGCATCTGAAGATCATAATGGGCAGCATTAAGCAAGCGTTGCCAGCCAAGGATTTGGCCAGCAGGCGAAAGCCTCCAGTGGATGCGGCAGTCTTTGCCTGCATCACGTTGTTGGCACACGCCGTCAAGTCACAAGTTGCCGAGGATGTCCGGGATGTGCTCGAGCAAATGTTCCATACGGGCTTGTCGCCCGCTCTGACTGTTTGCCTTCGTGAGCTTGCAGAGAATGTGCCAGAGTTGAAGTTGGCCGTAACGGATGGATTGACCGATGTGCTCTACAAGGTGCTGATGAATAAACCCTCATCCATGCCGTATGGCACAATGCCGCCCATCAGTATTGATGCATCACTAATGCTGCTGTCGGCGGATAGTGCCACCATTGTCCTGGCTCTCAAGACACTGGGCACCTTCAATTTCGAGGAACAGGACATGTTGGACTTGATACAACGGTGAGTTACACTTTTACCTTTAAAATCGTTTCCACTGAATTAAAAAACTTGCAGTAGAATTTTAATTATAAATTTAAATTTGACACTCGTTTAATTTAGATATTAAAAATAATTAAACTATCGACGAAGAAGGAGGCGACTTTGTGACTTCACTTATTAAAACTTAACGGAAAGACCACTAAAAACTAACTTTTATTAATAAATATCGACACTGTTTTTGTGTTGGATCAATTTTAAAATGTTAACCACCTCCCAAGATTTAAGATTTTAATATTATAAATTTTAATTTGCAATTTTGAGATGGCTTTAACAAGAACAATTTCTAAATGAATTTATATTTTATCCCTTACAGCTGTGCGGATGTGTTCATTGTGCACGATCAGTACGAGATTCGCCTGGAGGCGGTGCAAACCTGCACGCGTCTCCTGAAACTCGCCGTGCAGTCGGCGGAGAACATGGAGAACTCGAAGACACTCAGCGATACGGTCTCGCATGTGATTGAACGTCTTTTGACCGTCGCCATCACAGATTTGAATTGCAATGTCCGCATCCGGATCCTGCGCTCCCTTGACGAGACTTTTGACGCCAAGTTGGCGCAACCGGAGTCCCTCAATGCGTTGTTCATCACGCTTCACGACGAGATCTTTGAGATCAGAGAACTGGCCATGGTTACCATTGGTAGATTGTCGTCCATGAATCCCGCGTATGTGATGCCCAAGCTGCGCACCACAATGATTGAACTCCTAACTGATTTGAAGTACTCCGGCATGAGCAGAAATAAGGAGCAAAGTGCACGGATGTTAGATCATCTGGTGATAAGCACACCGCGTCTCATTTCCTCCTACATGAATCCCATACTGAAAGCCTTGGTGCCGATGCTGCACGAGCCGGAGTCCAATCCCGGCGTGGTGCTGAATGTACTCCGTACAATTGGAGACCTGGCGGAGGTAAACGGTGGCTCTAATGAAATGGAACTCTGGGCAGACGAGCTACTCTCCATTCTCCTCGAGATGTTGGGCGATGCCGGCAGTCCGGACAAACGTGGCGTTGCCTTGTGGACACTGGGACAACTGATAAGCGCCACCGGACGTGTCGTCAGTCCGTATCACAAGTATCCCGTGCTGATTGACATTCTGATCAATTTCCTCAAGACGGAACAACGTCGCTCGATTCGCCGTGAAACGATCCGAGTGTTGGGTTTACTGGGTGCCATGGATCCGTATAAGCACAAGATGAACAAGGGATTGATAGACAGTCAAAAGGACAATGTGCTGATTGCTTACTCCGATGGCAAGGCGGATGAGAGTCAGGACATTTCCACAGCCGAACTCTTGGTCAACATGGGAAACGCCTTGGATGAATATTATCCGGCTGTGGCAATCGCGGCCTTGATGCGCATACTCCGTGATCCGACATTGAGTAGACGCCACACGAGTGTCGTGCAAGCCGTGACCTTCATCTTCCACACGCTGGGCATCAAGTGTGTTCCCTATTTGGCCCAAGTGCTGCCCAATCTCCTGGATAATGTGCGCACGGCGGATAACAATCTGAGGGAGTTCCTCTTTCAGCAATTGGCCATTTTGGTGGCGTTTGTGAAGCTGCACATCATCAGCTACATGGACGACATCTTCAAGCTGATCAAGGAGTTCTGGACAATCAATACGCCACTTCATTCGACGCTCATTAATCTGATCGAGCAGATTGCCGTTGCCCTGGGCTGTGAGTTTCGGGATTACCTCGCACAATTGATACCACAAATCTTGAGGGTGCTGCAGCATGACAACTCTAAGGATCGCATGGTCACCCGAAGATTGCTGCAGGCATTGCAGAAATTCGGCAGCACCTTGGGGTATTATTTACCACTGATTGTGCCACCGATTGTGAAGCTCTTCGATTCACCATATGTGCCACAACAGGTGTCCCTTGTGGCCCTGGAGACGATCAACAATTTGGCCTGCCAGCTGGACTTTACCGACTTCTCGTCGCGCATCATACATCCTCTGGTGCGTGTCCTCGAAACGGAGCCTGAGCTAAGGGATCAGGCAATGATCACGTTGAGATCTCTGATGAAACAGCTGGGCAAAAAGTATCTGGTATTTGTGCCGATGGTGCAGCGTGTGATCAACAAGCATCGCATTATGGATCCCGAATACGAGAAGCTATTGACGCGTATCCAATCCAACAGCACATTGCCGGATGCCTGTGGCATTGGCTTCGGCATGGGCAGCGGCATCGGTGGAGATTTCAATCAGCGGCAGTTCAACGAACCCTTCGTACTCGACAGCAACAATAGCAACAATCTGAAGGTGTCCACGACGGCACTGCGCACCGCTTGGCAGGTGACGCGTCTGGTGTCCAAGGATGATTGGGTTGAGTGGTTGAAGCGACTCTCCATTGGTCTGCTCAAGGAATCCCCATCACATGCCCTGCGCGCCTGCTGTGTGCTGGCCCAGGATTACGATACACTCCTGCGGGATCTGTTCAATGCCGCCTTCATTTCGTGCTGGACGGAATTGTCTCCGGAGCATAAGCACGAGCTCACACAATCTCTGATTCAGGCACTGCAGATCACCGACATGCCGGAGATTACACAGACCATACTCAATCTGGCCGAGTTCATGGAGCACTGCGACCGAGATCCCATTCCGATTGAGACGCAGTTGCTCGGGACACGGGCCATGGCTTGTCGTGCCTATGCCAAAGCGTTGCGCTACAAGGAGGAGGAGTTTGTCCTGAGACAGGATGCCCATGTGTTTGAGTCCCTCATTCTGATCAACAACAAGCTGCAACAGCGTGAGGCAGCCGAGGGTCTCCTGACCACCTATAGAAACACGGCCAATGAATTGAATGTCCAGGGCAGATGGTACGAGAAGCTGCACAACTGGGATCAGGCATTGCTCCATTACAAGAACAATCTGAAGGAGGGCACCACAGATCTCGAGGCGCGCCTGGGACACATGCGCTGTCTGGAGGCACTCGGCAATTGGTCCGAGCTGAGCATGGAGTGCAAACAGGAATGGCCCAATTTCAGTGTGGAAGCCAAGTCCCGGGCAAGTCCATTGGCTGCAGTGGCGGCTTGGGGTCTCCAGGACTGGGAAGGCATGCAGGAGTATGTGCGTTGCATCCCGGTGGACACACAGGATGGCAGCTATTATCGTGCTGTGCTCGCCGTGCATCACGATGACTTTGAGACGGCACAACGTTTAATTGACGGGACGCGAGATTTGCTGGACACGGAGTTGACCTCGATGGCGGGCGAGTCCTATGAACGTGCCTATGGCGCCATGGTCTGTGTCCAGATGCTCGCCGAACTGGAGGAGGTGATACAGTACAAGTTGATACCGGAACGACGGGAGCCCCTCAAGGCCATGTGGTGGAAGAGACTGCAGGGTGGACAGAGATTAGTTGAAGATTGGCGGAGGATAATACAAGTGCATTCGTTGGTTGTCAAACCGCATGAGGATATCCACACCTGGCTGAAGTATGCCAGCTTGTGCCGCAAGAGCGGCTCCCTCTATTTGTCCCACAAGACGCTGGTGATGCTCCTGGGCAAAGATCCCCAGATGACGCCCCATGAGCCGTTGCCGTGCAATCAGCCGCAAGTTACCTATGCATATACCAAATATCTGGCCGCCTCCTCGCAACTCCAGCTGGCCTACGATCAGTTGAGGCACTTCGTCAACACGTATACGTCGCAATTGAACTGTCTGCCGCCGGAGGCGCAGAAGCAACAGGATCAACGTTTGATGGCACGTTGTTATCTCCGACTGGCAACGTGGCAGAATAAACTGCATGAGCACAAACGTGATCCGGAGGCGGTGCAGGGTGCTCTCGAGTCCTTTGAGAAGGCCACCAGCTATGATCCCAACTGGTACAAGGCCTGGCATCTGTGGGCCTACATGAACTTCAAGCAGATGCAACAGCCGCCCATCTCTCTAGCCCTGGGACTGGACAGCGAGCATGTGATCATTCAGCAGTATGCGGTGCCAGCTGTCCAGGGATTCTTCCGCTCCATCAGTTTGATACGCGGCAACTCGTTGCAGGACACGCTCCGGCTGCTGACGTTGTGGTTCGATTATGGCCACTATGGCGAGGTCTATGAGGCCGTCTTTTCCGGCATGAAACTGATTGAGATTAACACCTGGCTCCAGGTGATACCACAATTGATCGCCCGCATTGATACGCATCGAAAGCTGGTCGGACAATTGATACATCAGCTTTTAATGGACATTGGCAAGAATCATCCGCAGGCTCTGGTTTATCCACTGACGGTTGCCTCCAAATCCGCATCGTTGGCGCGGAAAAATGCCGCCTTTAAGATTCTCGACTCGATGAGGAAGCATTCGCCGACGCTGGTCGAGCAGGCGGTCATGTGCAGCGAGGAGTTGATTAGGGTGGCCATACTGTGGCATGAACAGTGGCACGAGGGACTCGAGGAGGCGTCGCGTCTCTACTTTGGTGATCGCAATATCAGGGGCATGTTTGAGATACTGGAACCCCTGCATGCCATGTTGGATCGTGGTCCGCAGACGCTCAAGGAGACGTCCTTCTCGCAGGCCTACGGTCGGGAGTTGACGGAGGCCCATGAGTGGACGCAGCGGTACAAGACTTCGGCTGTGCTCATGGATCTGGATCGTGCCTGGGACATTTACTATCATGTGTTCCAGAAGATATCCCGACAGCTGCCGCAGCTGACGTCCCTGGAGCTGCCGTATGTCTCGCCCAAGCTGATGACCTGCAAGGATCTGGAGCTGGCTGTGCCGGGCTCATATAATCCTGGTCAGGAGCTGATACGCATCAGTCACATCAAGAACAATCTACAGGTGATCACATCCAAGCAGCGTCCGAGGAAGCTCTGCATACGTGGCTCCAACGGCAAGGATTACATGTATCTGCTGAAGGGGCACGAGGATCTGCGACAGGATGAGCGTGTCATGCAGTTGTTCTCTCTGGTCAACACTCTGCTCCTCGATGATCCCGATACCTTCCGTCGTAACCTGGCCATACAACGTTATGCCGTCATCCCATTGAGCACGAACTCGGGATTGATCGGTTGGGTGCCGCACTGTGATACGCTTCATACGCTGATCCGGGATTATAGGGATAAGAAGAAGGTGCCACTGAATCAGGAGCATCGCACTATGCTGAACTATGCGCCGGATTATGATCATCTAACGCTGATGCAAAAGGTCGAGGTGTTTGAGTACGCCTTGGGGCAAACCCAGGGCGATGATCTCGCCAAGCTGTTGTGGCTGAAGTCACCCTCATCGGAGCTGTGGTTCGAGCGACGCAACAATTACACACGCTCCTTGGCGGTCATGTCCATGGTGGGCTATATACTCGGCCTGGGCGATCGTCATCCCTCGAATCTTATGCTGGATCGCATGAGTGGCAAGATCTTGCATATTGATTTCGGTGATTGCTTTGAGGTGGCCATGACCCGTGAAAAGTTCCCAGAGAAGATCCCATTCCGGCTGACGCGCATGCTCATCAAGGCCATGGAGGTGACGGGCATCGAGGGAACCTACCGACGCACCTGCGAGAGCGTCATGCTGGTCCTGCGTCGCAATAAGGACTCTCTGATGGCCGTGTTGGAGGCCTTTGTCTATGACCCGTTGCTCAATTGGCGTCTGCTCGATGTGGACAAGAAGGCTAATGAGACGACAACAACAACAACAGCCGCCGGTGCAAATGGGGGCAGCCTGAGCAATTCGCCGGAACAGGAGCCACTGCTGCAGGGTAATCCCATGGCCAAGTCGAAAAACTATGAGGCACAACAGTTGCATACGGCCGGCATTAACTTTGCCGATGTGACCAGTACCAAGGCGAGCCTGGTCATCCAACGCGTCGATCGCAAGTTGACGGGCACAGATTTCCAGACCAAGGACGGAGTCACCGAGCAGCAGCAGGTGGAGCTGCTCATCCAGCAGGCGACCAACAATGAGAACCTTTGCCAGTGCTATATCGGTTGGTGTCCCTTCTGGTAAAATGGATAAATCCCAATCTGACTGAGATACAAAACAACAACAATATGAAGATGATGAAATGCAGTTACAATTACAATTAATAATAAAAACAAGTAAATGTATAATTTATATATTATATTAGAAACTACGCTTTATTAAACTATATTGTAAATTCCAATCGATTGCAATTAAATTCCAAATTTTTGTAGCTGGACAGGATGACGCCAATAAAACCAGGATATTACAAATACAAATGTATATATATATTATTATATGTATATATGTGTGTATATTTATTACAAATAATTGAACAGTTTGAATTTGCGATATAAGCAACATAATCTTTAATATTATATAAATTATTGCATACAAAGATCCAGATTGCGGAGCAGGAAACCAAAAAAGAACTAAACTCTAGTCTTGCATATTTATAAATGTTAATATATATACATATAGATATATATATATATATATTAGATTTGTGTAAGAGATATTGGTAGACACTAAAACTGCACATTAAGCTATGTTATGTATGGTTTTGTTTTGTTTTATCATATTTATGTAGGATCAATCCTCCCAATGCCCTCCTGCCCTTAGCTATTGTTATTCTGTCGCTTGCCACGCTGCTCCTTGCGCCAGGCATCGATGCGCTGCTTCAACTCAATATTCGTCACCAACATGTCCTCGGTGAGATGCTGCCGATTGAACGGATCCGTGCAGCTGTTAAGCAGATGACGTGTGATTATCGCACGATCCATAACTGTGCCCGACGGCAGCACAACGGGATCGGACATTAATGTATCCATTAGCGGATCCTTGAACTCATCGGGCGCATCTGCGCATTCATCTTCAGTCTGTTGGTTGGAAACTGCAAGAAAAACAAGAAGGAAGCGTTTAGATTTATATCTGATATGCTCGATATAGTACAAAAGAATCTATAGATTAATCCGAGACTCACCGTAAATCTCATGAGCACGTTGGGTGAGAGCCTTAAAGCGTTCAACTTCGACGCCCGAACGTAGCGCCAATCGTTTGATACGCGACGCGGCTTCGTTGCAGATTTGCAGATCAAAGGAACGCTCATCGGCTGCCAATGCCTGGGCGAATCTATCACAGTCCAAATGGAGATATATATCAAAGATTTGGGCCAACAAGCTGCGTGGCTCCCAGCCGTATTTGGTTGGGTTCTTCACTTTCAGATCGTTGCACTTGGGACCAGCTAATTGTTTAAGATTAAAGTTCAACATCGAACTAAGACGATCCACCAGCTCGGCGCGCATAAAAGGCTCCTTAATGTCGCTCTAAAAGGGATTACACAGAAAAAATGAATAATTAGTAAGTATTTCAATTGTTTATAATGATAGTCAATCTTACAGTTAGATAATGAAATAGATCAACAGTTTCGCGTGCAAGCGTTAAATAGGAACGGCACTGCCGCTCATCCGTCGCCAATTGTGTGAGGCGACTCTGTTGCTGCTCGGCACTCATGCCGCTCCAGTTTTGTATATCGGACATCAGTTGTTGTGTTAGATGAATCCGCTTGAGATTCTCGAGGCATTCGTCAAGCAAAAATGTTGTATCATTCATCAACATGTTGACAAACTTGACAAATTGATTGCCTTGCCGCGACTCACAGATGACGGCCTGTCGATGTATGGGATTCTCCCACATGGATTTGAACAGATGGCTAATGTGGTATCTATAAAAATATATATATATATTTATTTATTTGACAGCAATTAGTGGAGATTTTTTTAACTCACCTTATGGTAAACTTATCATAAAACTCAGTGCTTTGGCCTGTGGTCTCCACGTCCACATAAAAACGCATTAATGCGCTAACGAGCGCATTCTGTGCCAGCTCATGGTTCCACATCTATAAAAGCAAACATCAAATATGAGATAAGAAATTTTAATATAAAAAAGCCAAAGCCAAAAAAATTATTGAGTTAAAGTACTTGAAAATCGCCTCAGCGAAAAATAAATTGTCGATTTTTCAATGTATTTCTTCAACACTAGTCAAACATCAATAGTTTAATTAGTAAATAAATAGATTTGTAATGAAGTTGCCCTCACTTACCGCTGTATTTACCGAATTAGCTGGCTTCAAGGAGAACACGAACATGACTTCCACGAGCTTGGCAGTCACATATGGATTCTTGATGAGATGCGAGGCACAGACGCAGGTCAACAGCCATGTGATGATTGAATGATCGATGCCCTGTCGAATGTCCACATTGGCATGCTGCATGGCAAACAATATAAACTCGGCAATGTCATCGATATACCATTCGGGCAGTGCAGAAAATGCATCAGTCGGTTTCAGCTGCTGCACCGGCAGCTTCGAGATGAAGGGTCCCTCAATAGGACGACCCTCGAATTGGTAGAGCATAAACTCGCACACGGTTGAATAGAACTCGGTGCAACGTTGCAACAATGCCGGATCAAGCAGTGTTATCTCGCTGCAGGTCTTTGAGCTATTAAAGATCAAATATAATAAAAAGATGTAATATAAAAATAATCAATTCATTGAAAAATCTAAATTAACTCAAAATGCATGATTAAGTAGAAACAAATCTTACCGATTCAGTTTACGTAGCTGCTTTTCCCAGCGCTCCTTGAACTGATTGTTGCGATTGGCATAGCGGGAGTTGACCCAATGCGGCTTGGTGCGATCCAGTTCATCGATGAGCTTCTGCAGCTCCTTGATGGCGCGCACCTTTTGGCGATAGCGCTGAATGGCCGGCAGATAGCCCAGGTGATGGGCCTGAAGGGTAAGGAACCAGCATTGTGTCTGGAAATTCACATTCTGAACGGCAGCAGCAAAATCACGGGCCAAAAAGCTTTTATATTCCTCCTCGCTAAAACGAATCTTTGTGTCCTGTTCAATGTTGACCAAGGAATCGTTGTAGTAATGAAAATTGGGCTCAATACGATCGAGTTTGATCTTGACCGAAAGTTGCTGAAGTACGCTCATCAGATTGATGACAAAGCCATCGCGGGCTAGCAGCTTCTCATCGCTGGCAAACTGAACACGACGATCGTTATGACGCAGGATTTTGGCCACATACTCCAAAGTCCTGGGGCGACTGCTGGCATTGACGCACAGCGAATGGAAAACCGTGTGCATGTGAGTTCTCATTGAGTGTAGTTCCTAAAAAGGCCAAAGGGAATATAGAATCAATTTGTAATGCAAGCAATTCTGTTACTGTTACTCACCCAACGTAGGCGCGAGGTGGCGGCATCCTCGAGCTTATTCTTGGTGGTAAACTCGGCAAACTTCACATTCTCCTCGGCAAAAAGCGAGACGGATAAAAAGGGCCCCAAAAAGCTGCACTTGACAATCTCACGGCCCGGAATCTTTGTGCACATATGCGGTACATAATTGGGCTGACGTGAAACCAAATCCGCAATGGGACGCACATTGCCCACTTTGATGACAACCAATTTGGACAGCCATTCAATCTGTTGTGTGTTAATCTTGGAGCTGCAAATGTTGCGTTGCATGCCACTAAACAAACCGCGCAGCACCTGACCGAATATATTATCAAAATTGTCGCGCTGTTGATGCGTTTCGGCCACCAGATCGACGAGGAATGACTCGCTTACACGATCCATATACATGAGTTCCAGCAAAGTCGACTGATCCAGCGCGAAGTTGAGATTCTGGTGGATTTTATCCGTTAGCACCAGAACCGCAATTCGCATGATGCACCTAAAGGCCAGAGTCAAGACCTCCTTAGTTCTGGCAGTCTGTGCCTGGTCATTGCCCTTGACACGCTCCCATTCGCTGTGGTAATTTTGATAGCAACGGAGCAGATGAAGCATCACATTGTGCTTGGATGTGGTAACAATATTGAATAGAGAGGGCACCGTACAGGCAACACAGGCATCGCTGGACGTTATTTCGCTTTGACTTGGCGTGGCACTTGCGCTGGCACGTTGATCCTCCTCAGTGTTGCCACTGACAGCCACCGCGTTGGCCAAGATTTCCTGCACCTCAGTGTCATCGCTTTTGATCTTTTTGGCAGAAGAGAACTCCTTATCGTCGGCACCATTGGCATCCCCCAAACCGGGAAGGGTTGGTTCATTATCCACCTTAAAGCTGTCCTCCACCTCGTCGTTGTAGAACTTGAATGCGGTCTCGAGCAGCACATTGGTTATAATCGGCTCAAAGTCAAAGCGTAAGGCTGGATATTGCTCCAGAAAGCTGGCAGTCTGGGCACAAATGATGGAACCACTTCCAAACTCATTCCAAGTGGCATTCAACAGACGTGACAGCATCTGTTCATGACGCTCATCTAGATTCTTGACTGTCGATGGAGTCGAGTGGACCAAGGGCTGGAGTTTTGGCTCTGTGCTGATCGGCACGCTTGTGGGCAGACACATGGTGAGTGCAGGCAACATTTCCACGTCCTGTATGGGAGTTGATGCCACTGATTTCATATCCACATCGGTGTCAGGTTTGCTGCTAAGATCGGACCATGTCATGGCCGTTTTATCACCCAAATTGTTGGCCTCCATGCCGCTTGAACTGGCCAAAACGTCGCGCACCAAACGTGATTCATTTGGTGTAGTAGTTTGAACGCGTTCGCGTTGTGGTTTCTCTGCGGTCAAAGGGGCGGCAACTGGGTTAAGGACGCTGCTTCTGGCCGCCAAGGTGCGCAGACGACGGGCGCGAATCTGCAAAGACAGCCAGACAGTTAGACAATGTGTATACATATGTATTCGTATTAGTGTTGCCACAACTGACTTTCTTTCCGTCAAATAAGGCTTTATTTTTAAAATCAAAAACAGCGGGCAGCGGAATTTGTATGTTTAGTTGAATTTAGTTATGGTATTTGGATAGAACAAGATGAACAGAAAAAAATCTGTTCTTGTTTGTCAAAAGTTGGCAGCACTAATATAGATATTTTTGTGGTTATACTTGCCTCCTCGGCAGATAGCTCCGTTACGATGGGATCTGTTGGCATTGTCTGCGGTTGCGGCTGCGGCTGCAGCTGCTGCTGTGATTCTTCAGACTGTTGCACAGTCGCATCGTTAGCATTGGGATGCGACTGTTCCTGGTCTTGCTGTTGGTCTTCTTGTTCATCCATTGGCTTTTGTGATGGCTCCTCTTCCGGCATTTCTCTTATCAGGTTGCGTATTTGCTAAAATTCGATTGCTATTATTGTGTTTGTTTGTTGCGTAGTTGCTCCTCTGCTGCTCCGGGTTAACGAACCAAACAATGAATGCCAAAAAAAGAGAGCATAAGAGAAGGAAATCAGACTGAGATATAGAGAGAGAAAATGAGAGACGACGACGGAATTTGCCACGCGCATTCAACAAATAAACAAAAGTCCAGCGGTCAACGTCAAGTTCACGGAAAGACAATGATTCGTCCGCTGCGCAGCATCTGTTTCCTTTGTGATGTTCTTAAGATTAACTACGCACTAGTGCATTTCTGACCTATGACAAAAGACAAACTCAACACACGACAACTATCTGCATATATTCTCAATGTTCAGCGGCAGCAGAGTTGACTACTATTTTTAGAGGCAGCATTTATCTGATTGAGAGGCCGCCAGTGCTGCTAGGGGCAAGGAGAAATTGCAGGTAGAGTGCAGTGAACGATATCATAACAAGTGACAAGAGCATTTATCGATCATTCAACGAAAAACAAGGTTATAACAATTGGCTGGCTTAACCACAATAGAGGAGGAATTCCTGACACTGATTTTACATTTGATTTACTTTCGGGAAACCATTTTATGAAAATCGAAAATTAACCTAATAAATGTGTTACATCTTTTAGTACGAATCACATTCACAATGCTGTGAATCTTATTCACTTTCAGGAATCCCACTAACATATTTGCAAATTAACTTAAAGAAGAACCTAAATAAAAATAAGAGGTTTAAACTTTATTCTCTGGCAAATTGGAGAAGCAGCTTACCAAAACCAATTTAACCAAATATTTAAACATGTTAAGAATAATAAAGACTTGTTTTTAAATAAAAGGTTTATTTTAAATCAGTTGTTATTTTAATTGGCCATACTTGACTGTTATCGATAGAAAATTTTTCCTTGTTTAGAAGAACCCCAAAATAATGTGAAAACTTATTGAATTCAAACCCTTCAGCCCACACAATACTTGAATATACAAAAGAAAAATGCTATCTGCGCATTTCCAAAGGAAATCGTAGAAAAACAACAAACAATGTACGTATATAATTGAGCTAGATATAGGGTGAAAATACGCACATTGAGTGGTGTCTTTCTTGGTAGTTGGTGCTTACCTTAAAATTGTGACTTTCACCTGCCGTTGCAAATGAAAAATGTTGTAATGCGGGCAAAGTCTATTGCATTTTTGTTGAGCAGGGGGTGAGGGGGCCTTTGACAACGTTTACCGTTCGTTTCGTTGCTGATCGCAGCGCGTTGGGCCCTCAAGAGGGTTGAGGATGACGGACAGTGACACGCACAAAAATTTCTCTTTTGTTCTGACGGCACACTTTCTGGCTCTGAGTTGGCCAATATATTATTAACTTTATTATTTTGATTGACTCCCACAATCTCGTATCGAGATGCGTGTATGCTGCAATGCTTGCACACGTTTGCACATAGAGTTATTAATTATTTCTACTTTCAATTTTTTAGACAGTGCGTCCGTCAAACTAGAACTAGGATTGTTGATGTTGTATTAGTGTTGGGTTGCTCATGAGTGAGTGAACAAAAAAAAATTGCTCCCTGAAGTGAGCAAGTGAACATGTTCCTTCCAAATTGCTCTTTATTGCTCACTTGCTCTTTTTTGCTCAGCTGCTCAGTCTTGTTCAGTTGCTCTGTTTTGCTCACCTGTTCAGCTTTTCTGCTTTGCTCATTATTGCTCTGTTGTTCCTCTTAGGGCAGTCTTGGATTATCTTCAAAGCAAAATACACATTTTAAAAATTCAGAATGTCGCTAATCAGAAAGTGTAGCGAATTGTTAATCACAGGGCAATCATCAGATTTAAATTAAAATGTAACATGATATTTTTGTTGGGTTTAGTTGGGTGAGGGGCTTAGTGAATAGCTCAGTGAATAACTGAGCTACTGAGCAATGTGAGTGAGCAACTGAGCTACTAAGAACAAGTGAGCAACTGAACAAGCGAGCAATCAGAGTGAGTTGACTCTTCTAAATAAAAAGAACAAGTGAACATGTTCACCTAAATGAGCAATGTTTACCCAACACTTTGTTGTATCGATTGAACAAATCGTATCGATAGTTGAATAGACATAAAAGAAGTATTCTACAATACTTGTTGAATTGAACTAATTATGACGTCACAACTGACACAACGAACAAAAACTGAACTAATGTTGCTTGAACGCTTTCCTTAGTTTGCCGTTCAATTGAACTAACTCGAAAAGATTTGATACTAGGGTTGTCGAATATTTTTAAAATATCGTATCGATGATATTTTCTATTTAAAAAAAATATCAAAATGATATTTAATATATCATTTTAAAATATCGATATATTGATATTTTTTGATATTTTTTTTTTTACCAATTTTTTTTAAAAGAAAAGTAATATGCCCCACAATAAAAAGAGCTAGTCTTATTTATCAAACATAACAATATATATCATAAAAATACAGTTCATTTCAGTATATATTCCCATAAATATTTTTCATAATTAGGGTGTTCACTTGACCCTAGCAGCGTTGCAGGTTGAAAACGTTGCAAGCTTTTTGCGAGAACAACGCGCTGCTCATATTCACAGTAGGCTGTTTTTTGGTAACGTTTTTTTGACATTTACTCACTTGCTTTAGAGACCATAGAGTGACCAACTCACAAATTTCAAATATCAAAAAAAAATATCGCATATTTGATATTTCGGCAAATCTAATATCGCGATATAAATATATCATTTTTTATAAAAAATATCGATATATTGATATTTTGATATATTTTCAACAACCCTATTTGATACAGCTCTATATTTTCGTTCAACAAAGGAAAATCATTTACTTCATATTACAAAATTTTTACAATTACTTGCGGAACCTAATTCAAGACCTAAAAGCTATTTGTATACATTACTAGAAATCCGTATATCTCTGACGCAGGCTCTGGCGTTTAGCAACGTGATGCATCTGTAATAAAAGATAGCATTAGGTTGAATTGAATTAGAAACATTTAATTAAAAACAATCTCACTAGACGTTGCTGACGCCGTTCGCGGTTTTTCTCATAGACCTTTAAAAGCGTTGGACACATGCGTCGAATGTACTCCTCCGACTCCCAAAACAGACCCCCTTGATTCTCGTAGCGTAACAGAAATTCCACCTGCAACATTTTGTAATTAGTAAATTAATGTTAATTTTGTTGGAATACATACTTTGCCCGCCTTGGTCTCTTTGCCTAAGACACGCTCGATGCCATTTTCCGGTTTACACTTTTTATAGAAATTTTCATCGCTGTCGTCGTTATCTGCCTCAACCTCTTCGTCCACCATCATCTGTGGTATATCCTCGATGTTAAGCAAGCCGTCTCGTGATCGCTCTCCATTTTCTTCGATACGCCTGACAAATGTGAGAGGATGCTGCTTTAAGTAGTCTTCCGCTTCCGCAATTGTCTTGTCCAGATTGAATTCCTCTTCGTCCTCCTCTTCTTCATCAGCATCAACCTGCTCATCCTCATCCATGTCCATGCCATCACAGCCAAGATTTGGGCCATCCCCTCCGTGATTCTGAGACGATTTCCATTTCTTTTTCACACGATTGCTGCCGCCGTCGCTCTCCTTGACGTCTGGATGGAAACGTACCTTTTTCACACGACTATCGCAGTCGTCTGTGGAACTTGGATCCTCCTCGGCGTCGTTCGATGTATTTGACTCCGTCACCTCCGTCTCAGCCAGCTTTGTTTCCTTGAGGTTCTGGGAAATGAGTTTTACTTTCGTTTCGAATGCAGCGCTCGCTGCTGTCGTATTATTGTTGTTGCTGTTTGTCGTTGGTATTTTGCACGCATCCGTTGAACTTTCACCACCAGTCATGGGTTCACCTGGCGGCTGCTCTTGCAGTGCAGCGGAATCCCTGCTGCTATTGTCTTCTGTCTCCGCTTCCGCTGCGGGCTCCGACGTTACGCTCGTTGTCTCGACCATTACACACTTTCTCTGCATTGATTTGTCGAGAGAGTCGCTGCCACCAGAGTCATCGTTGGACTTCGTATCCATGTGTCAGTGGGCAGGTGCAAATGCGTCCCTAAAAACAATTTTTACTGCAAAATAACAAATCAGTTAGAGTTGTGTCGTTTCGTTCTGAAAAAGTTCAAATGAACGGGTCATTAAGACGAACGAATGAACTTGTTCAGTCAATCATGAACTAAATCGATAATTTCGCAGCTGGTCAGTAATTTTTTAAAAAAAATTTAAATTTTTTAAAGAAATACAATTAGAATTATATACATGGAGTTCCTTATTTACATGTATATATTTTAAAATGTTGTTTTAAACTAATTTGGGCATCAGGAGTTGATTAAAAATTAAAAATCGAAATTTAAAATTTTGAATTTTCCAAAATGCAAAGGGGGGACCCTTAGCTTAAAAATCGATATTTAAGTGAAAAAATTATTTGAACGAAATGAATTTAATTTCAGTGCAGGATGAATTAGGATGTCAAACCAAGATAAAAATGACACTTTCTTTGAAAATCTGATCATTATTGGCAAAATAAACAAAGCGGAAAGTTTGTCTACATGTTGACCTACAGCCCTTACTTCAATTTTACTTCAATTTTATATATTTTTAAGTTTTGAACTATGTTTAATTAATAGTATTAGGGGCCGCTCCATTATTGCCCAGCAGCATTTAAACTTAAACTTTTTAATTTATGAAAATTGACAACGTTATGTACTTACTTTTGGCGTAGGTGTGGTCGGACGATGGAGGAGGAGTAAAAATAAACTCCTCCACCCTCTTCTCCTCCACCCCCTCCTCCTACACCTCCTCCTCCTTCACCTCCTCCTCTTCCTTCACCTCCTCCTCTTCCTTCACCACCTCCACCTCCTCCTCCACAGCAACACGCCCATTCTTTTAAGATCGCCAGATCCTCTTATTTAAGATCCTCTCTTTGCGCAACTGGTCGGATCGCTCGAGTTTTTTTTCTTTGATCCTTTCTAAAAGGTGGGGATGCCAAATCTGGAAAGTTTATGTTTTTCATTTCAAATTGTTAAAATCTAAAAATTGTAATGGTAGCGGTGGGCCTTCTTACCCTGACAAGCCTGTGGAAGTTTCCTGTGCTTCGAATGGTTCCTCGAAGCTCATGCAAGCAGAAGTTACACTCGAGGATCACCCTGTCGTCAGTTTTTGATAATATTTGAAAAATCCAACAAGGATTTGGCATGATGGATGATATTTGTGTGTCGCGAGTAATTTATAAGTAGGTGAATAAAATAAATAATAGCGTTTTAATAGCTGGTAAGCACGGAGATTCCTGCAGCTCTTAAGCCACAGTCGAATTTATAATTTTATATGTATATTAACAAAATTTAATTTCAAATTCAAATCGGTGCGGCGAATGGAATGGCGTTTTGCGTTAAGAGTGAGAGAGCGCGCTTTGCAGCACACTGGTGTGACTGATGCGGCTATCTTATACTCTCGGCGGCCATTATCATACTGCAGCGCGCTCGCTTCTCCCAAAGCAAAATGCTTTCTGCTCTACTCTAACCTGCAACTTTGTACTGAGAGATATTTTTGGATACAAAAAGTTGAGCTTTTTGAAAGAGTTCGCGATCTAAAAGTGGGTCATGCTTAATTTTGAAGCTAGAATTTTGAAAATTGTACCACAATTTTTTTTGGATTTTTCTCGAATTTTCGAGATTATTTTCAGAACTTTTACCCAACTTCGCCACGCGTAGGGCGAATTGAACCAAACCAATTTTTAAACAAAGTTAATTATTTTACCTAATTTTGGATTTTGTAACCTTTTGAATTTTGTGTTTAAAATATTTTAAATTGATTTTTGAAAATACTAGAGAAATGACATGGGACCAAAATTTCCATCGATGTTTTGAGAGAGCGAGAAACAAAGAAAACAAAGAAACAAAAGAGCGAGAAAGCGGACTAACATACATTTAACATAACATACGGAGGTGATGTTAAATTTAATACCAAATGTTAAATGTGGCAGTGTTGCCAGAACAGTTGTACACTATGTCGTATATCGTTTATGCTCAACTGACCAACGAAAACTAAACTAAATGACTGATTTAGTTCACGACTGAAAAATTAACGATTGAACTTATTCAGTAAATTGAACTAAAATGCCCAACTCGAATTTTTTCTGCAAAATAACAAATCAGTTAATAGAGGAGAAACATCGACTGACATCGGCACCTATCGAATGTTTTTATATACAACGAAAATAACCAATCCTGATATTACGTCCCTCTAAAATATTGGAAAGAAAGAATTTCAAAATATTAAGATAATTATGTTCAGTACAATATTTTTTCAGATGAGACTTACAGATTAAAAACCGTGTCCAAATATTCAGCAAACAGCGAAGCATCCCCGGACAACACCCACCTCTAGTAAATAAATGGATTAATCAGCTTATTAAAGAGCTATGCATTAATTGCCATTCCGATTACTTCGATTACCAAACTTTACCAAAGCAGCTGGCGCTGCCAACCTGTCTCATATTAGTCGGTATCTGCTTGTCAGAAATCGATATATTATTAACCGATAAATTTTCCTTTGGCGCGTTTAAATCAAAGTGAGTTTCGTAAATTAATCTTAGAAATGTAATAACACGTCTTTGCAATATTGACTATGGATTTTATTTCATTATTTGTGTAATACCTTAGTAACTGACTGACATTAGCTGACTAACCGAATTGAATTGAATGGTTATCCCCGACCCGTCACACCTAATTTCCTTCTAAGCCAGCTCCATTTGCTAGCACGAACCACAGCGCGGGCCGCCGCAACAGCCGCGATACGGGGGACAACTAGGCGAGCAGCTGGTCCGGCAACATGGACTCGATGCACATCCTGTCCAGTAGTTGAAACAGAAATTCGTGCACTGAATAGACGCGGGCTGGCCGCAGCAGCCACCTGGATGCCAACACATTATGACAGCTTACGGAAAGAGGTGAGTCGGAACAAGAAAATGAAACTGGTTTTGGTTCCAATTCTGTACCCTCGAGTGTCTGCACTGGCGCCGGAAACTAGTTCTAGAAACAAATTGTTAAAGAAATTCTTAAAAAGTATTTTAATTTATTTGCTTACAAGTTCCAAAAGATTTAAAATATTGGCCACAAGGATTTTGTTGTGCACACTTCAAAGATCAAAACAGGAATGAACTCTTTTGTTTGTTTTGTAGAGCTTAATAAAGTCTATTTAACTTCATGGCCTTCTATTTGTATTTTTAATGCAAATGTCTGGCATTCAAAATGATATCCAACAATCTGATAGTAAATTCTTAATAAAATAAAATAATAATTTTATTTTTGCTAATAAAATCTAAAATTTGTATACTAATCTTATGTATACTTTTATTTAGTTTTTTTACAGTGTTTCAAATAAATTTAATTCGAATCAAAATTATACTTGTTGTGTACAGTTTTTATACTGTATGTGTATAAGAACCAGTGACCAAAATCTCGTATACGAAAATGTTGCATATTTTGGTAATGGAAAACGGTAATAATAACCGATTTCTGGTTTCCTAGGAAATCTTTATACATTCCTTTGTCTTCACTAAAATTAGTTGACATATTTTTCAAAACATTAAAGAAAAACACGTTTAGTGATAATTAAAAAGATTTTAATTGAAAAAATTTTCAATTTTAAATACATTAAATCCTTGCAAACAAAGGTCACCATATATTACAGTTTTTATTTCATCTCATCATAAATTAAAGGTAATAATAATATAGACATTTTGCCTAAATTCTGAGCCAAACTTTTTTTGGCCATGATTATTAATGTGGTTGTTGTTCTTTAAGTCAAATGCAATTGAATTACATAATTGTTGAAAGGGAAGCAGCTGTAAAAGTGTAAATGCAAATTGTTGTTGTGTATTTTTTTATTTATTATTATTTGATACTATTTTTTTTATTAACAATTGTTTGTTTGTTTTGTACATTTTCTTTGTTTAAATTTATACCGTAAATGTGTGTGTGTGTTTATATGTATATATGTACATACATACATATGCATGCGTGTACATATGTGCGTAGTAAACAAAACTAAGTTATTTACACTAGGGTTAAAAACTATTTAAATATATTCTTTTTACATATATGTATATGTATGTATGTATATAGATAGATATATGTATGTGGATACATGCATATGCATATGTTTTTGTATATGTATATGTATATCAAAGGCGGTTGCGGTTGAATATTATTATATTCAATTAAGTTTTTGTATACATATTAACATCATCTTATTTTCATTTTCATTTCCATTTTGTTGCTGCAATTGTTTTTTTTAGCTATCGTTTGTTTCATTTGTTGTTAAACTATTTAAATATGGCCCCGCTATTCCACATGTGTTCTTTTCATTTGCTTAGAGTTTATGATAACGTTTTAGTGTAACCTACACTGTGCTACAAAAAAAAGGAAACAACTGAAAAAACAATCAAGTTAAAAACAAAAGCCATTTAATGTTTAATTTAATCCTTAACTACAATTTAATTACTTATTTACTTAATTAACAATGTGCTGCTGCTGTTGTTGTTTGTTTGTTGTACAAAAATCATATATTATTGCAAATATTGCAAATTATTATACAGATTTGTTTTGATTTCCCAATTTGTTGCTTTCATATATATTATCATAGTTTTGTTTTTTAATAATCACAGTTCCCATTCAAAAACAAATTGTTACAAGACAAAATTTTGAATTTGTTTTCTTTATGTATATATTTTTTATCTTTTTTTTTTTGATTTCTATGAAACGTTTTTTGTTTGTGGTCAGATTAACTATAGTTTTTTTTTTAAATATATAAACTTTTGATTCATTTTTTTTACATGCTAGAGATATAAATTAAAGTAAAAGATACTTTTGCACCGCTCCAAAAAAATAATAATATTAGATTTTAAGGATAACAAGAAACTACAGCTGTTGATATCCTTGCATTTATCCACTGGTTAGTTAGCTCTTTACCTTCAAGAATATCATGTGCTTAAGATCAAACTTAGAGATACTTTAAAGTGAAGATTGAAAGTGCAGGAACATGTTCCAACTGTCTGTATGTGTTAGTAACAATTCATTAAATAATAATAATAATAATGATAATTGGTGCTTAAACAACAAAACCGAATTGAAAAGCAACAACAAAACAAATTAACAATACCAAAAGAATTATAATAATAATAATATTATTTAATTAATTATAGTTAATTGTAGATTAATATTCCTATGCAAAATACAATAGTTACAATTCAAAAGTCGCCGCCTACTTTCTGTAAATGACTTTGCCCGACTTGGGATTGACCAGTATCATTTTGTCCGTTGTCTCCTCTATGGGCGCCACTGTGGGCGTGGCAGCAGCATTGCCACGCAAACTGCGACGTCGCAAGCGATCGCTGATATTCTCGCCACGCTCCTCGTTCAGTAATGGCTTCACACTCAGCTCCCCATCCGTTTTGTAGAGTATGAGCTTTGTGCTGGGTTTCTTGACAGCGTCCGGTTCCGGTTCCGTCTCCTCCTCATTCTCTGATTGCGGCTGCTGCTGCTGCTGCACATTGGCATTGATGACATTGTCCTGGTTATTGTTGTGCTCCGGCTGTTTGCTGTCCTCATTGAGTTGTTCCCCTTCCGCTTCCTGTTCCACGCTAATTTCCAGCTTGTCGTAGCACGTGAAGAACTCGACGGACTTAAGTTTTTCACTCGCATTAAAATGCACCGCCGTGTGCTCCTCCATCTCGGTCTCCTCCACAGCATTATAGTCACAGTGGGCACATTGCTGTGCCTCCTCAGCTGGCGGATTGATGCAGGCGTGCTTCTGCAGATGCTGCTGCAGCTGCTCATGTTGGTCCGTCTCGAAGGGACAATGCTGGCAACGTTGTGGCGCTGGCGCCGATTGTGGCATCTCCATCGAGCCCGAATCGCTGCTGCCGTCGGCAGTGGCCAAATCACTGGTTGCCACCGAAGCACTTGTCGAGGGTGTGGAACTACTATGACGCTCCTCATCCTCCTCGGCTTCCTGGGCCTTCGGCGGCGTCTGTTCACGCACAATTGCCCCTCCACTGCCCGACTCCAGTTGCTTCTTGAGCAGCGAATTCTGTCCATCATAGTTGCCGCCCAGATTCGTCGAGGAGCTGACCGACGACGACGTCTGTCGGAGCAGCTGGGCGCCCAGTTCATTGTCCACCACCCAAATGGTCTCGGGCCCCGCAATTTGCAGCAATTTGGGCGCCGGATACATGACATCCTCCTTGCAGTTCTTATACAGCTGCTGGCACTTCTCCTGGTAGTGCGACATGTGCACCGCTCGATGCAGTTGGAGCAGAGTTTCAGCGCCAGCACGATACTCGCAGTAGGCACAAATGTGCACCTCATCCGACTCCAGCTCGCTGGGCTCGTGCTCCGCCAGATGCTGCTCCAGCTCCACTTTGGCATTACGCTCATCATTGTGCTTCTGGGCGAATTGGGCCGGACAACGTGGACAGTAACTGATCAGCTTGTACTGATACTCCGGTGGCAGCTGCTGCTTTGCCTGCAACTCCCGCTCATCTCGCTCCAGCTGCAGTTGGCTCAGCTCGAAGGCGCCCAGGGGCGTCGAGGGCGGCAGCTGTTGGATTTGCTTAGCTGCCGCCAATTGCAGGGCCACACTGAAATCCAAGCCCAGTTGGGAATTGGAGGCAGTTGCTCCACTTGCCGCATTGCCCAGTTGCTGCTGCTGGTGGACACTTCGCATGTGGCTGCTCAAATGCTGCTTCTTGGCGCACACAAAGGTGCACAAAGGACACTCGTATTGTGTGGGTTTGTGCAAGGAGACATGATAGTTCATCTGGGATTTACTTTCCGATATATAAGGACACACCGGACACTTTTGTTGCTTGCTCTTTGTACTGCTGTTGTTGTTATTGTTGTTGCTGCTGGGCAGATCCTGTGATGTGTTGCTGGCACTTGTTGCCGCCGCTGGCAAACGCGTGATCTCGATTTGATCGTTTTGTTGCAGCTGCAACAGCTCCTCGGCATTGCCACTGGTCACAGCACTGACGGCTTTACAGGCGGCAGCCCAGTAGGCAGCGGCCGCCTGAAGATCCTGCGGCGTGCTGGCCGCATTTACCACAGCGGCGGCGCTGGCCGAGAGCGGCGAATGCAACAGTTGCTCCAATTGTTTGCTGCTCAACAATGAATTGTTGTTGATATTGTTGCTTGACTTAATGTTGCTGTTGTAGATGTTGCTGTTGCTGTTGTTGTTGCTGCTGTTGTTGTTGTTGCTTAGGTGTTGAATTTGGGACTCATTGCTGGCGGCAGCGCCCTGTGGACGGTAAATGGGCGTGGCAGCGCTATTGTTGCTACTTCGCTCAAGGGTCTCGATCCGAATATCCCCGGAATGCTTTAAGCGACAATGCCGCTGCAGAGCGAAAGAGACAGAAAGAGAGAAAAGTTTATATCAATTAGCATGCTGTCTCTTTTTATGAAACAAATCTCAATGTATGCATGTATAAATATGTGTGTGCATGTGTATGTGTATGTGTGTTCTTTTATTTTTATGGGAAGGGATAAAAAACCCAGTTGAAACACCCGCACCATTATGATCTTATAAAAAATGTCCCCATTTATATGAGGGGGGAAAAAGGTTAGCATCGAATCGGTAAATGCATTTGTTGTTGTTTTTTGTTTTACAATTAGTTTCGAGAGCAAGCAAAACTTTCACCAAAAATGAATTTCTTATAAATAAAACAAAAATATAAATAATCGTAATCGTTATCGATATAAAAGCAAGACCAGACACCACCACATGTAACATTTACCGTTAGGTTTTGATTTTTTTTTATGTTTTTGATATAAAATAAATTTGTTGTTTGCATATTTACCAGCGTTACTTAGGGGACTACGGACAATAGATGATAAGATGTGTGAGAAGACAAGGGACTTTCAGGAGCGGAACCTTTAACTTAAGGACTTAATACAAGTCCCTCGGGAATGTACGAGTATGTCTACTATATAATAATCCTGCAGACTGTTTATATGGCACAAAAACTTCTTTGGGAGAATGTTGAAAAAAGTCAAGGGTTTATTTCTAAAAGAGGAAAAACTTGTTTAAATATCCATAATAGTCGAAATAAAGAAAAATTCCATTTAGAGCTATAGCAAATCCTTTTAAGGATTTTTTTTTAAGGTAAGATAAACTCTTTCAAGAATAAGAAAATAACTTCACAGACAGTTTATGGCAGGGAAACAACTTCTTCGGGATTATAAGAAAAAAATCTTGGAAAAGAATACCGAGCATAAAATTTTCTTTCTTTAATAAAATAATATTAAAAAAGAAAAAAAATAAGGTTTCAACTATAAAAATAAGCAAAACTTTTAAAAACTCATGTTTTGCTAAATAACTTCCGATGCTTAGGATCATAATAAGGTCAGCTTTTGACCTCCTCTTCGGGATAGGCGGACGGAACTCTCAAGGATTTTGGCGGTTTTGTTTGTTCTTTTTTTGTTTTTTGAGGGTTTTTTTGGGACAAGACACAAACTGTAAAATGCAATTAATAAATAATACCTGGATCACATGCTTCCAATTTGACACCTGATGGCAGTGGCCACAACGATATGGCGACGGATCGCGTCGATCCGTATCGTTCATCGTTAATAGACTGGGACTACCTGGACTATGGGTATGGAAACGTGTCGTTGGCTGGACGCCGGTCATCGTTTGTGGCAAGTACGACGATGACGACGGCGGCGACGAGTGCGGCGAGGATGCGGCAGATGCCAGCGATGCTGATGATGACGATGCCGGTGTCGATACCGATGCCGATGCCGACGACGACGACGAGGATGATGATTGAGACGAGGCTGGCGTTGGTTTTTGGTTAGTAGAATGTTGCATGGCATGGTTTAAACCCGTTGCCAAAAAGATACCATCACCGGCGATGAATTGATTATGGGAATGAGTGTCGGTGAGGTTGTTGTTGGATGTGCAGATACTGTTATTGTTATTGTTACTATGACTGTTACTGTTACTGTTATGAACCAAAGACCTTGCACCAGTTGGAAAAGTAGAAATAGGAGTAGGAGTGGTAGTTACTGGCATAGGCGATGTATTGGTGGTGGTGGTGCTTGTGGTGTTGTTGTTGTTGTTTGATGATGCAACGTAGCCGCCACTTGATGATATATTCTTCGGATTATCGTGCCTGTATCCGGTAGTACCCATAACCACATTTGTATTAGCATTAGAATTAATTTTTGCTGCTGCTGTTGTTGATGTTGATGTTCCATCACCATATCGTGTTCGTGCTCGCGGTGATGTTAGCAGATCTTGTAATGATCTTGCCGTGCTCGCTGTTGTGGTGATTGTGGGCGACGTCAGACTGTCGGCACTTGCCTCATTTTGACTCGCTTTCTGCTCACCGTGCTCTAATATGGAGGCGGCATTTGCTTTAGGCGTCGTCGTTGCTGTCGAGCTTCCTGGGCACTTGCCACCGGCCAACGCCAAGGCGAGACCACTCAAAGCACTGGCATTGGGTGTTGGTGAGTGCTGTGCCTCTTGAATGGCACGTTGCAACAGGCCAGCTGGTATTAGGGAATGTTGCTGCTGGCCATTGCCAGAGTTGTTGGTGCCCGACGATGTCGGCGATGGCTGCGATAGACACATCGCGGCAAATACTTTGTTCATATAGAGCTGTTGATTCGAGCTAACCGACACCTGCAACGGCGATGTGCTGCTGCCTGAAGATGAGCCCTTGGGGAAGCACGACTCCTGATAATGGATCTTCACGTGGGCCAACACAGCAT
This sequence comes from Drosophila limbata, assembly GCA_963924055.1. Taxonomy (NCBI): domain Eukaryota; kingdom Metazoa; phylum Arthropoda; class Insecta; order Diptera; family Drosophilidae; genus Drosophila; species Drosophila limbata. The sequence goes on from OZ001353.1 coordinate 15,062,793, forward strand.
CCCGATTGTGATGTCTAAATTAAAGAAAAATGGTTGAGATTAATAAATAAATGACTGAAGGTTTTGTAGACTGCTTTTATTCTACATATTTATACATATTCAGTTATCTATATTGACTCTTTCCAATATCAAATTAATCGATGAAATATAAGTTTTAATTTGAGATATCATCAATACAAATTAAGCGCTCGTCCTTTAAAGTATTTTGATTCGATTAAAATATTTAAGAAAAGATACAAAATTTATTATTTTTACCAACTTAGAGGTTTGGGTTTTGAGTCGTACACTCTTTTTGATAATTTGAATAAAATTCAGGATTCATGAGAATTTTTTATTTTTATTAAAAAATTCAAATTTATTAAAACTAAATTTTTTTTTTTATTTTTTTTTAAAATTAATTTTGCAATTCGGAGAACGTAGTGAAAAGAGAGTATTAAAGCAGCTTTTTATTTACCTAAAGTTGCACTTGCGGCATCTGTAGAAAGTTTTCTTCTCACTGCCCTCCTGATGCACTTCAGTGATGAGATCATCGCTGGGTTTGCCAGGCGGCGTTTGATGTGTCCTTTTCACAGGCGATATGGTCACCGAGGGTGTGATCATCGTTGAGTGATGTTGTTCCTGTTGTTGTTGCTCCAGCTGTTGGTGTTGATGCTGCTGATGCTGTTGCTTGGCCATCGCAGCATTCATCATGGTTGCAAGTAATGGCAATCGGATGAGATTATCCGCCAGTTGGGTATCGTCCAAGGCATTCGATTTGTTGGGTGAAACGGGCTCTAGAGTGATGTCATGGCCAGCGCCAACACCGACCTTCTGGTAGTCCTTCAGGAAGGCCAAAGATGCCACCTGATTGGGTGTCATTTCACCCGATTTCATGAGCTTCGGATCGCCATCCTCTTCGGTGACCTTCATGAGAGTGATGTACTTGTTGTACTTGGTATAATTGCGTCTGCCCGTCTCGTCGTTCATCAGGACCTTTGCCGTCTTGTGCGAGGGATCTCGGATGGTCTTTAGCCGTATATGCTTGGTGATATCCCAACGCCAGTTGGAACGGTAAGAGCAGAGTGAGCACTCAAACGGCTTCTTGTTCAGATGTCCAACGATGTGAACATGGAAGCGGGAAGCTGTTGAGGCCCAAAAACTGCAATGTGGACACTTGTAGACCTTCTTCAGTGATGAATTGGCTGCCTCCTCCTCGGGCGTCATCTTTTTGGTTACCTGGAGTGCATGAGAGAGTCAAATTTCATTTTGACGCATTTGTCGTGCGTAGGTTTCATTCTGTGAGTGTTTGAGTTGAGCCTTTAAGGGATGGGATGGGTTGGAGTTGGGCTGTTTTAGTTCCTTACTTACCTCACCATATCCAGGTGCTGTCTCCACGCCATAGTAGCTATTCTCCTCATTGCTGGCAGCCTGATTGCCCGGTGACTTGGTCAACAGACTTGTCTTATCCTGATGCACCACAGCGGCTGCAATTTCCTTGGCCGCCTTGTTCCAAATGCAGACACGCTGCTGTTGCACCGCCGCCTGTTGTTGCAACGCATGAGCGTCCGATCGCCTTTCGCCACTCTCTCCGGAGTTCGAGTCATACATCTCGTTGGCACAGCGAATGGCCTCCGCACACTGGGCCAGATGATGCAACAGATCCGTGGAGGATTTGCAGCGATGTCGACAGTGCTGACAGCGTGTGGAGCCCGAAACACTCAAGTTTAGTGCCGAATGCGATTGACGGTCCTCGTCATCCTCATCGATCTCCAAGCGATCGTCGGCATCGTCCTCATGCAACGCCGCATCGTCGTCCTCAATCACAACAGCCGAGGCCTGACAACTCTTGCCGTGTATTATCGATTCAGATAGATACTTGGCCACATGTCCACACTGACAGATCAGATTATCATGCTGTGCCCCCGTCTTGAGCTTGTCGAAGAAGGATCCACCCTTCTTGGCCAACAGACTGCGGGTCGATGCCTGCGACGCGATCGTCGTAGCAGGCGACAATTGTGGCACATCCGACTTGTCCAGCATCTCCGAGATTTGTTTCTCGTTGAAGAACAAAGAGGCTATCTCTGTCAGGGAGCTGCGCGAGGCGTTTGTATCCTTGGACAGATTCAGCACGCTTTGATTGGAAAGAGATTAAGCGGGTTAGAAATTAGTGAGTTAGAATAATGAGTTACCCCTTAAGTTATAATTATTATAATCATAATCATATTTTATTTTTTAAGGAGTTATCAAACGGATTCATCACTTAAAAAATAGTCAACCCCTTTGACATGTCCCTTTTTTTGTCAACCGATCTCCTTAGAACCGCTGAGATGATAGAATATTGATTACATCTAATTGCTTGAAAAGAAGTTACCCCTTAAGGGAATTATCTTTTTCTCTGACCTACTTATAAGCTGACATAAATTGATTGGAAACGTGTTAGCCTTATTGGAAAATGCTTTACCCCTGCTGCACTTTCTCCTAAGGACTCGTCAATTGATAAAAAGTATCCAACCCTTTTCATAGTTGACTTAACCCTGTCATATTTACGTCTTGGGGAGGAAACGAAAGGGAAAGGAAGGGAAAGGAGTTACCCCCATTTCCAGATTAAGGAAGTATCTTCCATCTGAAATATTCTTATCCCTGTTGATAAAAAAATATATAACTCCATCCATAGTTGACTTAACCCGGTCATAATTAATCCATACATTCCCCATCTAGGAGTTACTTCCATTGGAATTATTCCTGTCCCTGTTAAACCCTCTCTTAAGGCTATAGTATGCCTTAACCACCTATTCTTTCTTATGAATACTTACTCCTTGGGACTCTTGGTGATGGGTATTAGATTGGGCATGGGTCGCTTTGCCCGCGGCGTGGCTGTGCCGATACTGGACGTGTCCGAGGAGCAACCGCCCTTCTGCGACAGATCTGTGGGCTCCTCATCCTCTTCGTACTTGCTCCGCTTGCCGTAATGCTCCTCACCACCGCTCAGCGCACCACCATCGCCATCCTCCAGGTCATCATCCAAATTGTTGTTGTTATATTGATCCTCCAATTCGGCTGAATCGCTGAGAAAATCATCGCACATCTCGCTAGCGCCAACTTTGTTCTGTCTTCTTGGCCAAATGGAGCCGGCATTACCCACAGGTGGCACATGATGATTCATCTCATGAACGGTCAGGGATTGCTTAATGTCAGCGGTGAAATCACAGGCGGCACACTTGAAAGCGCCCGCACCGCCATGATTCTTCATATGCCGGTCGAGATTCCATTTGTAGGGAGTGCGAAAATCGCAGGTGACGCACTTGATCATGGGCATTGAATGGTACTTGACATGCTTGCTGAATCTGGCCTTGATGTGGGTCACATAGCTGCACTTGTCGCACCTGAAGAACTTCGTCTTGCCGTGCTCGGCCAGCTCGTGCGAACGCAACTGGGTGCGATACAAGGTGGTGAACTCACAGGCGCTGCACTTGAGCAGACGATTCTGTGGCTCCTCTCCGCCCGAGGACAGGGCCGGCGGTGGTGTTGCCGAGCCACTGGGCGACGGTGTCGGTGGCTCCGCTGGCGACGATTGGCGCTCGTAGCTGTCGCGGGCATCGAGATCCCGCAACGTTGCCTGGAATTGTCGCTCATAGTTGGACACGAGTTCGAGTTGTTGCTCCCGCTGTTGCAGCTCCTCGCGTTGCCGTTGCTTGTACGCCTCGATGTCGCGTTGCAGCTTCTGCTCCTGCAGCTGCAACTCCCGTTTCACCTGCTCCAGCGTGGGCATATCCGGCACCGAATGCGCCAACGACTGGCCGCCGATGACCCCGACGCTCTCCTCCAGCCGCCGCTTGCGCGCCTCGCGACTCATGCCGCGCTTGCCACGCGCCTGGCCGTGACCACTCGGAATGCCGTCGGTGCAGCCGTGCACCATCTTCATGTGGCGCACCAGCTTCTGGAAGTGGCGGGAGGCGTAGAGGCACAGCTTGCACTTGTTGATCACTATCTTCTCGCCGTGCACATCGCGCAGATGCGTCAAATGGTAGCGCGGATTCTGTGTGAAATAGGCGCAGTGGTTGCAGCTATAATTGCGCTTGATCTTGCACTGCGGCAAGCCCTCCTCCTTGGCATCCAGAGATGAGAGCACGACATGCTGCTGCTGTTGTTGTTGCTGCTGTTGTTGCTGCTGCTGTTGCTGCTGTTGTTGCTGCTGCACGCTGTTTACCACAGCAGCTGCCACTACCGCCTGTTGTTGCTGCTGTTGCAGCAACTGTTGCAAGCGGAAACGCTCCAACTGTTGTTCTAATGCACTTGTTGTCACCGTTGTTGGCGATGTAGCTGCAATGTTGCTCAGCGGCGGTGTTGTGTTGTTGTTGTTGTTGTTACTGCTGCTGCTGTTGTTGTTGTTGTTGCTGCCATTGTGTTGCTGCTCCATGTACAGTTGATTGCCACTAACAACGCTGCGCACTATCAACGTGTCACCCGAACGTTGCACCATCGAGGGCAGGTCCATGTTGCCGCACACTCTAATTTATAAGTGTCCTCAACTAATATTCAACTGTAAGTAAAGCGTAAAAGCATAAAAGATAAGTTAGTATAGTTAAATTTAAATTTAAAGTTTTTCAAAAAATAGGAATTTTATAAAGTTTAATTTGATTTTTCTATCTTTTTAGTTACAAATTAAAATGCTTTTTAATATGATTTAAATGTTAATTTCACAATTTTAATTTGTGATTATATTTTATTTCTAATAATTTTTTCGCTCTCTCTCGCGACTGTTTTTAGTCGACGTTGAATAAATAAATAATTGAATACATAAATAATTAAAAAAATGATTCTTCACATTAGAGTATAATAACAATTTTACGACATTCTAAGCACCCTTTGAAATTCGCTATTATAGCACATCGCACCCACAATACATAATTTTTGGTGCCAAGAATATAATATTAGCTATCAATGACGCGAATAAAGTTTTTAAAACAGCTCAAATCTTCGTAAAAAACCATAAAAATTTTGTGAGTTTTTTTAATTTTATCAGAATTATATTGAATTTCATCAAGCATTTTTTAAAAAGAGTATTTAAAAATTGTGGTCTTAAAAGAACAGCATTATTTATGAAATTCCTCTGTATTTTATTTTAATGCACTTTGCTGCGATTTTCATGAAAATCTTTTCAAACGATTTTTTCTTAGCACGCAAAAAATATGACGTATATTTGATGTGAGTTTTGTTGCTGTGTGTGTGAATTTTGTTTTCTGAGAGCGCATAAAAAAGTCGCATTAAAGCTGCCTTAAATGCAGATTTAGTCACAATGCAGACTCATTAGGGATACGCGTGTGTTTTAAGCCGAGTATGAGAGAGAATGGATGAGAGAATGCTGTGCGTGGCAAGCTCATAAATATTTCAACGCTTAATGTGGCGGCACAACGAATGATCAGAATGGGAGTGAGAAAGAGAGAGACAAAGATTGAGGGGATTGAATGGGGCTGTTGTTACTTCTGTCATGTGTCGGATTCGCGCAAAAGACCCAAAAAGGATATTAAAATGAAATGTTTGTGTCGTTTTTAATGTCGCCTGTCCGCGAGGCTGCGCGACATAGTTGACAATGATTCCGGCAAAGAAGGGAAACTCGATGCTAGCGGAAAAATAAATTGTGAAAGGCAATGTAAATTTGAGAGTCGCAAGTAGAGTCCTTGCCACAAATCTCCAGGGTGTATGTATTGTAGTTGTCTATGTGTTGTCATGGTTGTTGTTGCTGTTGTTGCTGTTGCTGTCCCAAATGTGTTACACAAATCCATTTTAGGGCTAATTGGAGTTGCTTGGGCGCCGCCGGAAAGACCCGAATGCCGATGCTTACACATAAATATAAACGGAAAGCCAAAGCCGAGCATAAAGGAAGTGGGCATAATATGCTCAACAAAATTTTTAAAGGTCAATGTTGGCCATTTTGCTCGAGTGAACCACTTTGGAAGAAAGGGGCGAAAAGTCATTGTCAGTAAAATAAGATGTAAAAGCAGCAGAAAATTGTGAATCCTTTGAGTATGTTCTCCTTTTACTTTTTTCTCTTATTTTCTATTCCACTAAATGCTGTCTTTCAAGCTGTTTTCGTACTCACATCAAATGGGCGACTAATTCGGATTCACCCAACGCAATCTTAAGCGCTCGACAAAGCCGCAATTATGTTGCCTGGCTTCAGGCAGAAACAGGAAGCAGGAAGAGCAACTTTTGATATAAAAATATATACTCACTTATGAGGAAACATTAGACGAGACAACAATGTTGTTCGCTTGACATTGTCGAGCAACAAGCTCTGTCAAGTACCCTTGAAAAACCCATTCTCAATGTCCTTATCAACGACAGGATGAGCTTATTAACTCACACGCTTTTGGGTAGGTAACAAAATCACTTGAATTACCTATCAAAAGAACAGTTTAAAAATGGAGATGAATTTCCTTCATTTGCATATTATATACTATTTACAGTATTACAAATTTATTAATAAATTTTACTATTATTTGGTTCATTAATTTGCTCATCGTAATAATATTTATTGAAAAATATAATTAAGATTGCTTTGACTCTTATTAAAATTTTCCGATTAAGTCTTAAATAAACTTCTTATTGAATAAAAAATGTGTATGATAAATGAAGCCCAATAAAAAGTTTCGGTTCATTTTAAGTTCATTTATTTTCCCCTACTTCTCATTGTTTTTGTATTTATTAGGAGTGTTTTTGGTTTTTTAACACGTTTTCTTATAATTAAAATGTATAATGAATTTCTTATTAATTTCTTTCATACTCAACTAGCTCATTGCTCTGTTCATTGAATTTCGTATATTATTTTTACGACGCGACGCCTCACAAAGAATAAGTTTTCTCAAAGTACATATTATCGCGCTCACAGTCACTGTTTAGCACTTCTGTGAGCAAAACAAAAGCAGAAGGAGAAAGGTATACAAGAAGCGGGGGAAAACGCGCCAAAGGGGGCAACATATCCTTTGGCATTGTTGTTGCCGAGCCTTAGACCCATTTAAAATATGCTTATTACGAGTAGGCAACGTCGTCGACGCTTCCTGCTTATTTGCTTTTGTTTATGTTTGTTTTTCTTGTTGCACGAGTAAATACTTGCAACACTCACGCCTACACACAAACACACATACACGCAGCAGCCGCCGCAGTTTTTGTGGCGCTTTGAAATTTTAATTTCTCACGCGACGCTTAAAAGTATGCTAAGAAAAAAGTGTGAGACTGAAAACATTAACACGCACTTGGCGACACAACAGGAGACGCCAGGAGAAGACGTGGCAACAACAACATCCTGCCAGACTCAAGTTGGCATTGTTTGTTTGCCTGTTTCTGTTTCAGTTTCTTCGCTGCTGCTGTTGTCCCATTGCACTGACTTAATTATTCTTGCCGTGGGCTTAGCACGTCCTCCTGTGTCCTGTGTCCTGTTTCATTTCGTGTTACTTAATTTTTTCCTGTCTGCCGTTCATCCTTTTCACTTTTTTTTTGTGGTGTTGACTGTTGCCTGCTGGCTGATAATGAGGCATGGACAGAAGACGCCCATTTGATTGATGGGCGTGGCTGGAAGGATTAGCCTACTGTGACTTTTGCATTCAACAAATTTTCATCAAGTTTTATGCTTATTAAATTTCAAAAAATATATGCAAATTAGGTATTTTGTTGAAAAACAAAGAGTTTAAGCAAAGTAAAAGTACCACAACATACACACACACACACACATAGTCAAACTGCTGCATTGCGTCCTGTTTCATTTCCTTTTTGGGAAGAATTTGTTGCTGGTCACTTTGGCTAAAAGTGAGCGGAAGTACGAGGTTGTTGGTGGTAAAAGGAGGGGACCAAGGAGTCACATCCTGCCTGCAGGCATGAAATTAAAAATGTGTAGCTACAAATTAACTGCAATGGCAACTGTAGAATGTAACTGTACGAGTAACTGCAGCTGCAACGCAGGACGAAAATTACCAAGTAAATACAAGAGCTCTCTACCTTTCACTCGCTTCTCCCTCTCTCTTTGTAATATAGTTGTTCATGTTTTTTACTAATGAGTGGCAGTGGCAAATTGGAGGTTGCCTTTTCATTCCAAAAATGTTTGTTTATCATCAATTTGCTTGTTGCACTTTTTGCAAATAATTTAAAAAGTTCCTTTTCACATTTTAATAGCGATCTGTGTATGTAGAGACCCAAAAGGGATGTGCTGCTAATTGCAATGACTTGCAACTTGTGTTTCAAAAATAAATTCAGAAATAATTTCTGCTTTTTGTTTACGGTTTATGGAGCTTAATGGCGAACATTGTTTTAATCAGAAAAAAGTATTTTATGTTTTGTAATAGTTTAACAATGGTAGTTTAATTTTCAGAGGAAAGTCTAATATTTGTTTTATGTACAGGGGTGTTTCTCAAATCCCTAGAGATTTCTTGGGGTGCTTCCGAAAGGCCAAAGATTTTAGTAATAGCTTAAAAACTTTGCCTTAATTATAAAAAAATACTTTTCAAATGATTGGTGTATTTTGTACAGTACAAAAACTGATATGAACAACTTGTTATCCTTTTAAACAATAAATTTGATCGCAATTTGAGAAATTTGTAATGAATTTTTTCAACAAATATTTTGGCAGTTAAGAGCAAAGTGCTTTTAGTGTAATTGAATCGAATGGGAAATTTGTAATTGGCTTGATAAAATTTCCATAAAGTTGATAACCATCGTACTATTTGATTAATAAACTCATTTTATGCTTATGTCAGATTTCCAAAGCCAAATTGCCACACAGCAACAACTTTTGTAGGAAAGTAGCTTTCGTAAATTGTATTCTTTTATTTTCTTTTCACACACTCGGAAAAACTTTGTGCTCAAATTGCAGAGGAGGAAACGGAGAAACGGAAGTGCGCACTTCTATTACTTTCAAATAAATCGCAGCAAAAGTTGAAAGTTTATTTCGCAATTTTTAAATGAAATAAAGATTTGTCACGTAGACATTCAGATAGTGAGAAACACACACACAAGCACACACACGTTCACTGGTGTGTAGGTTGCAAGTAAGTTGTTGTTTTAGGCTGCTAAATGAAAACTAAGTTTTCGCTGACTATTTCACTCTGACACCAAAGACACAAAATGAAATCTTTTTTGTTTTTTTTTATAATTTTTGTAAATGTTTTGACTGCTCTGATTTTTGCTTTTTGAATGTGTCCTTCCAGCTCATTGCCCCCGTTTCGGTTTCATTTGGAAACATGTTTAGAAATTGAAATTTTTGCGCCGCGCTTGGACACTTTGGCATTTGGTTGAAACTTTTACGCTGCCTCTAATGGCATCGCCATCACGTCCTTGCTTAAGAGCTTCACTTTGTCCTTGTCGTTGTCGTTGTCCTTCTCCTGCTGGCAGTTGTTGCTGCTGGTGCTGCTTACTTGCCTGGCCGAAAAAGTTGGGCGGAAGTTGTGCGCTTTACTTCCGTTTCTGATTAAACTTTAATGGACAATGCCGTTCTGGTCATGCAAAAGTTCACTACCATTTGATGTTTGTCAACATTTTTTATATACTTTTTTTTGTGAAAATTCCAATTAAAAAAATGATATTCTTTTGACAACTAAATTATTTGCAAGAACTTTGTTTGCTTACTGCCTTAATGCTGTTGGCCATATTAACATATGCTAGCATATGTTGGCCAGGAAATGACAGCATCTCTCACTCCATTCACCTGCTGTGCTGTCGCTATCACGAATAACAAAGTTTTCTCTGTTTATGCTCATGCTCTTGTGCTCATATAGAAGCGCCAATGTCGTCGTGGCCATTATTCATACGCCATGTTGGCAACAAGAATCTCACAAGAGAAAAAAGAAGAACACTTACACACACACACACATACACGCCCACTTAATTAACACACACATACATATGTATGTAAAAGGACTCGTCAGCATATGTTGAAAGTTGCCTGCTGGGATAGTTTGGCTGTCGCGAAAGCTGTTAAAAATGCATTTTGGCTAACGGGCAATTCATAATAAAAAGCCAACAAGCCACCGCTAACAACACCACTAACACCAACAACAGAATTTATTACTACAAATGTCCGCTGGTAGCATCAGCAATTGTTCTTGCAGTCGGCCACAAGATGCAGTCAACGTCAACAACAAAATCTGCGCCCGCATGCAAATTAACAGTCAGCCCAACAACAACAATAACATCAGCAGCGACGATGGCAGTGCTGCTAATGCGTTGCTTTTGCATTGTCACACACACATTCAATGCCTTCGGCATTTCACCCACTCGCACACATGTACAAGCTCACCCGTGGTGACTGTCTCTGCTTTTAACATGCACAAGATTTACTTGCTTTGTTTCAAGAAACAACAACAACAATGTCTAGCGCTTGCCTGTTCTAGCTTATTTCCGACGCGTTCTCTTCTACGCACACTCTCTTTTGCTCTTTCCTTTCTATAACAATTTTTGCCAATTGCTTTCTGCCGTCACACAACGAAACACTCTTGTGGTCCAACAACAACTGAGAGCAGCAGCCGAAAAGAAGTGGCCGCCATGGTGATTTCGCTGTTTGCTTTTACGCCGCTGTTAGTTGTCCTCTTTGACAGTAGCAGCAGCAGCTGTTGGTAAATTGCAGAGGACTATGTAATGTTAAATTGCATACTCTCTTAAAATGTGCAGAAACAGTAAAGTGTCTCTTATAAGCATCTATAGTCACTGCTGTTAAATAGCACTGTTATCTGTTTAACCCATTTTCGGCCGCGAGTGAGTTTTTCATTAAAATCCACATTTCTAGGCTAATTTGGACCTCTAAAACCGAATATTAGCTTAAAAATCATTTTAAAATTCACATTTTTTTTATTTTAAATATTTTTTAAAATTATATTTAAAATACATTTTTAATTTTTAAATATGGGATAACCAGTGTAAAAATTTTCTGGATTTTATAATTTTCTTAATTTTCCATTTGGATTTTAATACGTTGGTTAACATAAAAAAAACGGTCTGAGAATTAAAAATATAGCTGTTCGACTAGTCGAACAGCGGCCGAAAATGTGTTAACAGTTGAATAACTAAATAATTGAGCACTGTGAGTTGATTATTATGAATATATATTACTTGAATTTATGGCCAATTTAAATGCCATCTGTTAAATTTGCATTATTGAAATTCTTCAGTTGAGTGATTTAAGCAGCGCATTACGAATTCATTAGAATAAATCTGTCAATATTTTGCATTTAAAAGGACATTTTAATTTGACATTCTTCAGGCATTTACCGTACTTAATTTGCTAACCAAGCAGCAAAAAGAGATCCACTTGATAAATGTTGAATTCAAGCACCCTTAACACGCTTCTAGGCGAAGCTAAGGGCTATGCCCATCATACCAAAAAATAAAAAAGAAGAGGAATGAAAAAGAAACCGCAATGCCGAATGGCTGAAAAGTGTGGCAAGCAACGGGCATAAAGTTGGATTCGTGTCCTCTTTCAACGCAATCAACACAAATGCTACTTAAAAATTTATTTGCAACACGCACGAGACTAACTTACAGGGTCAAAGAGAGAAAGAAGGAGTGGGAGAAGGGGCAGGGACAAGGGTTTTTCGGAGATACCCGTATATCCGAGTCTGAGGCGTCGCAAAGCACAAACATTTAGCACACACACACACACACGCAGAGGCGAAAAAGGACAATCAACATTTTAGCACTTTAAAGGCAAAGCCGTGAAATAAACGTCTGTCTGTCGGTGTGTGTGTGTGTGTGAGGGGGTGTTGGGGGTTCATAGAAGGGTTTGTTGAATGGCCGCTTGAAAAATGTGTTGTGGTCATGCATTTTTATACGTTTTTAGTCTCTGGGCTCGAAGAGCTAAACATGCCGGCAAGGACATGGTCCAGGACATGGCCAGGAAGCTGGCCAACACACAACGAGGTCCTATACACACACACACACAAACACTTGACACTTTGCGACTGTCAAAAGAAGAAGCTACATTTTTTTTTTTATAGAAAAAATGTAAATCTCAAGTGTAAGGATGTGTGTGGTTATTTTTCTGGTGACTGCTGAGTTATATGATATATTTTATTTATGTGCCTTTTCTCTGAGTAATATAAATAAATAGAAATCAAAAATAAGTTAGTCTTAAAAAAAAGGATGCTGTGCAATTGATTCTTGTTGTTTTTTTTGCTTGCTAGGACTTTAATAGCAATTAGGCTGCACGTGAGCTGCATCAGGACACGTAGTGCGTAGTGTGCGTATCTGTATCCTGTGCAAGTGTTGACCATGGACGTGGTCTAAGTCTTAAGCCAAATCTTTGCGGCAACTTTTGATGTGTAACCCCAACATCAAAGTTTTCTAATCAAACACATGGCCGCAGTTGACGGCGCTGAAAAGTATGGTATACTTTTGCCACTCATGTGTGTGAGAGAGAGAGTGTGTGTGTTAAGAGCGTGTATGTGTGTGTGTGGTCTGCCAACCACAGCCAAAACTCAGCTTGTTTGTTTGCTTGTTGCTTCACTTGAGCAACTGTCGGTCTGCTGTTGCACAACTGCCCTTCCCTTCCCACTCTTTCTCTTCTCCCCCTTCTCTTTCCCCTTGCCTCGACGGTCTGGTAAATGAAGCCGCTCGATTAGGCCACAGCAAAGTTGCTCTCGAGTGCAACATGTGAGGCAGCAAGTACATGAAGCTAAGCTCCTTCCATTCACAGCAAAAAGGACCTGGGCAATTCCCTAAGCATGTCTAAACATGTCCCTATGAATGTGTCAGTGCGGGTGACTGTGCCTGTGTGTGAGTGTGTGCATAAGTGTTCTTTGGCCACAGGATGCAGGGTAATGAAGCTGCTCAAATTCACACTAAAATTGGTTGAGGCACTTGGCCAGGTTGCGTTATTGCCAACTGGGAATACAGATTCTTATTGGATTATTCAAGTACAAAACTAGGCGAAAACTCAACTTTTTCATTCAGCATTATTACAGGACATTATACAAAGCATTGCTGAGCTATTAAAATTTGTAAGTCCACTTTGCAGACTTTCTATTCATAGTTGAATTTGTGCGAACAGTTGAAGTTGCAAAGTTTACGTAGAAATATATATAAAATTTCCAACAAATTGTCGGCTTATACTTTGTAAAAATTTATAAAAATAGACGAAGACTTTACTCATTATTTAACTAAAAATAATAAAATAATAATAATACTTTTGGGCCAAGAGACTCATTAGTGGCTAAAGATAGCCAAGTATCTTGACTGTCTCGCAGACAGCATTGATTAATTTGCAAGGTTCTCTTTATTGAGTATAATAAATGCACTTGAAAGATGCAGTCAAAGCCACAAAAACCATGAACGGCACTTCATCAAGCGAATGAACAAGTTGTTGCCAGGTAACCAATACACACACACACACACATAGACACACACATGTACTTACAACTAGAAGTTTTGAGATGGTGGGCGGCGTCCTTGTGAGCACGTTCACAGTTATAAAAGCATATAAAATTTCCTATTTAACTTCCGGCATGTTCGCACACACACACACACGGCGCACACACATACACATACTTTGAAAGGACCTTATGTCGTACTGCGCTGCTGACATGGAAAGTCTAAAGAAAACATATCCGTGACAAAGTAAAGTAAACCACCTGCAGGTGCAACCAACAATAATAATACTTTTAGTACTTGCTTTTTTCTCTTTCTCTGCCCTCTATCTCCATCTCTTTCTCTACTCTTCTCTTTTCTCCTCTTGCTTTCTGCTAACTTATTTTCCAACTTTACTTTGGCTTTGTGCGCGTCGCAAATGGAATAAAGCGAAAGCATCAGCAGAGAAATTGAATTCAGCTGCAGGTGGCAACCACAACAGCAGTGGCATCATCGGTGTTGCCACCACACATCGTACATACATTTATAAGGACATACCTTTTTGAGCCGTGATCTGAGCGTTTTGTCGACACACGATTTGACAGCCACTGGAATTAACGTTCCCCAGTCTCTCTGACTTGCTCGTCTTGCCTCGTCTGATTTATTTAATATTTAATAAGCTGACTTTTGACTAGGGCTGCCTCGACATTTGACTTTGCCAGCAAAACTGCCATAAAAAAAGATAAAAAATACAAGCAACCAACTCAATTGCGGCCAATTTAATTATGCAAGAGCTAAGAGTCGATTCCATATGCTTTGAAGTGGCAACTCAAGTGCTTTAAACCGCAAATTAAGCTACAAGCATTAGTGAATTAATCGTTAAAGCTAAAATCTAGCTAGAATAAGCTAAACTGTGGCAAATTTAGTAAAAGCACAATCATTTGTAATACACAGAATAAACCAAGAGTGTCCTATATAATTTAGATTTTAAGTGGAAACTCTTAAAATTTTAACGGTTTATTCTAAGATTTCCCTCTTCTTTCCGTTCATGTCTATAAGTTGAGGAACATCTACTTCTATTTGTAACCAAAACAAATAATAGACCAACTTGTGCAATTTCTTGAAGTTTAATTCGTATATTCTTAGCAAACTCTAAAAAAACAGAAGTTTCCAATTTGATTAATAAGTTAAAAATACTTATACTTACATGAGTTTTTAAATTTTTTTTCATAAAAATTAAAAAAAAAAGTACAAATTAATTTGTGTAATAAAAATCAACACCTCATTTTTATTCAACAATTTTATATATGTTTTTTAAGAGATAAATAAACTAGAATTTTTTGCTATTTATCGCTTTCCAGACCCATTGAAATCATTTGCCATGCTGTTCTCGCTTTCTTCAACTTTAAATTCAATAAATTTTCAATTCTTTTTGCCTGCTATTTTATCGGCATGCTCATACATCAATCATCATGTTCTTTGGTCATGCCAAAGCATATCTTAAACGGAACACAAAGATATGTATATAGTAGATATATATCGATGAATGTACCAAGGACTCTTCACACAGTCTTTGTGGTGACGACAACTGTCTGCGATTGTCGACTGTCGACGGGGCACGTTCGCCTGGGTGTTGCACGTTTTTGGTGTTGTTGCAAAGGGGGACGGGTGGGGGGAGGGGAAGCGGAGCAGGGGGCCTTCGACTGACTGGCAAAGTTGTCGGCACATTAATCATAATTTAATGATTAGCGCAAGTTTTGTTTATTAAATATTTTGCCAGTCGAGTGTTGTTTTTATTGTTATTTACGAGCTCCACGATGCCACGCGTCGATTGCCGCTTCAACGTCGTAAATTTTTCGTTTCTTTTTGGTTTTTTTTTCAACTAGTATGCAAAAAACCAATTTGCAACCATTTTTGGTCAAGACGCCTTGGGCGTCTCTCAATTTATGGCTTTGAGTTGCAGCGCAGCCAAAAGCCACCTGTTTACGAAATCAGTGAGACTCAAATGCATAAATAAGAAATGCTTCGGTTGCTTCGTAGTATACAACACATATTTCTATTTCAGACACATAATTTTCTCTGTGGCACGTGTGTCCTTTGAGGTTCTCTGAGTGCTTTGCTCTGTCACGTAGTCAAAGCAATGCGACAGTCAAAGGTCGCCTCCTTGCACATATTTTTGGTTTTCTTCCTATTTCATTTGCCTTTTGATAAAGTCGAAAGGGGTTACGAGCGGCGGCTCAGCTGTGAAATTGGGCCAAAAGGAATGTTCTGTGGGCGTGGCACAAACTGTGACAACAGCAGCTGCTTTAAGCCAACAAACATATTGTGCTGAAAAATGACGCAAGGAACAGTTGCCTAATTTTAAAGACTTTGGAGTGGTAGAAAATCTTAAAGGAATGGGCGAAAAAGGGTATACCTAAAAGGATATAAGGATAGACCCCATGAAGTGTATATATTTTTGATCAGTATCAACAGCCGAGACGATTGAGTGATGTCCGTCTGTTTGAGCGCGTCGATATCAGAGACAATAAGAGCTAGAGACTTAAAATCTGGCATGTAGGTTCCATTGTATTATAAGCAGATTAAGTTTGTTTTTAAGTTTGGATCGAATCTCTATATCATATAGCTGCCATGGGAACGATCAGTCGAAAATCAAGGATTTGTACGTAAAATAGTTTTGTTATTGTATCTCAACCAAATTCACTAAATCATATAGCTGCCCTAGGATCGATTGATCCAAAAATTAAGTTTTTAAGATTTCTTAAGATACCAAATTAAAATTTGGTATGAACATTTTTGTTGACTTTAAAGATATCTCAACCAAACTTACTCATTGGGATTTTTCTGTTGTCTAATTCATCCAGTCCAAATTTGGGTGAGATCTGTTTACTAGGGCATCTCCCAACACACTATGGGATCTTTCTCTATGACAAAATGTTTTTCCCATACCAAAGTGGCGGGTTTGCGGTGCTATCAAGTTAAACCTGACGATCCTTTATACTCTACGTAGTTCAAGTTTATTGGAAGATGTAGTGCCTTTATAAATAAGTTTTATTAACAATGAGTATTATAAAAACCCCATATCTAAGATAACCTTTACTTTTTGTTTTAAAAAAAGTGTATTTCATAAAAAGGTGTATATAAAGACTGATAATACATAAATAAATAAATTTTTTTTAAAGATTTATCAAAATACCCACTGTATTAAGAATGCAGGGAATCGCCCATATTAAGTAATAGACAATGGGTTCGGTATAAAAGTCTTCGCCAGCTAACATTACTTCAGTTCCTTAGTTTATTTCATCAAAATGTTGCTGAAAATATTTTGCATTGTTTTAATAATAAATACAAATACTTTTCTATCAGGATGTCATCTAAACAAAGATAGTGATATAAAGATGTTAAAAGAAATTTTTTTGGACGAATTAAAGTGAGAAACATCAGTATACATATTTTTAATTGAATTAATAAATTGATATAATTTAAATCTCTTATTAGAAAGACAAAACATAGTTTTGAAAACATAAATTCGCCGTTTGGAACACAGCAGAAACCAGAATCTTTTAAATGGACATCGGAACCATTTTGGAAAAAAGATTCAGGTGAAACGTCGATGGAACCATCTATTGAAAATATAAACACGTCATTTGGATTACAGCAGAAACCAGAGCCTTTTAAATGGACGTCGACACCATTTTGGGAAAAAGATTTAGATTGGCAACCCAAAAAGTGGACGGAACAATCTTTTGAAAATACAAATTCGCAATTTGAAATAAAACAGAAACCAAAATCTTTTCAATGGACGTCGACACCATTTTGGGAAACAAATTCAGATATGAAACCTATTGAAAGGTCGATGGAACAATCTTTTGAAAATATAAACTCGTCATTTGAAGCACAGCAGAAACCAGAGCCTTTTAAATGGACGTCGACACCATTTTGGGAAAAAGATTCAGATTGGACACCTTTTGAAACGTGGACTCCTACTTCTACTCCTACTTCTACTCCTACTTCTACTCCTACTTCTACTCCTACTCCTACTTCTACTCCTACTTCTACTCCTACTCCTACTCCTACTCCTACTCCTACTCCTACTCCTACTCCTACTCCTACTCCTACTCCTACTCCTACTCCTACTCCTACTCCTACTCCTACTCCTACTCCTACTCCTACTCCTACTCCTACTCCTACTCCTACTCCTACTCCTACTCCTACTCCTACTCCTACTCCTACTCCTACTCCTACTCCTACTCCTACTCCTACTCCTACTCCTACTCCTACTCCTACTCCTACTCCTACTCCTACTCCTACTCCTACTCCTACTCCTACTCCTACTCCTACTCCTACTCCTACTCCTACTCCTACTCCTACTCCTACTCCTACTCCTACTCCTACTCCTACTCCTACTCCTACTCCTACTCTTACTCCTACTCCTACTCCTACTCCTACTCCTACTACTACTACTACCACTGCTTCCCCTCCTATATTGACAGCAGTACTCCTAGCTTATACTCCTTCTTCACCTACAGTTACTTATACGTCTACTCCTTTTAATACTACGACTTCTAATATTACTCCTAGTACTTCAACTAATACTACTGTTAAAACGATATTCACTCCACCCGAGAATTATCCAAGCAACTGTCTGGATGCGCTCGAGAAATCGAATGATCAAAGTGGAATCTACACAATAAAGGTGGCGGACTATGACCCCTTTAAAGTATACTGCTATGAGGGCGGCTGGACGGTCATATTGAACCGCACGAATGGACTCGAGGACTTTCAGCGGAACTGGTACGAGTACCAGATGGGATTCGGATACTTTGACGACGAATTCTTTATGGGTCTGGATGCCATAAACTTGCTGACTTCCGACACAAGACACGAATTGCTTGTTATTCTTGAGGACTCCCAACAAGTGATGAGTTACGAGACTTATTCACATTTTGAAATTGGCAACGAACACGAATCGTATATTTTGAAATCGCTGGGTGCTGTCGATGGAACTGCTGGGGATTCATTAAGCTATCATCTCGGCATGAAGTTTTCCACCTATGATCAAGACAATGATCTTGACGACAGAAACTGTGCCCAGAACTATTCTGGCGGTTGGTGGTACAAGGCATGTTTATTAAGGTAAAGGAAAGTGTAGTTCGCTTTTTGGGAATTTTCATTCTGATCTTGGTTAATTACAGCAAGTTGACTGGAGGATACAATGACAACGATCCTGGTAAAGGCATCGTTTGGGCCACATTCCGAGACCACGGAAATTCAATTAAGAATGCTATGATGATGATAAGACCAAGGAAAATGTTGACCGTGAAAAATCCTTGGCACTCCTATTTATAAATAGATAATCACTTAATATTTTGATTTACAATTTAACAAGTAAATTTCACCAGTAAGACGCAGTTAACATTCCAACTAACAGTAAGATAACACTTAACATAACGATTACATTAACTTGTCTGTAAATAACATTTTGGGTATGTTAAGAATGAAAATTTTTGTTGTTTCTGGAGGTGCTTTTGCAGAAATGTGCCAATTATAATTTATATTATTGTTAAACAACGACTATCTTGGAGATTCATAAGAGATGTTCTTATATTTAGTAATGTTTTAAAACACTTGATCATCATCATATGGTCAAACGGAGTCCATTGAGTAACCATATAAAGTATAATTGTAATTGCTACTATATAATATGAGTATGCATGTATACTCGTAATATTAATGATCGCGCAACACGCAACGATAAACATTAAATGCACAATGAGAGCGACAGAGCATAAATGAAAGAGGGAGATGGATTGAGAATGAGAACATTTTAGTTTAAATGCGCGACAGATGCAAATGTCGACTGACTTTGCATGATTGTCTGTTTGACATTGGCTTCAATTGTCGCAACAGCAAAGCAGGCCAGATAGGGGGAGAGAGGGCAATGTGAGGAATAACAAGGGGGAGGGGGTAGTGTCTGTTAAGGTCGCTCATCATACGCCATGTTGGCAACAGAGTCAGTTAGCTAATTGATAATCAAACAGTCAACTGGAGGAGCTGAATGCACTTGACAACTCGCCAGTTGTCCGAAGCTTCAGAGTTTCTAATTAGGCGGTCACTATTGTGTGTTGTGGTGTTGTTGTTTTTATTTTATTTTTAAGGTCAACAACAACGTTGCGTATGCGCAATGTGCAAATAAGGCAAAGTCAATGCGTAAATTGCGCATACGCAGCATTGCCACAACTGCAGCTGCAATGGAAACGGCAACAGCAACAGCAAGTTCAAGTGCATTACGTATACGCATTACGCATACGCATTTTGCATGCAACAGTCACTGCAACTGCCATGGCACGGCTGTTAAAAATCACACGACTCACTGTAACTATACCTTTATACATGAACAGTAGAGGCTGACAATTATAACTGGAAGTTTTAAAAAAGAAAAATAGTTTAAAATATGTGTACAGCCTAATTTGTTTGATAACATGTACAGGAACAGATTTTTGGATCGCTTTTTATAGTTATACTATAAGCTAATATCCATGCCGAAAATGCAACTATTAGAAAAACAAAAGAATAAATAAAAAAAAGTGAAGAATTTTTAAAATTTAATGCTATTAATGTGAATTTGTAAATTTGTCTAAATAAATTTTATTGTATAAAAATTAAATGTTAAATTTGAATTTAAATTTCAAAATTGCCTAACTTTATCAAAACTGAACCTATTTTGAATCACACTGTCATTTTAATTATATTTTGACCTCTACTTCATTTCTACATTTCTTGATGATCGCTTCAAAAATTATTTAAAGTGAAGAGAATTTAAATTTTGCAATAAATAAAACTTAAAAAAATATCAACTGGTTCTAATTTGCAAGTCTGTGCTGTATCTGTTATACATCTGTTTGTTTATTATGTATGTATATGTATGTATATATATATTGTATCTTTTGCATCAATCGGCTGGCTGCTGTGGCCTTGGCAACGTTTAGCAAATTGCAATTGGTTCAAGATCATCGATGCAAACGTTTTGGTTTTCTATTGCGTGTTGACAATTGATTCTAGCTGTACGAGCGACAGAGAGAGAGAGAGAGAGGTAGAGGGAAAGAGCGAGAACTTGCAGCAGCTTTGTGGTCGACTTGAGTCATAATTTATTCTTGCAAAATGTTGCCTTATCAGAGAGGCAGTTCTACAATTGTAACTGAGTCATTTGAGTCGTTGTTTGGCATTGCTACGAAAATGTGGTTGCACTTGGCTGTTCATATGCTGCAGGCCACATTAGCATTAGCATTAGAATCAGAGTTTGTCAAAGACAGGCAGAGGTGGAGATTGAGGTGGCGGTTGAGGTGAAGGGAAGATGTAAGAGACAGAAGGCAGAAGGCAAAGACAGAGGCAACGAGGCTGTCAAGCTCAATTTTCTTTGTCTTTCTCACTATCACTAACTAGCTATACTTCTCTATTTCTCTCTCTCTCTTCCCTCTAACAGCCTGTCTTTCTCGTTCTCTCTCTTTGTCAGACATTCATTTATCGCTGCCTCTTTCAGTCATTGCATTTTCAGGGTCGTCGTCGCAACAAATCTAAGTTTGTGCATCTAAATCAACACGTTCATATGTGTGTCTTGTGTGTGAGTGTGTGTGCATAGTTCACACATTACCCCACACACACACATGCTTATAGATTGAGTATGCTGTGCACATGGCCACATGGTGTGTTCTTCTGACTTTGAAATGCGCTTTGAATGACAGCTGCTTTGTTGCTTCGTTGATAGAGCTAACATCGTTAATCTGAATTATTAATTATAAATGTTATTATAATTACATTTTAGTTCTAGGAACTTGACAATTCTTAATCTAAGCACATGTACAAATTTTTATTTAAAATATTTAAATCTTTTTTTGTAATCACATTTGTCAAAATTAATTACAGTCTGAATTTACACATTTATGAGAATAATATTTATTATTTTGTTATTTATTAATATGATATTTTATAAAGAAATAATTTGAATTTGCTGTCATTTGAGAATTTAATTGTAATATAATTATTTTGTTATATATTAATATATTTTAGTGCACTTATCATTATTTATATACAATTTAATTTAATGTTATTCTCGAGACAAGTGCACAGTGCAAGTGGCGCCGCCTGTCGGCCATCGCCTGCAGTCAAGTCAAGAAGACAGACATTTAATTTCATTTTGTGGCAAATGCTCAACGCTTGATTAATGGTTAAGAGCCTCGCCGCAAACTCACTTATCGCTACCTCTTTCTTTTTTATCTCGTTTCCCTCGTTTCTACGAAAATGCTATTAATTTTCATAAGTAAATGAAAATTGATGTGCGTACCGGGTGCAGACAGCAACAAATACTTTGTACATAGTATTATATATACATATATTTTAAATGGAAATTGTGCCAAAGAGGGAGAGAGAGAGAGTGAAATTGCAGAGTAAGTAAAGTTTGTGAAGTCCTGTGGAGTAAAGTGCACTTGGCGAAAGTTGAAAGTGTGCGGCAACTTCATAATTTGGAATGTTGGTTCAGGACTTTTGCCAAAGTGTTGAATACCTGTATAATTGTGGATGAAGCACTTAATTGAAATGTGGCAAGAACTGCAGCCAGAGGCAAGATTTGCAAATGGATTTAAGCGGTCAAATGACCATATTTATTTAAATTTTATAAATAATCGCATTGGAGGGCTAAGTTTAAAGAACAAACATTTATGCAAACATTATATATTTAATGGTTTAATTTGATAAATAATTCAACGGAAATTGCTTTAATTATATAAATAAATAAATAAATATTAGAGCTTTATCAAGAGCTTTAAATTGAAGTCTACTTATTTGTGGGTTTTGTATAACAAATAATGCAACGGAAACTCATTTCTCGTTGAAGCTTTATCAAATGTCAAGTGCAAGTCATCAAACATGTTGGATGCTTGCATATGTACATCAAACATGTTGCATATCAAACATCGTTTCATCCAGCGTCCACTGTCCACCTCAAAATCTACCCTCCCCACCGCCCAATTGCCATTATGTGTCCAATGCCAATCAAACATGTGCACGAACTTGACTTTCAATGTAAAGCGAACAAGGCGAAAGCGTTGCTAACGTCGACGTCGCGACGTCGACAGCGGCGCTGACGTTGACTTTGCCGCTGGCTGTGATCGGCGCCGCAGCAGCAATAACCTTGACCCGGTTCTTGAAATTGCAGCAGCAGCTGCCGTCGTCATCGTCGTCGTCGCTGCAGAGTTGTCACTTGTGCAACATTTTAAGAGAGGCTGCCAAACGGGTTTTTGGCTGCCGGCGTCGCTCAGCTGGACACAGCCATCGAGAGAGTGGGAGCGCAAAAGAGAGCGGGAGAACAACAGATCGTTGCGTCGTCGTAGTCGTCTGGTTGCGCATGCGCAAAAATAAATTTACAATTTACGATGACGATTTGTAGTTTTTGCGTTCTTGCCATCTCGCTCGCACTGGCACTGGCACTGGCAATTGGACTTTGACTTGGTCGCTTTGGTGAATTGGCAATTAGCGCAACGCAGTCGCCGTCGCCGTTGTCGTCATTTTTTATGCTCATATTTACATTGCACGCACACGCATTATTAACTATTTTATTATTGATGTCTTAATGTGGCAACAGCGATGGTCAACTGGCCGGGCCGGGCCTGGTCTGGTCTGGAGACACGCGGCATTGAACGTGGCTTGTTTGGCTAAAACGGAGACGGAGGCAATGCCGCGCTGACGTCAGCTTGTATTGGCCTGGTCGGCCGGGAGAAGGTCGAGGTTAATTAAGTTGTCTTTGGCCGTGCATGGCGACCTTGTTGCACACCGTCTCGGTTGCAATCTTGACATTTTGGCTCCTCTCACTCTCTAAAACCATGTCTATCTCTGTCTGGCTTGCGTCTATCTGCCGTCTCCTTCTGCCTTAATGCATTATTAATTGCTGCAAATTAATGCAAACTCTTTAGTAGAGCGTCACTCGCAAGTTAATTGCTTTAAAATTTTATTAAAATTCAATTAGGTTGCGGGTGCTGCCTGCCTTCTTGACTCTCTGTCTGTCTGTCTGTCTGCCAGGGGAAAGGATTCAACTTGAGGCAACTTGAGGCAACGCGTGCGGTTGGTTGACTGTGCAACGGGGCATGCTATTTGGTTAAGTTGGAAATCGTTTTGTGGACTCCTCAAAAAGGGTTCGCCTCTCAATTCTCATTCCCAGTTGTCACGTCGCGCAGTAGCATATTTCGTATTAAATTGTTGCTGGCAATGTGACTCTGTTTATTTGTTGCCATCGCTGGTTGCACGAATGACAGCTTTGCAATTTAGTTGCAAATTGGCAGTGAGTGCAGTCGACAGACGACAAGTTGCCGAAGGTAGCAGCCCAAAGAATGAAAGAAATCAATGTGCAACGTTGTCTCCGAATAGCTTCAGAAAGGGGAGGAGGAATGGCATGAGGGGCACTTTTAGAGTGAATTAAACTAGGCTACAAGGCTGTGAACGTTGTGCACTCTGTGGGGTAGACAAAGTCAAGGCATCCCAGCAAATATGACAAGTCAACCAAGCGAATTTCAAGCGGGTTAAACTGAATGCTTGTCAATAATCTTTAGCCTTATCGTTTTCGAAAAAATGACAGACAAATTTTAAATAAAGAATCTATAGATTTTTCTTCGATTATTTTTGATTGTCGGCTATCGATAATAATTTTTAGGACAGTACATAATAATATTTAAACACATTTGATTGTGAAGTAAATTTCAAAACATAGATAACAATAGATTTTTTGTTAAAAATCGATATCGATATCAATAACAAAAATAGGAAAAAATACAAACTTGGTTATTCCTTAATATTAAACCATTTCCGTCTTGAATTTTCAGCCAATTTGTTGCCCTGCAGCTACTTTGTCCCCTTTGCAAGCTTAATTTGCCAAAGAGACAGCCGAAGTTGCCACAAAAGTATGCCGCAAAATGGGCAACAAGTGCGAGACCGCAAAGAATAAGCATCAAAAGGGCAGCGAGTGCTTTACATAATAATAATAAAAAACAACAACGAAAATAACAGAGGAAACGATGAAAATACTGAGCTCAGCTGCTGCTATTTGCTTAATTAAATGCGCAAAGTGTGGGCGTGGCAAGGCGCAATGACCAAAAAGAAGAAAAAAAAACAAAAAAGAAAAGAAAATTCAACGGATAGATAGCGTGCGCTTAAAATAATCAAGCAAAAAAAAAAGAATAAGAACAAATGTTAGTAAAAGAAGAAGAGTAAAGAAGTGAAAAGGCAAAAAGTTGTTGCTTGTATTTGATTTCAAGGCATTTATAAAAAGGCAAGGATAACAAGACCAACAAAGGCAAAGTGAATCAACTCAAGTCCGTTGAAAGGTAAAGAAATCAAGCAATAATAAAACGCAAAACTTGCACCATTACCAGCAACAACAACATCAGCAACAAGGAGAACAACATGAACAGGTAACAACATCAGCATTTGCAGGTAAATCATTAGGGGCCGTCGCATCGTCGACTAAGCTGTAATTAATGAGCAACTGGAACATCGTCAAGCCGACGCCAAGCAAATTAACTTGAACTGCCCGCAGAGGGATGGAGAGAGGGGAGGAAGAATCGCTGCAAGGTTAGCTCGGAGGGGTCGCCGAGAGGGTCTCCAACTTCGAGCTGCGAGCTCAAGTGCAATTAAAGTACGAGTAACGTCGAAATTTGCTTGTAATCGTCTTTTCTTTCCTTTTCATTTCCCTGAACATCTTCTTTTTGCTTTCTTGCTCTTTTTTTTTTTCCATATTTTGTGGCTATAGTGAATCGCTTCCGTCTGGAAACTGCTGCCACAGTGTCATAAGGACCTTAAAGTGCCCCAGAAAATAGCATTCGCAGTGTCAGCTCAATTGCTCATGAATAAACATGTCTGAATTTATCGATTACAACTGTATCTGACTCTTGTGTTGTTTGTTGATCAATGTTGTAAATTTTTATTTCAGAGATGATAGGGATAATAGAACATAGATTATATCAAATACAAAATATCGATAAGTCGATAAGCTTAGAAAAAAGAAGTAACAATTTGCATACAAGCATAAAATAAGCAGTAAATGTTAATTATCAACACACTAAGTAATATAAATAAATTAATCGATATTTATCGATAAAATTCAATTTTTTATTTATTGCCTATAACGACTCCAAGTTCTATATTCTGCGAAATTTTTCATGCTGTTTATAAGTTAAATGAACAAAGATTATTTTACAATATCGATAACATTAGCCATTCAGAAGCAATTGGTAAGTTCTCGATAGTTTGTTTATTAGTCGCAAACGATACCCGGCAACTTTCTTGCCCACTTAACGTGCTTTGAAAACGCCTTGCGGTCATATTGTTCTAGGCCAATGGCAATGGTAACTTTTGTTGTGGTGCCCAAAAGTTTGGCGAGTTAATTATTAAGTAGATACACGAATTTATTGCTGATTCCGAAACCACTTTTGTGTGTGTGCTCTGAGGTGTAAACGTGCGGATTAAGTGTCTATGTCTGTCAGAGGTTGGCCCACAAAGAGAGAGAGAGAGAGAGCGAGAGAGGGGAAGAGAAAGAGAGATATATAAAGATGTATACCAATTGTAGGAGGATGAAATTTACGCTTCGCTTGATATTTGGCCAACAAAACTTGGCTAATTTTGTTGCTACTTGTTGTTGGTGTTTTAGCCGCCGCCATCTCTCAGGTGTGCATTGAAAAATTGATGAGATTTTCTGTGCGCTTTAGTTCAAAGTTCGCAGAAGTTTTTATCCCCACCGACACTTGAGCTTTAAAGCCAACTTGGAAATGTGCGGAAACGAGTTAAGTTGGCCGAGTTGAGTTGAGTTTTTGAATAGGATACGCCTTCAAGAGACCACAAGCGGATATAAAATGTTATTTGCCAGGCTTTCTTTTTTTTGCCCTAAAATGGGAAAAGTCGAAGAAAAACAGATAAAAAGACAAACAGCAGAAGGCAAAAGAACTTGCCGTAAAGAATGAGCACAGTGCTCGAAGAAGTGCATTCATATTCATGCAAAAAGTAAAGTAAAGGGAAAAAAAGTTGGCCGGACATGAATCTATAACGAATCTGAAAGCCATATTGATTGTGTGTGTGGCATGTGGCATGGGATAGAGTATGCAATAAGAGTTGGGAAAACGCGTTGCACAGGAAATCAAACTTCAGTTTGATTGACTTTGCAGCTGGACACAAACACACAGAAACACAGAAACACACAGACAGGATACGTAAGCCGATTTGTGGCACTCACACAACGAATGTCGTCCGCCATTTGCGTTTTTAATTGAATTTCCTGGTTGAATCATCAACCATTGTTGTTGTTGTTGCTGTTGTTGCTGTCGCTGTTGTTGTTCTGGAGCAAACCATTCAAAAAGAGGCAATTTAAGCGCCAGTCAACTGAGGCCAAAGAATAGAATGGGTAAATCAACAAACACACACACAGAGAGAGAGGCAAATGAATATCAATGAACTGTCATAAAACAGGACTCAACATATGTGAGCGTCATGTGTGGGCAATGGGCGTGGCATGAGCTGGAGGCGTAGGCGAACGAGAAGAAGAGAGAAGCTGCCAGTGACAGTGGCTGACACGTGGGCAAACATTTAAGCGCCCAACGAACAACGAACAACAACAACAGCAACAACAACCATTGTTCACACTTGGAACACAGCGTAAGCTCACACACATCTATGGGTATTTATATTTATATAGATATGTAAAGCTCTTGTTTAAGTTTGGGGTCACTTTTCACTGTCAATGACATGTGATTTCAACTAATGACAGTTTAGGGGCGATATCAACAACAACAAATCGGACAATAACAACAACAACGACAAGCCCTTAAGGCCCAGCACACAACTTGAAATTTAATGAAATTTCCATGTTTTCCCTTATATGTGTATAAGTACTTCTGAATGCCGCAAACGCACAACAAGGCGTATGATTAATTTAAGCATTTCAGTGTCTATTTAACTTTATCAAGTTTACACACACACACTCAAAAGATGAACCCTATTTTGCTCTGAATTTTTATTTATTTTGGAAAATTGTTATTTGAGTTGACGAAGAGGAGATTCCAGGCAACCACCAAAAACATTGTGGTGTCAATATGTATTTCTGATTAGCTATTTAAGAGTTGAGCTGTCTGTCAATTTCAACAACAACAGTTTTGTTAGCTCTCCTCTCTTTTTTGAGGGAATGAGTGCAAAAAGCAGTCGCGTCTTTTGCCTGCCACACAAAGTTTAAATTGTCTGATCACATTTACTTTTAATGAGTTTTCGCTTGTTTATTCACAATGTTTGATGAGCTCAACTTACCAATAGATAAACTGCGGCATTCATTGGCCTTGAACATGTCAGCTATAAAGATAGAAAGAAGAAGACAGATTAATAAAAATTTACGTAAACTTATAATTTGATTATTATACTAGTAAAATTATAAAGTTAAAAGGGTGTAAATTAAATTTTGAAATAAGAGTGTAGTTACAAATATAAAACGAATGAAATTTAACATATTGCAATGCAGAATAGGTGTAGACAAATGGTGTAAATTTACTACAATTTAGGCACAAATGAAATTAATTGTTATTTACATTCAATACAGGGTAATTTAAGAAGGTATGTCCCAACGAGATGCCTGTTCTATTAAAAAATAAAGGCTATAGAAAATTCCATTTAAATTTCAACTAATACTATTTGCATGAAATGTCTGTAATTACAGAGAATTTAAAGAAACACCACACATTAATTACAAACTTAACATTATCAAGCTGCCTGTCTTAGTAATTACAGGGTATTTAATGCTCCATCATCGTTTGCTGATATGAACATCATTTCGATAATCACACGAGTGTCAAATCAAAGCAAATTGACAAGCACT
This sequence comes from Drosophila limbata, assembly GCA_963924055.1. Taxonomy (NCBI): domain Eukaryota; kingdom Metazoa; phylum Arthropoda; class Insecta; order Diptera; family Drosophilidae; genus Drosophila; species Drosophila limbata. The sequence goes on from OZ001353.1 coordinate 15,090,994, forward strand.
TAATGCCAATCCTATGCAGATGCACACGGTAGCCTATATTCTCGTGTTTTCCCTTTTTGTCTCTCTCTCTCTATCATACTCTCTCGCTTATTGCTGCATTAAGCAATACACACACACATATACACACACTGATGCACTAGCAGAGTCAGTTATTGGCAGAGGCTGTTGACAACCTCGATGGAATCTCGAACTCCTTTGACCCAAAACCCAGCAGCGCATTCAACCATTGATTGATTGATGAATGGTTGTATGAATGGACAGATCTGATGGCACATTGAGTTGTCTATCTGCCTCTATAGACACAGATACAAACAAATACATGTACATATTACACATGTAAAGAGACACTTGTATTTTAGTGCATTTCATAGCATACTTTTCAGCGTCTGGTAAAGTAAATTTGTTTTCAGCTGGCCAAAAAACTAATTGGCCGTCGCAAGTAATTTGCATGAGACAAGACAATAAGCCCAGCATTATGTTATTATAACAGTAATAATGATGACCATAACAAAGCCATCAGCCCAAAAGCTGCATATGCGCACAACAACAACATCAATTGACAATAGTTCCGCAAAACGGAACTTGGGGGGAATTTGGCTAAAACCAGATAGAACAGCTAGAGCGGCCAACAAGTCAAGGCAACAAATGCGGCCTCAAGTGCCTGCCTTTTGTTTTGTCTCAGCTGTCTCGACTGCTAATAGAGATACTCTCCCTCTCTATCTATCTCTGTCTCCCTGTCCCTTTCGTTAACGATAATGGTTCTGTCTTGGCAAACAATTGGCTTTTGTTGTTGCGTCGCCGCAGGATGCATAACTCCCCGCACTGTGGCCTAATTAGCAAAAGGGCACAAAACGGTTAAATGTGTCTGAAATTGTGTATGTACAATGCTACAGAATATATGTATGTACATTGTACATGTGTATTTACATTAGTCGAGTTGACTTCAATTTATCACGTATACGTTGCGTTGCCAAAAAAAAAATCAGCATTCAACGACCACAACGATAACTAAAAATGTAATTTTGGCATTAAACGCGCGCCTGGCGAACATAAAATAACCTTGATTAGAAACTCAAATGTGCGCCTGCCACAAAACCAGACAAAAACGGGGCCAGAGAGGGAAGGAAAGTGGAAACAAGCCACGTGGCCACATACACATATATCAGAGGACCTAAGCCTAAAACGACTTTGCCCCGTGCCCATATATCAGTGTACACCTGTGCCAAAAGGGGCCCACCATCCAAGAGGATGCAGGGGTGTCAGGGCTCCCAAGACTGCTAGGATGTGTTCCCAGCGAAAGCATCCCTCATGTGTGTGTGCGTATATACTTATTCATGAGTCATTCGAATGGCCTTAAAGCTGCTTCTGGCCATAGTAAGAGTAAAATACAGAACCTAAAGGAAACGACCAAAGATGATTACGCGATTTCATGCGAGAATTGGGAAAATAATTTCTATAAAATTAATTAAAACTAAAATATATGTAAGTAATTAAAAGGAAATCAGTTTCATGAATGCGACTAAATTGGATAACGCGACCATTGAAAATGTGTGGAAATGTATTTAAATCTATTTAGTAACAGAAATTTATTATTAATATAAATTTTAAATGTTGCAATCAAATGATTAAAGTGACAAATCTGATTATAATGCCATTGTGTCGAAACTAATATTGATTAATTTTCTCAAATTCTATTTGTTTATCGAAATTGCATATAATTGATGCATGCAAAAAAAACTAAAAAACTATTTACCACTAAATTAATGAAAAGTTAGAATTAAGTACATGCGATAAAAATTACATTTTTAATTTCAAAAATGTTCCTTTACATTTCTGGAGCTTATCTTGATTTTTATGTTGTCATAACAATTTCCACTTGCCAAAGCAACAAAAGATGTATTTTTTAAGTTTTCTCTTCTTAAAAATTCCTCGACATTAACTATTGGGTACTTTTGACAAAGTTTTAAAATGGAAAGTTCAAGTTTGTTTATAAACATAGTTTTTCAGTTAGCTCTATTCAATTTAGGGTATTTCTAACTAAAAATGCCAACGGCTTTCGAAGCATTTTCTTCTAAAAACATTGTAAAAAAGTTATGCTTCTGGCATCTTTTTTCGCACAACGCAAACAAGAATATGAAGAAAAAAACGGAGTGTTTCCCCAACAAGGAAAAACTGTGTAAACGATGTTCGCTGGTGTTGTGAGAATGTGTGGGTGTATCAATTATGTGTGTGTATGTGTACCGTTTAGTTTTTAGGCGAACAGAGTGTGAGAGGGAGTGAGAAAAGCAAGAGAGAGAAAGAAGGAGGCCAAAGGGCGATTGGAAAGGCGAAGCTCAGGCAAATTCCCGCAGACACTGGACTAATCAACGAAATTGCTGCAGCCTTTTAGGCGTACAGTGAACATATGGCTGCCATAACCTTAACCTGGCACTTTTTCACTTTCTCCCCTAACGCATACTTGCTGTTCGACACTTTGTTTTGTAAGGGGGCGTAGCAGACTCTTAACATAGATGATTGATGAGATCGACAGCATATGTATAACGCTTGCGAATTCCCTTGTAAATCGGTAAAAAAAAAAAAATCTGAGCCAAATTGCGAAAATAGCAAGTTATAAATAGCGACTGTTAAAAAGATTACAAAAGGTGAAGAGATACCAAGAAACAAGAAAATTTTGCTGGTGAAAGTTCAGCAAGGAGTTCAGCAATGCAGAAACTAAGAACTGTGAACTATGAAAATAACGTTGCCTCTTTATAGAAATTGCGATAAAATTGTTTTAAATAAGTGCAAAGGCAGCGAAAAGTTAAAAAGTGCCAGACAGGATAATCAGAGAAAGGTTGAGAAGGCAACTAGAGATGCGAAAACAAGAGCTGGTAGTTGTTATTGATAGTATTATCTTACTATCGGTGAAGAAAAGTAGCATTGAGTTGATTTAAGTTTATTAAGTCAGTAAATATTGAAAAAATAAAACAGTAAAAATATTCAAATATTAAATATCAAATAAATCAATATTTGGTATCGATTACAATCGTATGCATAGCACATAAATAGATATATTAAATCGATAATATAATCGATTTAATATGTAACTGTCCATATATCGATTTTAATAATTGAAGATTGTGCAAAAATATTCAAAATATTTAAGAATAATAACGAAATATTAAAAAACTTGTTAGCAGCATTATTTTCTTAGCTGAAAGCCAAATTTACAAAGCGAATAGCTTTCAATACCATTGTGTTTTCTGTTATAAGGACTGCTGATGATTGCTGTTTAGCTGTTGCTCTTTGAAGTGACTCTCAACCATATGCACATATACATACATATATGAATGTGCTAAAAGTACAAGTATTTGCCTGTTGAAGAGACACTTCGCAGTGACAAATGGCAGCCAGAAGAATTACGAGCATCATATTATCATCAAGCTGCAGCTTTGAGAAATTCCCTTGTGTTGTCATTAGTAGGGCGTGCTCGAAGCAACCATTGTACAATATGAACATACATATATGAGTGTGTATGTGTGTATGTCTGCCATGTACAGTGTAAGTGTCTGCGTAAGTAAGTATAAGTGCCATCTATAGTCCTATATTCAAAACACGCAACACTTGTCATCAGCAGGCGCCGACAATCATTCACACACCAACACACACTCCAACACACCAACACAGATGCAAGAAGAGACATGCACAGACACGCATAAACAATAAACAGCTGCCGTGTGAGTTTGAGACTTGTTTGGTTGCTTTTGCCTTTTGGGTTTTTGCTTGCCGCCATCATTAAACTGTCGCCAGGCATCGTCTCTCAATTGTTGAGTCCGTATACCCTGTAAGCTGAGGCTCGATAGGGTATGCAATTTATTCAATTTATAAATCAAATATTAGTTTGAGAATTTCATGATTAAAGTTAGAAATTCTAATATTAATCTTTTAGAATCAATTATTTAAAAAGTTACTAAATTTATGTTGAGAATCAAATTAATATTGAATATGGATTCCTGATATTTTGTGAAGAAATAAGATTATATAAGTATATTATACTAGATCATGGCCATCTCTTAGTCGTGCACTTTCCAATGCACATTGGGCCAGAATCCCTTTTTTTTGGCATAAAGTCTAATTGTAAAGCTAGAGACTTGAAACTTTGCATGAACTTTAGTTAAACTAATTTAGAATTTACAATTTTTTTTTTTTGGATTTGGACCACGCCTTCATTTCCCCCTCCCCATTCGACTATGAGAAATATGTGTAAAATATTTTTATAAAATCCTTATGTAAAGATGGGGACTTGAAATTTGGCATGAATCTTAGTTAGGCTGAAGTCGAATTTATAATTTTTTTTATTTTTGGTTGGACCTTGTCTTTAACCCCTCTCTTTTTTCCTACCCATTGAAAAAGTAAAAAAAAAATTATGAACTTAAATATAGAGGAAAATATTTCATTCTTTGCATGTTTACTAATCAGGCAAAAGTAGAATTTACAATTTTTTTAGTTTTTTAATTTGACCATGTTTTAACCCCCCTCCCTATCTGACAACGGAAAAAAATCAGATTTTCTAGCAAAAATGCCCGGTTTCAACATGTGTTTTTAAAGAGAATGTGCAAAATTGTGCAAAAAGTGTAAATGACAAATTCAAAATCATAGTAAAGAGTTAACATTTGCTTAATTACTTTTTGGCAGAAAGTGGCAGAAATTAGGTTTTTACTCCACGGTACACGAGCGCTTCGGTAAGTTTTCTTCTAAAATAAGACACAACATAGACGATCCACAACTACAATATTGAACACATATTTCGAATAACTTAACACTAATTATATTTGGCATATGTTGACCTTTATTTTCCATATTTTCAACAAAGATTTGGATAAATGGTCTTTTCACAGCCAAAGCGCAAAGTTGAGTAAAAGCTTCCAGCCAATTTCGGCTGGAAGTCACCTGACAAAACATCTGACTTTGCTAGCTCGCAAAAAATACAACGTAGCCACCTAAAATTTTTTTTTCACTGATTCGATATACCTCATGTATGCCCTTTTAAAATATTAAGTCAAATTCAAGATATATTTGAAAAAAATTTTCGACTTTATGCCAAAAAAAAGGGATTCTGGCCCAATGTGCAATGCAACAGCTTTTCATTTGTTTTTCGTTTTTTTGTCTTCCAGTTGTTTTGAAGCCGTTCATTTGCGATAGGATTTGAGTTTAAGTTGCCTACTTTGCTAGCAATTTGGCACGTATCCTTGTCGTGCTTTTTATGGTGCTCTCAGTACTCCACCTTCTTTTTCCTCTGTCTCATCTCCCCTGTTACATTACTTTCAGAGTCCCGTTTCTTGTGCGTGTGCAGAGCTTTCTTATTCACGCTTTCACACCTGCAAAATGACTTTGATGACAGTTTAAGCCCGCTCGCAATTGATCTGGGCTAATAGCCTGTAGCCCGACTCTAGGCTGACAGTGTGTGTGTGTGTCTGTGTGTTTCTAAGCTGCACTTGACTTAATTGAATCATTGATTGAAATGTCTTTGTTTATTTTTATCTTTGAATTTCTCAGCTATTTTTGGAGCTTGAAAAGAAAGCTATAAATTTTAAAATTTGCCATAAAAAAAATGATAAAATAAATTATAAAATTAATTTAATAAATAAAATTGTTTAAAATAAGAAAATACTTTTAAATAAAGTAAATTTGTGCAGTTTAGTTAACATATTATTAGTCGAATGTCAGGAATTTAATTTAAATGCATAATATTTAAAATTATATACTGCTAATTTCAAGCAAATAAATAAAAACAAAAAGCGCAATATTTAGTGAGAAATGGAGATTGAGAGAAAAAATTAAAAACAAATCTCTGTGTGTGAGTAAGTGTCTGTGTGGGTGTGTGTGTATGTGTGTGTATGTGTGTATGTGTGTGTGAGTGTGTGCTTGCAGCAGGACTCACAACATTCATCAATTATCAAGTGAAAAGAGCGCTGAGAATAGAACGCAAAAGCAATAAATCTAAACAAGGCCTTAAGGGAGCTGGCAGATCTACAAGCTGACTACCAAACAGGACCAAGATATGGGATACTTGGACAGAGCGAGAAAGCGATAAATTGAGAGTGAGAGAGAGAGAGGGAGGTAGACAACAAGGAGCGCAGTTAGATAGCATTAGATTATGTGTATATGGGCATAAAAGATTCATTCGCATTCACATTTCTGTTGCATAACCAAGTGAGTGTTTTCAGCTGCAGGATAACTGTGATAGGTGATGGATAGACAGCAAGTTGCATGCCACACACAAATTCCAACAGATATCCAAGAGAGAAGAAGAAAATGCCAAGAAGAAGGCTGAAGAAGAAAGCAACGTAGCTTAACACGTATTTTGTAAGTGACACTTTGCCACGCCCACCGGGGGGGGGAGGTACGGATGAAGGGGCAGTGGAGTGTTGCACACATGTAACAAATATAAATTTAAGCAAAACAAACTGGCAACAAAGTTTGTGTAGTGTGAATTTTTCTTGCGCTACTTTTGCACTTTTCGTTTGACAACTTTGCTGGATGCAAGTTATATCTATGTGTGTGTGTCAGGGTGTGTGTGAGTGGCAGAGACAAAGGCAACATTGTGGCAGAGTCGAAAAGCTGCCAGTCGAGGCAAAGTCATTGATTGCACAAGCTAAAATGAAGCGTTGAGGATGAGATGCCGAGAGGGAGACTCTAAGGACTTAGAAGGCATGCAGTAAAGTCAAAGAGAGACAGAGAGAGTGAGAGTGAGGGGGATAAGAGATGGATTCAAACTGAAAGGCGTTCAGCTGGCAAACATAAGTCGCACACTCAAATCAATGCCATTGACAGTCGGCTGGCATTGTGTGTCCATGAATGGAATGGCCTGGAAGGGGACAAAAGAAAGCCCTTGAGGGGTGGTAGAAAGAGAGAGAGAGAGAGAGAGAGAGAGAGAGGGCGGGGCAACATGGCAATTGTATTCATTTGACTTGGCAACCAATTGTTGCAAGTGGCAATTGTTGTAATGGAAATTCGCAGCAGGGCATCATCAAATAAAACGAGACAGAAGAAATTTAAATGAACAAATTTCAATTTGTAAAATATTCAATTAGAAATCAAACTTCAAGGTGCATTTGCTTTGATTGTCAGCCTTGTATGTAGCACTAGTATAATTCAATATTCATTTAATTTATTAAAGTCAAAACAAGACTCAATTGTGGTGGAAAATTTAATATATAAGATAAGCATTTACTCAAATGAAATACATAAAAAATCAATGCTAAAGTAATATTGAAATTGGACTAAAAGTGTTTTGAAAATTAATATTTTTAGTAAATTTTGTGGTAGTTTCTTTTTACCCTTTTAAAAACATTGAGTAATTAAAATCTTTTACAAAGTTATTTTTGATATTAATAAGCTTTAATCGAGCAAAGGTTTATGTTCATAGTAGAGGAATTTAAAAAAGAAAATAAACAACGAAAATTGAAAAAAGAGAAAATGTGACTGATAGAGAAAAAAACTTGCAGCAGTTAAAAGCAAGGAAAAAGAAATTAAACAAAAATTAAATAAACACATAAATGCGAATAAAGTGAACAAAATACAAATATAAAATGAGAAGAAAATCTGTGAAAGGAGAAAGAGATAGGTAAGGAGGGGAGGGGTAAATACAGGAAGGGGTGCGAACGGAGGTGGTGCAGTGGTGCTGTGGTTGCGGCCGCTCAAGATGTGACAACGTAAATGGCGGTCAAAAATGTTCCGAGTGTTTTATTTGTATTTCTCATTGCGTGAGTGTGCGTATCTCTATGTCTGTGTGTGTGTGCAAGCAATTTTCAAGGATTGCAATTACAACAAGACAGAAAACAACAACAAATAAGCAAGCAAAAAGCTGCCAGACAACAGCAGCAACAACATCAGCAACAACAACAGTAAAAAGAGTAGAAAGATAAAAACTACCTTGGCCCAGAATTGAGGCGCATAAATACAACGCACCTATAAACATTGCATGTGTGTGTGTGGGTGTGTCCATCTGCATATGTCTGTGTGTCTGTGTGTGCATGTATTGGCAGCAGATATCGAGCGCATTGAGCTCACTGCAACAACAACAACAGCAGCCGCAATAACAAGCAACAATAAATGACGACAACGTCGATGTCTCTGCTAGCGTCGCTGCCGGCGCCACTGCCCATAAAGAGGGGGCGAGAGGGCGAAAGGAGAGAGAAAAGCGCCTTCAATACTTAAGTCGTTTGTCGCCGCACGATGCACTGTGGTGCGAAATCTATTTGCATTATGAGGCGCCAAATAAAATAAATAATTCTATAGATGACAATAATAACAATTTTTTAAAAATCATTAATTAATTCTAGACAACTAATTAAATTCATTTTAAAAATAAATATTTTTGTTATTTAATGTTAAATTTACTTCCAAATTTTATTTTTCTTTTATTTAGTACACTTAATGCAATTTTTAGCTCAAGTTGACAGCACTAAAAAACGTCACGTTAAGAATTGAGCTCTAATGACAATTAAGAGATGACTAAGCAAATCTGAATATATATACATAGTATATATTAATCCATATATGAAACTGCAGCTTATTTCGTAATTTTGAATAAGAGAATTAATCACTTGGAGCCCATAATATACTATACTAAATAATTTCAACCCCTACACTTCTATTTTCTTTTGTTCTAGAATTCTTGTTATAGATTAGTCATTCAAAGGTATTTCTCTAGAATAATTAACCAATAGTTTTTAAGTGCTTAAGATATATAGATACTCTGTTTTAATATGTATTTATGAATAGTTTTCAAAGAGATATTAGTTATTATACTCTTGGGAATCACCCAAAATTAAACTTCATATACTTCATATACATACTTTAGTATTTTCTTTGAATGTTTATTTCGAGTTCAATAATCCAGCTTTGTTTATTGTAATTGTAAACTTTCAGGTAAACAAAGCACAAATTCGAACGATAGAATCGCTTGTAATACAAACTGTAAACATTTGAAATTGGAGAGTTAAATGAATTCTTTTGTTTTGCTTTTGTTTCTTTTTTTTGTGGGATTTTGTCCCCGATTTGCACGTCGCACTGCAGTGTGCTGAATGTCATTCCGTCGGATGACTGCAACGGCAAATGAGGCAAACACTGGCACAAAGTGCACAACCGAAGACGTGACCAAGACGGCAAAAAAGAGCTATAGCAGCAGCAAAAGCAAAAGCAACAAATGAAGACGACGTTTAACGGAGCGTATGCGCAATATGGTCACAATTGGTCACCAGCACCGTTCATATCTCTCATTCTCACTATGAAGACGTGTTCGATGACTCAAAGCTGTTTGGGGACAAAGAGACGAGACACAGGCTGACTGACTGACGGTGTGTCGCTGCTTATCAGTGCCAAAGTTTGCTCCAGCCAAGGCAGTGTAAACATGACCATAACTGAACACCATATGTAACTGAAACTGGCAAAGTCTAAAGGCATCTGAGCCACGATAAGCAGCCAGGCCAAAAGGCAGGCGTCAAGTAGTCAAGCAGTCAAGAAATTGGCTCAAAGTGGGCCAGGCCAAGTCTGAGGTATGAAACCGAATTGATCGTTGAACACGTTTTTCAATTCCGAGCAAAAACAATGAAAATTTTGTTGAAATTGTTGTGGTATCTTTGATATACAAACACAAACACACACAATCTTATACAAAATACATTTATTACATATTCTTGGCCGCCTTTTGCCTGCAAATAAAGTGGAGCACTGGCTGAACTGAAAATGAATACAATTAAAATTATTTATTAGTGCGCTGCTGCTCGAGGATGCCAGCTTCAAGTACAGAGGCTGCAAAATTGGCCTCAACAGTAGCCAAGAATGAAAACAAATTCAAAGATGGCAACGGCAACGGCAATGGCAACAACAACAACAACAGGCGGCACATTTGGCCATGCCTTTCTGGCCAATTGCCAGCTACTTTTTGGTGGCTGCTTCCCAGCATCAGCAACATCAGCAGCAATAACAACAACAACAACAATCGAATGTTGTTGTATCCATCTCCTCAACCTCGGCCAAGTTGGCTTTGGACTAAAGCTTATTTATGTGCGTTGGCTGCAAAATATGGCGCACAATTTTTGTGTTTGCTTATTTACTGCAGTCTAACCGAAAATCGCAAAGAAAAGAAAATAGGAGGCATCTTAATTGGGTGGGTGGCACGCCAGAACCAAGAAAGAAAGAGAGGCGGTGCCTGTGCACCACCAAACAGCAAACAAAATGCAATACTATACACATATTCCTGCATATTTCAGATAATTATATTCCGCTATGCTAATAAGCAAAAGATAAAAGATACACACATTGAAAGGCTTGTAATATTGCAGATTGTTAAAATATTTTTACGGAATTGGGCATAAGTGTGTAAACTTGTTAGCATTGCCAATATTTGAAACTAAATATAGTTAACACCAGTTAAGACCATATTCTGGAACTTTTCATATTAAATTTTAACCTTATTAAGACCCTTAACAGTCTGTTAACATGTATCTTAGTACTCGGAAATTTTTCCTGTCCTAACTTAATCTCACATTTAATATTATATTTAAGCTCCGTGAAAATAGTGCCTACAATTTACAAACAACCTCTTTAGCAGTTGGTAAAGATAACGTTGAAGATTCCACCCTTTATCATGTCATAGTTTTATTTAGATTTAAACTTAACTAAATTGTATAATCAAGTTATGTGTTAACGATGAAAATATTGCAACAACAAATTTAAGCGTAGTTTGTATTTTTCTCCTAGCAATCAATCTGTTAAGATAAAAGTTAAGATAGTTGCTAAATTTGTTCAAATATCACTTAACAGTTACTGCTATCACTTAACATTGTCAAGCAATGTTGACATAAAGCTTTAACAGTCCAGTTTACAATATCATTGCATATCATTTTATCGAGCTGTTAAACATCTGAAAATGTTGAGTTTTCTTCAACTTGAGCGAAAAGCGAAGATCGAAAGATATTTAACAAAATAGAGTGCTTGCACATGATAAAAGTATCTTGTTTATTTGTTGATTTAACCTGATTTAGAATAGGAGACAAGCAGTTCTTTGGCAAGGCATTTCAGATCTTTTCTTATCAATGTTGAGGAAGAGGCCGAGGCAGCAGCTGAAGCAGCCGCAACTGAATGCGGAATGTTGGGCCAAATATTTCAACATCGATGATAAAGCCATGTCACTGAACTCACACTGCATTGTTTGCTTCGCTTATCAGTAACCTGTTTGAAGGGGATTCTAAATGATTGCCAAAAAAAAAAAAAAAAAAATCAGAACAGAACAACGAATTGTGTTAGTTGAATTGATAAGAAAGCGTGGGAAAAGTGAGTGTAACTGAAAATCGAAAAGGCATTCGAACTTTCAATGAGTCGAATGTGAATAAACTCAAATTTTGCCATAATTTACTTTGATGTATTACCCGCATCGGGAACTGTCTGAGAATGAGATTCCCTGCTGCTGCAGATCGGATAATTAAATGAGATCTCTTCCGAAATTAATTAAGGAATTGTCACATCAATCAGGCGCCCACTTTGCAATGACGTTCCTTCTTCTTTTTTCTTCTTTTTGTTGTTGCTTTGTTGTCATTTCTGTTGTCTTTAATTTTTGCTCAAGAATTTTAAATAAACAAATAAAATGCAGAAAATAGATTTACGAGTGTCGCAAATTTATGACAGATGTAAAAATTGTCAGCGCTTTTTATGGCCAGAAACAACAACATTTTGTGACGCTTGACTGAAGTCTGAAGAACAACCGAATGACTGACCAGCTGGCCATATCCATAGCCCTGACTGACTGACGGACTGTCTGTCCACTCACAACCGAGTTCTACAATACATTGTTATTCCCCCAGTCTGTTCCCTCTGCCCCTTTTTACATAAAGTTTAAAACACTTGAGTTGATAATGAGAAAAGTTCTTTTCTTATTATTTTTATTCTTTTTTTTTGCACAATTCTTTTCATTACTTGTCTTGTTTTCTTTGTGCTGCTGCAGCGAAGACAATAGTCTTGGCTGATGATGATGATGATTACGATGATCCTTGGGCTTGTAATGAGATATGCCAAAGCACTTTTGCTAAGCAGCATTTTATGTATACGAGTATACGACTTAAACCACCCATATTTATATTTTTTGTAGCTTTTTTTGTTACAGACACAGGTGTGTTTTTCCCCTCTCACTTTTTCAATGCTTTCATTTTTGTATATCCTATTCTTTTCTTTGGAATGGTAATTTCCAAATTAAGTTTTCGAACTCGTATTATAGACAAGTCCTAAATACTGTAAAATCTTAAAAGCCAATGCACTTTAAGTAATTTAATTTGGCTATTTAATAAATCAAAGAATTGATCACATACAAATTTGTATTTAAACAAAATTGGAAAGCTATTCGGCACTTTAATTGTGTTATTAAGAGAAAATTATTTAAATTTAATTTGACATTTTGTAAGTGTTTTAGTTTTAGTCGTTATAAAAGGCTTTAAAAATTTCTGAGTGACAATTGTAAAAAAATAAGTGAAAACCTTTGAGACAAATTGAAAAGATTAACTTTTATATATTTTCGTCATAATTTATTTTCTTTATCTTCTCTTTATTTGCCACCTCTGCGTATAAGTAATAACGTATACTTAATTTGGTAAATAGTGCTATTAAGTACTTCTGCAAACACTTAAAGTAGTAGAGAAAATAACAACAACGCACTCAAGTTGTAAATTACGAACCTTTTAACAAGTTATTCCCAAGGGCAACTACGGCAAACGTATCCAAAAATTATTCCAAGAATTGCAGCGTATGAAAGCACATTGAAAACTTTTGTCTATGTGTGAGAATTGAAGAACTTAACACCCGAATGCAAAAACATATGTATGTATCTATGTGAGTGTGTGTGCGAGTGTGTGTGTATCCAAGAGATGCAAAATGGCGAGAAACTTGCGCGTAAGGAAATTCACTAAAGAACCCAAAAATAGCGCCGAAAATGCAAATAGCGAATTTATAATAATTCTTTTGTTTATGTTTCAACAGTCATGTTTTTTTCGAGAATGTGACATTTAAATGTGTTAGTGTTTATTGTGAATTGTTTTGGGTATTTTTAGAAACTTTTTATTTCTCAATTTTCACTTCACTTTGACACATTTATCAATAATAATTTTTTATGATCTTATTGTGTTTATTATTTTTTTTTAAATTATTATTGTTATTTCTGGTTGATAAACAGTGTGTGTAAAATTCTAGCAAAAATGTTTGCTGCTTTATTTTTAGCGTCGAAAAATTTCACTCACATGTGGAAAATGCCGCTGCACGCACTTTTTTTTAGTTTCCGATGTATAATGTTGTTGTTGTTGTCGCTGCTGGTGTGGTTGCAGTTGTTGTTGTTTGTCACTTTCGAGTTTTTACCCTTTGCATTTGCGGGTATTTTTATATAGCGCTCAATTGGAAAAACTCGACGCGTCTTTCGTTATTATTATTTTTATTTTGTATATTGTATTTTGTAGTTGTTGTTGCTGCTGTATTTTGTTTGGTCCGTTTTATTTATAGCGTTAAATTTTCTGCGGTCAGCGATTTAAAAATAACAACAGCAGCTCCGAATGGATTGCACTTTTCTTGGACATGGACTTTAAAGCTGCGATGATTGGATCTTGAGTAACTCGCGCCACTTGATCGTAAGTGGATCGTATTTTGTGTTGTTGGAACTTGCACTTGGCACATCAGATTTTTAAACACACATGTGGCTTTTCTGCTCAATTACTTTGGGTTGTTTCGTTTTATTAACGTTCACACTTTGCTTATAATTTTTTTTAATATTATTTTTTATTTCAGTTGCAGTTTGAAATTGAATTTAAGTTTCAGTTACAGTTGATGTTAAAGTTACAGTTCAACAGTGCGATGTCTTGAACAAAACGGCGTCTGCTTTATATTTTTGTATTTTGGGTCTTTGTCCAATTTACCGCTCCGGCGTTCTACTCACTTCGATGAACATCTTGTAACTATTTTCAAAAAGCGCACGAACGCAGCTGCAGAGCGACGACGGCGCTGCGGAGCGCACAAAAATCAAACCAGCAGCAGACAAACGAAACCGAAACCGAAACAGAAAACAGAGACCGAGACCGAGACCACCACAACAACAAAAACAGCAGCCAACGACAACGCCAACTCAAGAACACACAATAACAGCAACGCCGCCAGCAGCAGCAGCAACAGCAGTCGCAGTCGCAGTTATCGTCGTCGTCGTCGTTGTTAATGCTTGTCCGACTCGAGAGCGCCAGAGAGTACAATTCAAAGTTTAAGAGCCAAAAGCAAAGAGAGCGCGCTGCTTGCTTGTGATTTTGTAAACGCAGGCCACAAGAAAGAAACAAAATAACAACAGCACGAAGCGTAGCACCCGCGTGCTGCGTTGTTGGCTTCTGAAGAACTGAAGCACTGGCCAGCCGAACCAGCCGACCAGCAGCAGCAGAAGCATCAGCGGCGGCAGCAGCAACAGCCGAAGCCGAAGTCTGACGACGCCATCAACTGTAATACGATTCGTGAGCGACCGACAGCTTCGTGCGCGGGCGAAGAGCGCCACGATTACTTAAGCAGTGACTAAATAACTGCTAACAGTGTGCGGAGAGCACGAGCCAAACAACGACGGCTTAGCCCAAGCGAAGCCAAGCCTCACATACTGAGAGTGTGAAGTGTGCGAATGTGAGAGTGTGTCTGCTTATTTGGCTGTCTGTTATGCATTAACAGTGCGCTGTTGTTGCAATGGTCCATGTTTTTTTCTTTTTTTTTATATCAAAATTTTATTATTAACCCTTAACCTAAGAGAATATAGTACGCTATCTTATTATATTAAGCTTATTTAAGGTGGTGCGATGTGGTGGGTGAGGTTCTGATAAAGCGGTACCCTTAGGGAACCGCCGATAAGCTTTGCTTCGCAATGGTGCAATGGCAATGGCCCATGTGCCACATCCCATATGTTAGCAATGTGTTCAACTATTTGGTAAGTTGATCATCGATTTTAATGCCACATTTAATTAGTTGGAATGGTCATTGCTGGCACTTGTAATTTGTTGCACTTTAGCAATAAGTTAATTACAATTTTTGACAGCAGCAAAATGGCTGCTAGCAACTTTACTCATTAAAGTCACAGCATCGGCAACAAGAACAACAACAATAATGACGAAGCCTGTGACAGCAACAATGCAAACTTAAGTACAATAAGCGCTTATTAAATGTGCTGAATGCGAATAAACTTTTAGCTAAATAGAAAATGACGACAGCAAGGACGATAAACAATGGACGGGAAAATTCGCGAAGCGAAAGCCGCCAACAACAACAACAATAAGAACAACAAAGACGACGACGACGTTGTTGCCAATGCCACTTGGGAGCCGTCAGTCACCCACAAATAGTAAGAGCTTCCACTCCCTTCCCCTCTCACTCACACATAGATTTTGCATGCCATGACAAAAACAAAGCGAGCGCAAAATGTTGCCCCCAATGAAAGAGAGGGAGAGAGCGGAAAGTAGTTGTATTTTATGCCGAGCTGATTGGGTTTCCCCTCGAAAACTGTCTGTAAATTTTTCATCCATCCCCCCGCACTCAAAAGTTATGAATTGTTCAAGCGCAAAGGGGATAAAAGTCGACTAACACATTTTTCGGGGGCAAATGTTGAAATTGTAAAATGAGAAATTAAGTTTTAATGCATAAATCAGATGTCTCGCTCCCGCTCCCTCTCCCTCTCCACTTTCCTCTTCAGCCCCTGGGTCACTTGTCATATTGATTAATGAGCGTTGAGGAACTGCACATTGCTTGGCACTTAGCACGTGCTGCCGGGAGGACTTCAGAACTTCAGAGCTTCGGGCAGGTACCAAGGACACCAGATGCCTTTCAAATGTTATTTATGGGCGCCTCAGTATGCAATTTGTTGTGGTCAACAAATCGGCATACAAATCGCAACTGAGCTGAGGATCATTAGAGAACATGGAGATGGAGATGGAGATGGAATGAGATCCGCATACTCCCTGGCTGATTAGTCACGTCCAAAGAATGTCAACTGACAAAAAAAAAGAGGATGCTCCTCCACGAGCACCCTTAAAAGGTGAGGTCCAGCCATAACAACTCACACACACACACACAAGCACACAGAAAATGCCCCCTTCAAATGCGCTAAAAGCGGCCAAGAAATCAGCTTAAACCAAATGGCGTTAATCCATGAATTATTGCCTAAAAGCATGCCAAAGCGCATTAAGTTTTTGACTTTGGTTCTTGCCACAGCACACAAAGCAGGTAAACAGACAGACTGACTGACGGACTTACAGACATATAGATAGACAGACAAACAGCGACACGGAGACACACAGAAAGAGAGACAGAGACAGAGACAACGACAGACAGCCGCAGGACAACACGGTCTCAATCACAATAACAACAGGTAGTACTACAGACAGCTAACAGCTTTCAATAACAAACCAAGAAGACTTGATACTCTTACCAATGTTAAAATAAAATTAATGGCATATTTTAGCAACTCAGATACGAAAATCAGACCAGATACTCTTACCAATATTAAAATAAAATTAATGGCATATTTTAGCAATTAATTATAAAATTAACACAATATGCGGATAAATAGCATAGCATGAAAATAGTCAAATAGGAATTAAAATTCGTACGAATCAAAAAACTGCAATTGAATTGAGATTGTATCCGGATTTATTTTTTCCTTTCAAAATAAACACTCATCAGATAAACAATAATAACCAAAATTAATAATTAAGATTAGAGTTAAATACAAGATACAATTAATAATATCTTAACCAAACATAAAATTGGCATAATGTAAAAATTGTATCTAAAAAAATATTTTTGAAACTATTCACGTTTAAATATAAGTAACAACTTTGCTTACTAAGAACTAACTATAAATAACTGTTTACAAATACTTTTCTTTATTTATTTAAAAACTATTTTAAATTTTAAATATGTTTATAAATCAATTAATTATATTAAATTATGTACACTTTAAAATGGTCAACGAATAAAAAAGTTGAAAAGTTGCAAAATATTTGAACTATGCAAACTTTTCCATCACAATTGCCATTACACAAGTGTTAACATATTCATTAGAAAAGTTACCGAAAAGTTGCACGGACATTTAGAATCCACAAAACTTTATATATTTCAGTTGCGAAAATAAACTATTTAAATCTGCAATCAACTGCTTTAGTTTAAATTAAAGAACAACCTTTAATTATAAGTATGTCAGCTTAGATGCTTTAGTTTTTCTTAATAGCTTCAGCAAAGATCACTTAATCACCATACCCTATTTTAAGGGCATTTCGGCAATGACAAGCAAAGCAGCTAAAACATTAGTAATGTCCATGAAAGTGCCAATGAATAACATGAAACATACATTTGCCTTGCATTTGTATCTGTATCTCAACAACCCAAAAAAAAAAGAACAACAACAACAACATAATAAAAACAATAAAAAGAAAACAATTGAGCAGCAAGAAGGCAAAACAAAATAAGCCAAGTTTTGACCGCACCCAAGAGTCCCAGAAAGAGATAGAGACAAGGAGAGAGAGAGAGTGAATGGGTGAAAGAGAGGGAGACCCAGCTCTATAAGTCAGATATCCAAATGCTTATATTTTCGGTCAATATCTCAGTGTGTGTGTATGTCGCGAGTTCTTTTTTATGAGTATTGACATTATAATCAACGCCGTTTTCAATTTCAGCGAACCCCCAAAAAAAGGTGCATCCCAAAGCAAAGTAAAAGAAATGAAAAATATAAATACAAAAAAAAATATAAAATAAAGTTAAAAAAGAAATGAAAAAAGTTCTGTTTGCTTTTTGTTGTTCATTTTTATCTTTCGGCCACTTTTCGGGTCGCAAGGCACAAAATATGTAAATTATGACTGCAAAAAGATATAATAATATAGAAAAACTCGATGCATGTGTGTGTGTGTGTGGCATGCGTCAGTCACCTGTGATATTTTATTTTCGTTGATGGTTTCGTTTTTATTGCTCCGTTTGCCCCGGGGAGCTTAATATTGTACATCCGTTGCATAGTTTTGAACTTTAGCGTTTCACCCCTTTTCCCTATAGATTAGGGCTAACGGTGAAAACACGGCATGCTCCAGTTAGTTACATGCAGCATCCAAGAGATTGTGCAGCTAAATTTATTCAAATCATGATGGACACTAAATTCCTGTACATTTTGTTGATTAGGATTCAAGCATTTTAACATTTTATAATATTCATAATTTATTAAGGTGAGTTTTTTAATTCAGAAAAAAAAAATATTAAAGTGCCTAATTTTTTTAATTTTAAAAATTTATGCAAACTATGATGTAAAATAAAAATTATTAATAAATTAAAAGAAATACGTTTTTTGGATTGTGAATGGGGGTTGCACTAAATATTAAAATATTATTTATTTCTTAAGGATTTTAGCCCGCATAGAAAGTCATGTCAAGTTCTAAAAGTCTGTTAGTTAAGTTTTAAGTGCATTATTAAAAATTGGGCTTTAATGTAAAATTGATTTTGGTTAAAGAACTTCGAACTTTTATAAATTTCAGGTTGAATTGATTGAAATGCGAGTATGTTAAAAACTACTACGTAGACAAAAAAAAAAACTGCAAGAGATTTAAATGCCTACATTTACTAAACAATTTTTAATGTTTTTCTAACTTATAGTAAATTAGCCAAGTTAAAACAGAACACAATTATTTCAAAATGACAGATAATTTAAGCAACTGCCCAAGAATGTGTCATCAAGTTGATTAATTCTTGAAAGAAGACCTGCAAATTTGAAGCATTGAAAAAGAGCAGACTTTGGCTTCCATTGGCATTTGTTTGTTTGGGCTATCAACGCGAAATTAGAAGCGTCTCGTTTTGGGATTGAATTGATAATAACATTCGAGTCGTGTGCTTAGTTTTATGAAATGAAAGAAAACTGCTTTGAGACAGACTTAAATTTCAGTGGCAACAATTAAAGAGGTACGACAAACGAAGGTTTATTCATGTTCAAATGAGTAAATGAATGCGAGCCGGGACTGAAGATAGAAGTACAAATAAATACTCTTACTCACAGTTGGATGGAGTGTTGGGTGTCAGTGCTCATATTCAATGCTTAGCTGAGTTTCTGCACTCCTGCCACATTGAAGCACAACACTCATCTGTCAACGAACCAAGTCAATGTGTGCATTAAATGTCAATAACCATAGCTTAATTCATTTCGATTTGGTCTGGTTTGTCTTTCACATGGCTGCCGTTATCCGATTCGAACTGTTTGCATTGCCCACAAAGGTCAACCGACCACCTCCCACCACCCACCACCCACCACCCATCTCCCCACCCCTCTGTCTGATAGTGCACTCGAGGTATCTGGTCTCTGTCTCTGTCTCTGCAAACACATTGAAATTGAATAAGCACTGCAATGGACACAAAAATATTGACTTCGGGTTTAGTTTTTGGGTGCATCATAAATCAAACTGATTGTCAGCTCATTGGGAGAAATGGAGCAGGAGAAAATCGAGTAAAACGTGAGTGAGAAATCGAAGAACTCAGTCGAGTTATTGATAGCAAGATTAGGCTAATTGTCCGGAGGATTATAAAGCGATTCAGGATGCAATTAGCCAAATAGTTGCAATCAAATTTGCCGGAAAATTCTGCGTATATACTGCACTGCGATTTTCCTGTTTGTCTTTTTCGATGTGATAAAGTGACCGCAATAAGGAAATAAAGTTTCATTTTCAACTCGTTTTTATAAGTGGAACGACTTCCTGTGGCAAGTCATAACTCATGAGAGCTTTTAAAAATTCGATTCGATTTGGTTTCTATTGGTTGACTTTTTGGCTAAGTGGTTTTAGATTTTGATATTCTGAAAGATAAATCATATTTCAAACAGTATAGATGAATAGAAAAATTAGTCACTAGTTCTTGAGAGTGCAACAGTATATATTATATTAGTCACTAGTTCTCGGCATTACTCGTATTAAGAGATGATTTCATTAAGTTTTTACTCACAAATCACTCAGTTCAGTATAAGAACATATTTATTTACTCCATTTTATGGAAAACATACAAATTTACAAACAAAAGTTACATGATTATGAACATGATTAGGTTATGAAAAAAATAATGTAGTCTTAAAAATATTTAAGCATCAAGATATTTTGCAAGCTCCAAAAAATATTTTAAATAAATAAAAACCAATTTTATTTTTAGACAATAGTTCTCAAATCATTTATTTTAGGCTTTAATCGAGTGTTTAATTACAAGTGCCAAAAACAGTTTATTTAAACGTATTTAATCATATAAATTTTAATTAAATTAATTACAATTGAGAGTACTTCCCGCTAAACCAAAATGAAAACAACACAAAATAGAAACAAGAGCAACAGCAATAGAAACAACATGTTGCACATGGGCTGTCGTGTTGTGGGGCCCTTAAAAAAAGGGGGCGGGGCCAGGCAACACTTTGGCCGATGTTGCCACTTTCAGGCCTGCCACCCGCAAATAAAAGCATTAAATGCTTTGTTAGTGGCTTCGTGCCACACCTCGAAATGAACGTGCAACATGCTGGCCATTCATTCATTCGTTCATTCACTCATTAAGTGGCAGGCAGTCGCAGCTGACGCCGCGTGCGGTCCACGAAGGATGCCGCATGAGGCGAGAGGCAAGAGGCATCAGTTGGTGGCAGCTGTCTGGACATTTTGTGGCAGGCAACATAATTTTTATTACATTGGTCGCAGTTTTCCTCTTAACATTATTTTTGGTCTAAAAATTAATTTCATATTTACGGTAGAGCCAAACGTGAATTTAACTGAGAATTTAAGCGTATTTCGTCGAAATTCTAGCTGCCACATTGTGTAGCATTAGCATTCAGCGTGGCGCTTGCGAGTACATAAAAAGGTCTCCAGCTTGTACTTCACCTTGTGACTGAAAGACGAGCAATATCAGCATAGATAAATCATCAATGTTGCGGAACAAATGAACTTAACTCAATACTCGGCGCTCTCTTTCGGCAATTTGGAGCCAGTTGTCACTTCTTCGAAGCGTCAAAGCGTCTGTCAAATTAACCTTGAAATGCGAATAACATTTTGTCGAAGACTCGCAACGCATTTTAATTGAATTTAATTAACTTTTTACTACGCCCGATACTTTGAATATGGGAAAGCAACGACGACGACGACGTTGACAATGAAGCCAGCGACGCATGCGCGCAGACTAATTGCCGGACGACGATGACGCTGACGCTCACGTCGACGTCGGCGCTGACGTCGTGGTTGCCGACAGCTTTGCCTTCAGCAAGCCAACAAATAACAATACTATGGGAAACTTAACCAGACATTTTATGGGCTTACAATCGACAGAAGGGGAGGAGCAAAGGGGCGGGACCGAGGTGGGCGGTGCTGGGTCAGGTACTTTGTTACGTTTAATTGCAGCACTCGAAACCCCCGACAAAATAAGTTTGTCGTTGTGTATTTAAGCTCCAAACTTGTGGCTTATTTAATACAAAATAGAACTTACTCGAATGGCGTAATCTGTCGTATAGAACTACAGGAACTAACACAACAGCTAATTACTCGACTTATATATTAGTAGAATATCTTTAATTTAGCATACAAATTTTCAATTAGAAAAAGACAACTCGATTTTTACGGAAGCGATATTCAACTACTTTAAATAAACTTCAAGCTGTCATAGTTTTTCCAATTTTTACCGATTTCTTTGCGGAATATAAATTTATTCACTGTTTGGCCATCAATTTGATTTTGCATTATTTGTTCATTGAAAAAATTTACATTTTATCCAAAACTGTCTACTTTTACAGTCTAAGAGTAAAATTAAAATTTACACCTTTCGAAATCTTTTCACTTTTTCAAAATTTTCAAACTCGCATAACTTTGTCAAAACCTAACCGATTTCTTAGTAGAATATCAATTTTATCAATGTTTGGTCTCTAATTTGAATCTGCATCAAAATTTTCCAACGCTGAGTACATTATCCATACCCTTGAAGTTTTTTAAATCGTCCGACTCCAATAGCTTTGTCAAAACTAAATTGATTTCCTTGGGAAGTTTCAATTAAATCTTTGTTTGGCCTCTAATTTGATTCTACATTTGATTATTATTAAATATTTAAATTGGCCGAAACTGTCCCCTTATTTCATACCTACCCCTTGACACTTTTTCAAAAGCTTCCAACAGACATAACATTTTTCTATTATCAAATCTGAAAAATCTGAAGAATTTATTTTTCTTTCAACAATTTCTTTAGCTTACCTAAGGTACTCAGTAGGATTCCCTTCGATTTGCGAAACATATAAATTTTCTTTGTAAGTATCACAAGTATCATAAACATAACCATCATGAATATACTATGTATGTGCATCGCAGCACATGTTGCAACATCGCTGGTTGTGCGTGGCACGATGATCGCAGGTCGCTTTTAGGTTGCAATAACCATATTCAATTGTGTATTCATTATGAGAGTGCATCAAGTTTATTAGTTGGCCTGCTTTTTTCGTATTTTTCTTATTTTTGCGCTTTTTCTGCCATCAAAGATGGTGGCGCGGCGAGAATTGTGTGGCACAAACAACAGATTGCATGCACTGGGGCAACAGGCGGCCCAGTGAGCAATCAGACGCAACTTGCCAACTGGCAACTGGCTGCCATTTGCTGCTCAAGATTTTACAGAAATTTATGCAGACAACGACGGCGGCGACGTTGCTGATGATGATGATGATGATGATGATGACGACAGTGGCTGGCCACAGAAATAGAAGTTGACTATAGGGATGGCCAAAGATGAGAGGGTAGTTGAGGGTGCAAGGGATTGGAGCACTTCAAGGCGGCGATGGCTGACTCGCTGACTCGCTTAATGTCCGTCCGTCCACCGTTTGTTTAATTTGTCTGCTTTGGCTTTTTGGGTCAGCAGATGAGCAACGGCCACAAAAGCAAACTGAGCATGAGGGAGGCATGCAAAAAATACTGAAAAAAATACTAGCAGAAAAGGCTACAGTCGAGAGCAACTGACTGTAAGAGACCCTGTATTTAATCAAATTTAGTAAGCAAACATCCCCCTGACAATGCGTTGCATTGTTTGTTGAATAACTTTATTAAAAAACTTAAAGCATCAATATTTATAACTCTTATTATGTGAAAACAAAATTCAAGATGTGGCAGTAAAATTGCTTTTGCAATTATATCTACATTTGAAGTTTGATATGTCTAGCTCTCTTGGATTCTGAATTCTTTTACTTTTGCCTGTCTTGCTAATTTTTGTTCAACAAACTCAATACTAGACTCTTTTTATTTATCAAGTACAGGGTCTACAAATACACACACATTTTTAGTAGCTCGGCGGCTGTCCATTAGCTCTGCATATTCTGCCTGTGTAATCTTCTTGGTTCTCAGTCTTGTTCGAGGCGCTAGAATTTTGATACAATATTTGCATTGTGTATCTTTTGCGGTTGCCTCCGTTGCGATAAGATCATCTTCCATGTTCACTAAACTTATCAAAAACTATTTGCAGCTAAAGTACAAAACCCAAAAAAATTTATATAGCTCTCATTTAGTATTATTCCCACCAAGATTCCACAAAAACAATAAAAAAGGGCAGCTTTTGAGCCATATATGTATGTATTTGTTTGTCCACGTTGTCTTGTCTGATGTTCTAGAATGTAACACTTCTGGCAAGCGTGTAGGTGGAATAATGATAACGGATTCACAGAGCAGATTAAAGGGATGATGGTGGGAGGGTGTATATTTAATTATAGTGAGAATGTATGTAAGTATTTTGCATACTTTTTTATATTTGATGCAGAAAAAGTAGGATCGATTTAAAGCTTTGTGTTGGAATACAAATTAAAAGAAATATTCGATCGATAGAATGCCCATTTCATTGCTTCCATATTCTGCAGTAACACTAACTAATAATACTATCGCGGAATTATAGTGAACAGAATTTCTAAGCTACACTCAAACAATTGCCAAAAAATTTAATTACTTATTGTCTGTATTTAAGCTTACCTTAGATTTTCTCTGACTATGTTACTTAAATTACAGCGAGGGAGAAAGAAAAGCGAAGAAAGGCAAAGAAATGGCCGTCTAATGTCGTTCAACTACTTATGTGATGGCTAAGCACAAATGTCACCTCTCAATGCTGCAATGTTCCTTTCGGCCACACTCACAAATCGTTGGCCATTTACAATGCCCGTGTCTTGGCCACTTGGCGTTACAGTTACACAATTTTAGCCAGCTTACATCGCTGACGTCGCATTGGGGCTACTTTGCCACACTTACAGCTGCAGAGACACATGTACAGCAACTAAATAAATAGTTACAAGTACACACATACAAATATGTATGTATATATACATATATGTATAGTGTGTGTGTGTGTGTGTGTAAGCACTCTCCACAGTGGCTGCTGGCGGCTACTTCATGTCGCGCACAATTGCCACTAATTTAACGCTGCTTTTTTCATATTTTTTTCTTCTTGCTTTTCCTCTCAGCTCTCAGCTGCTTTCTTAAATCTGCCTCAAAGCTGACACTTTGTGATGCTACTTACACACACATTACACTCACACACACACACACATACTGACTCAAATACTTACACAAGAGAGATATCAGTTTTGTGGACTCTTGAAGGCATTACTAATCTGCGTCTTTTATAAAGCCAAGTCAAAGCGAGGTCAGGCCACAAGTCGGATTCGGACTCAGACTCAGACTTCGACTACGACCACGACTACGACTTCGACTCGGCTACTAAAGTATCTCTAATGAGACATAAGCACTATGCACTTCAGACTCCGCCGGATTGTGTGTGTGTGAGTGTGTGAAAGTGTCTGTAGATGTAGTTGGTTCTATCGTCGCTTCATTTACGATTTATGTGACCAAATCTCAACGCATTTGTGGGCGTTTTCTCTAGCCCTCACACTGAGAAAAGATTCAAAATTTGTACACATATGTATTTATTTACATTTTAGAGTAATTTGATAAATTACAAAATATTTTGAAATAAACTTTAACAACATAATAATAGTTAAATTTATATTTAAGTACAAGGGATTTATTTTAAATTTAATTTCCGTTTATGAATATATATTTTTCATTAATAATGCTTTACATTTACATATATTAAGTTAAATTTTATAAATTTATTTATTTGCAAAATAATTAAAAATTATTCACAATCTGTGGAGCACAATTTCATTTTGTTCTCAAATTTATAAAATTAAACATATTAATATTTAGAAATAATTTTCGCACAGTGTAGCAAAAGCCAGAGGAACTAATGTTCTTGAAAAGCAATCATCAAACAAGACCACAACAAATTGCCGCACTATGGAATCGAAACTATATTCACACAGCGAGAGAACAAGAGAGATTCCAAAACGAGCTCTCTCTCTCTGTCTCTCTATGTGGCTTTGTTACTTCTATCACACTCTCAGTGTTTGCATAATGCATTGTAAAGATCAAAATCAACTTGGGCCAGCAGCAGCAACGGTGGCAGCGATAAGAATCTCAAGTGCAAAGCAGCGAAGCGTTCGACAAATAAAAAACTAAGAATAACAAAAAAAAAAAAACCCAAATACAAATGTATCTGTAAGATTGTCGCTGCTGTTATTATTGTAGCTCGTGTTGAGTGTGTGTTAGCTCGCTTACAGCCTTCTTTGCTGCCTCAGTAGTTGCTGCCGCTGCTGATATTTGAATAAATATTTTTTTCATTGAATTTCGTTGCGCTGTGGAAATTTTCAGTGCGGCGGGGAAAAGAAACAAAAGTAATTAAGATGCACGAGGCAAACGGCGGAAGCAAAAAGATGGCGCAGTCAAATGTGGGCGGCTTGGTGCTTCGACTTGGACTTGCACTAGGGCCAGAGGTGTGTCTAAGGGAGGTAGAGGAGATACTCTGTGAGATTGTCTCTCATAGAGGCTTGGACGTCTGTCTCACAGTTGCTGCTGCTGCTGTCGTTACACATGAACAATTCGTGGCGATAATTTATAAAATAAATGAAATGCACTTCATGGCGACTTAGATGGCGACCTCCCTCCAAGTTCGACCCAAAGTTGCTGTTGCCGTAATTAATCTGTGTGCAATGCGGTTTTGACGTGCTTTGTATAGACAGAGAACCCCCCAAAGAGAAAGACAGGTAGAGAGCGAGTGAGAGAGAGACTAGGCGATCATCATCATCATCAGCATTCAACAGCATCTTCTTTGTGTGGGTTGAGAATTGTATTCCGCACACAAAAGGCAAAGATGATTAGCAAAATAACTGATGCTAACTTCTCTCCATCTTCATCTACATCTTCTCTTTTTTTTGTATTTTGGACAGCACAAAACGAGCAGCTCAAAGAATGCAACTTAATTTATGTGCCGAAACATACAAAAAGGCGACAAAAAAAATCTATCTTATTTTTAGCAACAAGTCAAACAAACAAAAGTGAAGACAGCAACAACTTCAAATGAAATCAAAAGTGCAAATGACAACAGAAGACAAGTTTGCGCACCAAAGCAAAACGAAAAAGCCAGAGCAAGAAGTACGACAAGAAGTTGTAGAAAAAGAAGCAGAGACAGTAGAACCAGAGAAATAACATACACAACAAAATGTAAATCATTTATGCAAAAGCAGCAGAAGCAGAAGCAGCAACCACAGCAACAACAAGAACAGCACTAGCAACAACGGCGAACAATAATCAATTGAAGTGTCTGTCTCTCGGTTTATTGCATACACTTACTAGTCCACAGATATATGTATACCCTACAAAGTCATTTCGTTTCATATGCTCAACTTGCTGAGGTAATATGAATATCATTTAATTTTTTACTCCATTCTAGGATCATCTTTAAAAGCCCCACCGTTTGTCCAATAGCGTTAAGTGTTATTCTCAGTAGTTACTGCCCAGATACTTTCAGGGACTCTCAGACACCTTCTTATCAACAGTATTTATGCTGATGACTGTTTTTTTTTTCAGATGATTCATTAAAATATCGGAGGGTATACATGTTCACTCAGAATGTGAGAAAATAAAAGACATTTGAAGTTTTTTTATGAAAGTTATTTTCAATAGAATGCCTTTTACCTTTTAGAAAATTTTGGAAAATTAGGAATTCGGTATAGGTTATAGAATAATACATTTTTAGAAGCAAGTTTTAGTTAACTTGAGGTCTAGTAATTTCTATATGACACTAACAACAAACAACAACACACAAAAAACTCACAGAACGCAAGAAGAATGCCTCGATATACAGCTGTTTCAAGAGATGTCAATGTCTATCATCAGTACCGCTGAGTTGACTTGACCAGCGATCCAAGCCTAATGTCATCTATGAGAAGCCAGAACCAGTTGGGAATTCTAAGTCTTAAAAAAGAGTGACAAAATATTGTTTTGTGGGTTGTTGTTTGTTGATACGGTCATATAGACATTACTAGATCTCAAGTTAACTAAAACTTAATTTTACAAATTAGAAAAGGTAAGTTTAATAAGTTAAGTAAGTTAATTATCAAATAATTGATTTTTTTTTTGCCCTATGTTGCTGACAAACAACTTCCGGTAGCGCCCAAGCCGATAGGCAACTTCAAGTTTTGGATAAATGCTTATTGAAATTATTTAAAATTAAAAAAATTAATGAAATTTAAGCGAAAAGAATAAGCAAAAGCTATTTTAAAATAAATCAAAATATAAAAAATATAAGCAAAACTCCAAGTTTAAGCCCTGGTTCAAACTGCAAACCATTTCGATAGCATTGTCCCACTTAATTAATTTCCAAACTTGAATAATCAGATAGTGCTAAATGCCAAGAGTGTAGAGACTTCGTTGAAGCAATTGAAAACGGGTCACAAGCTGTTTGTCTTTTTATATTTTGCGTTTTTCGGGGTGTTAGTGCAAAAGGGGGCGTGACAAAAGAGAGGGGCTGTGGTTGAGGTGTTTGGTTAGTTACCAGACAACGAAGGCAGCAACGACAACGACAACGACAACGTCGACGACGACCACATAAAGTGGAAGACAAGTGGCGGCATGGACAAGTGTCATAGAAATTACGATTGTGTGTGGTCATGTATGTACATATTTGTGTGTGTGTATGTGTGTGTATTGCAATACAAACAAAAAATGAAAGAACGCAAGGCAAATGCAAGAAACCAAATCAAATCGGCAGCAAAAGAAGCCAAAGACAAGAATGGCGCTGCCCAAAGAAGAGGAGGCTGAAGAGTGAGAAGGCAAAGGCAACGGCAATGGCAGAAGAAGCAGAAGCAGAAGCAAAAGTAAAACTGAAGCACGCACTTCAGACGAAGAAGAAGAGTCGAACCGACTGCTAGACAGATGGACAGGCCATTTTGTTGCTCTTCTTCTTCTCCTTGTGGCTGTTGTTGCCCCTCAATGGGGGAGGGAGGGAGACGTCAGGTGCGGAAATGCCATAACCATTGAGCTGGTGACGCGCATCGTCCATCTTTTTTTATTTCTCTCTTCTCTTCTTTTTTATGGCTGTTGTGCACGTTCCGGCAACGAAGTCACAGCTCTCATGGGCCAACAACAACAACAGCAGCAATGATGATAGGGGAGCTGGAGGCTCAAAAGACAGAGTCGCAACTGACGTCTGTCCGTCAGTCCGTCAGCTCAAGTGTTTACCAGTCAATTTTAATTCAATGAAAATAACGTAATTGAGAATTTTTGCTATTTGAAATTGGTAACTAGCTCATTAATGAAGAGCAAGATAGTTAGCTAACTTAAAGGCTACTAAATCCACTTATTGCAGTTCTCATTACAGCGCTTATTGAATCATTAATAATGAAATGTCTAATGGTCTTAGATCATTCTGAAGTTTTGTTTATATTTTTCATCTCACTAAAGTTGGTAATAAAATGCTCATCAGAAATTTCACCGAAGTTCTTATTATTACTTTCAGTGTGGCATTACAATTTTCATAATTTTCTGTCTGATTCGTTTTGTTCGCGGTGAAATTAATATTGTTTCCATCATTGTTTACATTAAACTTGCTACTCAAGCTCTCGTTTATATCTTTATTAAATAGTAACTTTAATTACTGATTTATTTAGACTTCAATCCTTGATAGGGTTTTAGAATTAATAGGACAATAAATTAACTGAATTTCATGGACGGTGCATTGTATCTAGTTCTCATTGTAAGAGACATGCTGGGTACCCCTCAGCCGATCACTTTATTGCTTCTAGGGAACTGTAGAAGAAGCTTCTAAAAAAGAAATGATTGCGATAAGCTTCGAAATTTAGTTTATTATTGTTTTCATTAAAGTGTTTGTTCATTATAGTCTGCAATAGTATGTAATTAATTCCCAAAGACTTCATATCGTAGTATTTTCGATCTACTTCCCTACAGGGTATCTAAAGCTGGATCAATCTAATCTTGAGACGACATAACTTGCTCTACTCCACGGATACATTGTGTGTGGCATTACATTTCGATAGATTGGCAACTAATAAACTGGCCATAATCGCGCTAATTGTGTGATGGTAGTATTTAAAATTGGTTATTAAGCTGCCACTCAGAAGGCAAATAAATGGCATTTTAAAATGAACAATAAAACAATTAGCAATTGTAGTTTTTGAATATCAATAAAACATAACAGCAATTAAAATGTCACTGGCGAAAAATCACTCGACAACTGATACAAACACACACACACACACTCATAGATTCACAGTTGCAGATACAGATACATATGTTGTTGTTGTAGATACTCACTGCTTGACATTGTAAAATGTATCGCAGTGTGTGTGCGAGTGCTCAAGAGAGTGCTTCTGTGTGTTGGTTGGTTGTTTGTTTGTTTATTTGTATTTATGACTGTGTATATGTTTAATTTAATTGCCAATGATACGCGTCATTCAAAGCGCAAAGCGATACATTACGATGCTATCTATGACGGAGTCAACCCCAGCGATTTGTATATATGTTACATTTATACTTATGTCATAGCCAAACAATCGAATACCCTAACTTAAACTCTAGCATTTAAAAAAGGAGAAGTTATTTCAAAGTTATAGATTTGATTTAAATTTAAAATTGAAAATGTAATATATTCATTTTCTTTTTTTTATTTAAATCATATATGGCGTTAACATTCTTCAAGTTGTTAGTGCATTTAAATATCGCTGTGCTTTTTTTTTACATTTTTATTCTTTTTGTTTTGTTATTTTTAACGCGTTTCACGTAAAGCGATACTTTTAATGGACTTTCCTTGGACGGACGGCGCCACTCGTTGGCTGACTGACTGACTGACTGACTGAATAATTGTCAGTCAGAGTGACAGATAGACTAACAGTTTGCCCGACTACTGATTTTTTACTAGACTTTTCTATTAAATAACAAATATGTTGACTTCCTTGTTTTTTAATGTGGTATTTATTATGTTTATATTAAATTGTGTCTAACATCCGATTTTAAATAGCAGTCTAAACATATATCTTCTTTGGGGTAAACATTTATGCCTGAAATAAATTAATCAGGGGTGCCACAGAAATCGCTTTCGCTTGATTTCTGTGGCACCCCTGAATATATTTATCTGTCTTTCTCCAACTTGTCAGTTGTTCAGTTATTAGGAAAAGCTTTTAATGTGCTCTCGTTGGCTGTATAGAATAACATTTAATTTAAACTGCCAGCTTTCAATTGGTATTGCGTTTTTGGATGGGTATTGACTATTGGCCAGGTAAGTAAGTAGATAGATGGATCGATTGAGATAGAGATAGAAATAGAGATAGAGGTGGAGAGGGTAAGAGATGCAGTGAAGCGTTTAGTTTCACATTGTTGATTGTTGTTTTATGTTTTTTGTTCTTTTTTTGTTGTTGTTGTGTGAGCTTCACTTGCCATTAGAAATGCGTTCCAATTGCTCTGAAAGAGCAGTAGACGGGGGCAGAGGAGAAGGAGCTCAAAATGCTATCGATGCCAGCCGATCTGGTGTTAAATTTAATTTATGGCAACGCTGCATGCTCTACATATTTTTGCCTACTGAATGCCACACCACAGTACAGCATTTACTGTTCGATGGCTATAGTCGAAAGGTGTGCCCAACAGCAGCACACGGTTGGGTCAACTTGCGGACGCCCCAATCGCTAATTGTCATCGACACGGGTCTTTGTTGTTCGTATTGTTTGTTTTTTGCTCTCAAAAACTGGGCATGGCATTGCGTATACGACATGAAGCTCTTGCTGTTTGACAGGCAGATGATCTCTAGTTGATGTGTTCTCTGCTCTTGTCACCATGTTCCATGTTCCATGTTCCATGCTATCTGCCCAAAATTATCAGCTGGCGGTGACCTCGTTTCCTCATCCTCTACATCTTCATCTTCATTCTTGTGCTGCTGCTTCATTCATCTTATTTCATGTTTTGCTGCTGTGCAGCGCATTTATTCAATTTATTTCTATTGCTTGGACGCTGTCTTTGAGGCTTTGGCCAATTGTCATTGTACTAATTCCATTAAATGATGGCACCGACGAAACTGCTTGCGTGCTTGTGTAATTGAAGTGCTCATCATAGAACAGTAGCAGCAGCAGCAGCAACAACAACAACAACAACAGCAGCAACAGAAGCGACAACAACTCGATGGTTTGCTCGCTCTTTGCCATGCTTCATTGAATGTACTACATAAGTACTTGTACATACATGCATCACATAACACATATGTACATACACACACACACACTCACTCGTAGATCGCTTGCGTGCTCGAGTGTCAGCGTTGTCTATTGAGACATTTGACGCCTTCGCTTTGCGCTGTATTCTGTTATCAGTAGTATTTGAAATTCTTTCAAATTGTTACGCCTGCTGCGCTTTTCTGCCTGCCCAGCGATTGCCATTACCCTGGCACCACTTTGTACTAAAAACCGACCAGCCACCGCACGCACAGTGGTGCCATTTGTACAGTGCAATTTTCCACTTTCTAATCTAGCCAACATTTTTTAATATTTTAGTAGTTTATGCATTGTGTAATTTAAAAAAAAATGAAAAGGATATTCTCATATTTGTTTCAAATTTTTAAAAATTCATTTAATAACAGTTAAGTCAAATGGGAATCAATATTTAAACTTTTTTTGTTCAAGGAACATGTAAAACGAATCAATTACATGACGATCTATATGTTTTTAAAAAACATATTTAGGCCCGTTTTTCAATGTCTAAATAAGGTGTTTGATAACTATTAAAAAGAGAATTTGACGTAAAATGTATAGAAATTAATATCAAATATGTATTTATTTGTTAAGTAAAACTTATGTGTTCATTGAAAAAACGTCCATTAGCTTTTTTTTTTAAATGAGACAAATTTAAGAGTAAGATGCCTAAATTGCAATCAAAAAGTTTTCACTTCTTATTTTTTTTTAGTTCTTTTTGTTTCTTGACATATTTTTTAAGAAAAAACCCTAGTTTTGATACAAAAATGTTGTCGTTATTGTCTTAGGAACTGCATTAGCACCACTGTGCACCGCTCTGACTTTGCTGCTGCTTTGGTGGTGCCATCATCCCATTTGCCTTGCCTCCATTTGCAGTGCTTATCGTGGCGAGGGCAACTGCGAAGCAACCAAAACGAGGCCGTCTCCGTCGTCGTCGGCGTCGTCGAATGCAATTTTCTAATAATTTTCTGCCATTGTGTGTGTGAGTGTGTGTGTGTAAGTGTGCTGAGCATGTGTGTGCGTGTGTGTGTGTATATGCTGCACTTGTAATCACCATTAAAAGCGCTTCACAAGTTGCGGCGTGAGTTCAGCTGCTGTTGTTCTCGTCGCACTGCCAGCTTCCTTTGAGTTTTGTGCTGCCCCTTGGCCCCATATTTGCCGCACACTCCGTCCCTCTTCATCCCCCCGGACACACCACCAAATTCTAATGAATATGTTAAATCTGACCTAATTTTTGTGCAAAAAAAATGAAGAAGAAAACTGTGCGCTTAAATGCATTCGCATAATTAGATGCAGCAGCAAAAGCAAAAACAGAAGCAAAAGATGCAACAGCAGCTGCGTCTGTTATATAATTTTGTGTGCTCCCTCTAAGGGAGCGTATGTGGAGGGAAAAGGGTGACAGAGGGAAAGGGGCTCGCTTATGAGGCATTTTCAAATTAAATGCGTTAATTACAAGTCGATTGCATTTGGGAAGTTAGATAGAAGCAGCTTTTTGATTGTGACGGCAAAAGAAGGGAACATTGTTAGAGTTATTCGCATAAAAAAGAGAAAACTCTTTGGCTTGTAATTGGAGAAATTAATACTATGTAAATATTAGATGACTGATTAAAGTAGTTTGATAATTTACAATCAAGAAACACAAGTTTTAGGAAATATCAATCGAAAATTCAATTTAACTTTAACATGTTTTCAGTTACGATTTTAATATAATTTAATTATAATTCTACTTAATTTCTCATAATTTTTTGTATATCTATATAAATTTTATTAACATTACTAATTTATATTGCTGCTAGCGAGAGTATTATTATTATATTTTCTAATTAGATTAGTGTTATCACAAGCATTAGACAACATCACAATTCTAGACAACATTTCAAGCTAAATTTGTATTTGACATGTTTTCTTATTTTATGATTTATTGAGAGAATGAAACAGGTAAGCCTTAGGCCATTCCAGCTAAACCTAGGAGGGTTCCTGTCATTCACAAATTTACCAACTGACAGAATTTTATCTGCATTTTTGTTTGGATTTGTCTCGTTTGTTGCACCTCGAATTACATAAATTCCACAGACTCGAACTCGTACATACGTGAAATGTATGAGAACAACTCGCATGTGGCATTTTCTGGTAGCAACCACAAAAAATGAGAGCCGCCGCCGCCGCCACAGAAATTCGAGTGCCAAATACTTTTGGCTGACACAAATGTCAGCATCAGTGGACCGTAGCGGATTGGTCAGCATTCAACAGACCACAAAGCGTTGTTGCCTCGGTTTTCGCCCACTTTGTTCATTTGTGCGCCTCATTGGACTTGGCTTTATTGGCCTGACTGCCCTGAGTGCTGCCCAGTCTGCCCGGCTTGCCCCAGGGCGGACTTGGTCTGTCCGCAAAAACATGAGCACTCTGCACTCAAACTCTCCCCTTATACACGACCCCACTGTCACCGTCCCTGCGACCGTCACCCTCGCCACCTCGTTAACAGTTCTTAAAAAAAACTTTGTGAAAATTGCCTGTCATGCGTTTTATTTTCACTAAGCACAAAAAGACAAGCAAAGCTCCCTCCCCAAGGCAAAAGAAAAATTAAGACATTTAACGCTTTTTTCATTACGCTATTGTCATTGCTTGGCCACTTCCCCTCGCCCTCTTCAAATTGAGGCAGTGCCGCCGATTGAGGCAGCCGCGTGTTGTCCTCTCCACAGACCCGAGTCCAACAACATTGTTTGTCCAGGCGATGGCGACACACGTCCCAACAAATCTACCGCATATTCTTGTTGTTGTTGCTGTTGTCCTTTTTGGGGTTTTAGGGAATTCCCCCTGGTCGGCCTAGAGGGCGAGAGTTTTGTGTGCGTGGAAATTTGATAAACTGCTTTTCGACTTTATTGCTGTTTTCGCACAAAATTTCTTTTTATTTGCTATGGCCAATTTTTTTTGGGGTGTATTTCTTCTTGTTGTTTTTTATTTCCTATTTTTTTTATTAGTATTTTTTTATTTACTTTTATGTGTTTATTATTTGATGCTGGCTTTGGTGCCCTGCCGAGCGAAAAATTGAGACATTTTCTCGTGTCCATAGAAGGGGAGAGGGAATTGGGCTTACGTTTTTAATTTCTTTATACGAGTTCTGTCTTTGTTGTTATTTCTAGTTATTTTGGGCTGTCTTTCAAGTCCAAGTCTTTTTCCACATTGCCTTTTAAGAAAGGACATTTTTCTGTGACATTTTCCTTGACATGAATTGCAAAGTCGGCTGAAGAAAATATATTTTCTCCACCAACTTAAATTGAGTCATTGAATTATGAAAATTAAGTAAATTGATTCATGAAGAATTATTATCAATATCATCCTGAATAAAAGATGAGCATTTTGTTACAGATTTAATAGAAGCTTTTATGCTCGTTGTAGTCGGAAAAACGGCCCTTAATTTAATAACTTAACATTGTAAATCCGCAATTTGAGATTTTTCTTCTTCGGTATACCATAAAATAAATTTGGTGAGCTTTAAAGACGGTTCAATAAAACAGATGTTTATATTTGATAAAACAAATAATAATAATAAAGGAAACATTAAAATACGTTTGACAGATTAAAAAAATAATAAATTATATAAATAACAATTACAAGTAAATCGATTTTTTTTAACTTTCTAGCCATCAGCAAAGTTTTAATTATACTTTTTTTGTGGTTAATACGATTTGATAACCCACAAACGTGAATAAACATGTTTTTATTTTTTTGTATTTTGTTTCTCACACATTTCCATATAAATTAATTTATTATACAAACGCATCATTTGGCTTAAAAAGTGAATACATGAATACAATTCATTTGAGCTCGCGAAATGATTTTTTTTTTGAAGCGTAATAAAATTAATTATTTTTAATGAAATAATTAAATATTTGCGCAGAACTTGATTGCACAAATTTGCAGCAGAAACCAAATGAAGGTCAAGCTTTCGTTGATGATGATGATGATGATAGGGATGATGGGGCTGATGATGATGATGTGGCAGCTAAACGCAAAAGCTTGCAACAAAGGTATTTGGTAACATGAATGATGACTTCATTTTTGCTGCAACTTGGCTAACTTTCTGTTACCGTTGCCGTTGTTGATGTTTCGGCTTGAGACGCGCCCAGTTGTTAACAATTGCTTGGGTTTTTTGTTATGCCAACAGCTGCAGTTGCAGCGTCAAGTTGGGCCACAAAAATAAATAAACATCGCAGGCCACTTGAAATTGGATCGCCAAAAAAGAAAAATAAACAAAACAACGACAACGACGACGACGACGGTAGACACAATAAACACACGCAGTTTTCACTTTTTCTGACACTTGACTTGACTTCAGTCTGACGGCAGAGTCCAGAAGTCAGCTACTGGACCCCTGACAGCCAATGATGATGATGATGTCACACACACAGACACAACAACAACACACACACACACACAGTAGCAGCAACAATAACTCATAAATGAAAAGTGAAAATCGCCAGTGTAGAAAGTTGAGCAAATTCTTGTGGCCCAAGGGCCGTAATACATAACGGATTCGGATTGCACGCATCCGTAGAGTAGTCGCCCAAACTCGAGATACAGTTAAATATTTACCCAAGTGTCACGCTTCTTTACATCATCATCATCAGCAGTCACAAACTTCATTATCATCATCCTTATTATTATATGGCATTATCATTGCCATCTTATGACGACGACGACAACTTCGCTCATCGCATCCTGTGTACGTTTTTGAGGACAGCACTGGGTGAAATCGCAAGTACTTTTGTATCTTGTATCTTGTATCTATTGAATGCGATTCGAGTTTACGTGCTGTTAACGCCCAGTTGGAGGCTTTTAATTTGCGTTTTGTGGCTGCCTGGCGGCAATTACAACTATATTATTATGGACCAACGCTGCAGTTGACATTGATAAAATCATTGGGCGCGTGCTGCGACCCAGATAAACATCCAAACAGACAGACAGACAGCCAGATGTATCTTTAAGATACACACATTCGGGCACGTAACAAACGAATAACGGCACAGGAATGAAAGGCATGCCTTTAAACTTTTGACTCTTGCTTTCAATTTCAATTTCATTGTTGCCCTTGTTGTTACTTTAATCTGTAGCGTCGATAGGCGAGTTCTTGGAAAATGTATCTATGTATATATATATATATATGCGTAAAGTATCTGTATCTATTGCCGCTGCGACGCCTTGGCGGCAACTTTTGTGCCGCCTGCATTTGCTTAGCATAAATTTAGATACATTTTTTGTTGTTGTCGTTCTTTGGCTGGCATTCACTTTCAGCTCTTTGTAATTTATGCTGCGAGAGCTCTTCTGAGGTCAAAACTCAACCGCGACACTAAGCAAAGAATACAAAAGTGGGCAACGCTGGCAAACTAACAAATGCGAGTATCTACTGATAATTGAGGCAACTTTTGCAGACCTCATACTTAAGGCAGCTGCATGTCGATACTTTGAGTAACTTAGTATCTAAGAACATGCAAGAAGTGCAATGATAATTATGTCTTGTTATTATTGTGGTAAACTTGTATTGCAACCATAAATTCTAAACTAATTGCGTTTACCATTAAATACCATAGTTGAAATTGTTGCCGACAATGTAGTATCAGTAATATCGATTTTATACATAGCATACTTGCATTTCAATCTGCAAGCAATTGTTTTATTTTCTATAATTACTGGACGACTATTTGTCAACCTTTTCAACACTTCAATGTAGATTAGCTTCTATTGAAATACTGCTTATTTAGACTTTATTCATTAGGAAGCATTTTAAATGGTTTTTTCTTGTTTAGAAATCTTTATAATAAATAAATTAGTTAACCTTAAATCATGAAATTTCACACTTTTAACAATAATTTTCTAAATTCTATACCAATTTTACACACAGACTTTTTTGTTAAGCTAAAGTAACTGTCATGTTTCCATTTGGTCAACTATAGTCAAGTTTGTATTTGTTTTACAGATTAGAAGTATCTGTAGACTTATGTGAGTGCCCTTTATAAGCCTAAAACAATTTATTGCCGGCTGCTTGATAAATTTAAAGTGTGTATTTATTCTGTTCAAGGCTGTGAAGAAAGCCGGGTTTCATGACAAAGAAAGCGACGTCATGACATGAAGGACGAGTGAAACCGGGACTATGAAACAAGGACGGCTGAGATCCGATTTTAAGTCTGCCAGCTGGCAGCGGTTGGCATTTAAATAAACAATGTGCACTGCTTCAAATTTATGCGCATATCAAGCTGACAAGGTTATGAAAATGCTAACACAGCCAGACGGTCCTCCCACTCTCTCTCTCTATCTCCATATATCTTAGAGCCTCTCAACTTACGCACTCCCATTCTGAATCCTCCCTTTTCTCAACCCAAGACAGCTGGCTCAGCCGTTTTCCCGAGCTGCTTAGACTCATCGTTATATAGGCACATGGCTGCTCTTTAGCCTCTTTGTCTGCGTTGGGTTGGGCTTTTATTTTGGCAATTCCCTGGCCGAGTTACCAGCAGGTGGATGCGTCACCTATGATTCACACACACACACATCCAAGTTAACTGTGTCTGTTTGTCTTTAGGTCTTCGTTGTTTATACATATATAAGTATTTTGGCAAGCATAATTGAAATGTAAATTTTGTTACACTTTATGCAAACAAATTTGTGGCTGGCAGAAATGGAAAGCCTTGTGAAAAGCTCTTCAAATGTGCAATATGCTTTAGTGTTATCTCGAGACTAGTCTGGGGATGATGTTGGATATGATATGTTATCATGATATGAGAATACTATGATACTTTCTTTAAATTAAAGTGGCAAAATGGTGTGAAAATCTTAACCCTAACTTGATTTAAGCTTTATGGATTTCTGTAAGGAATTTGATGAACGTTTTCTTCGTTAGACTTAATTTTCTGTCCCGGAATCAGTGAAATTTTTATTTGATTTAATTTACGCCTGTTTTTAAATAAAATAATATTTTTTTCTTATGTGTTTTGTTGATTTTTTTTAAAGTTACCCAATGATTTATAGTGCTGTTTTATATAATTTATGCTTAATTTATTAATATCTATAGAATTACGTATTTATATCAGTAACGCTCAAATATTATTTAAGTTGTACTTTAACTTTAAAAAAAGCGACAACTTAATTTTGAAATTTAATGTGAACATTATGTGCGCTGCATGCAAAATAATAAATAAATAATAAAAGTTTGGAATATTCACAAATGGCATTTAAACATTATAGTTTTTTTTTACAATGGAATCTACATACATTTTTATGGCCAACATTTGTGGCTAAGGCAATGCCAAGCAGGGTCTAAAAAACGTGACTTTGGCTGCATTTTTGCGACGCTCGCAAGTGTCTTGAGATGAGTATGTGGGAGAATGGGGTGATTCGGAGGGAAACAACAGAGTCTTGTATAAGAGTTTCATAATCCATACACAAAAAGAAAAAAACTCACGGCCATTTTGTGGCAAACTCTCAAAAATGGCCAGCAAAAGTCCCGTTTGTGTGCATAAAACGCTGCTTATTAAATTTCGCTCAATTTTAATAAGCAACATTCAACGCAAAATGCTTTTTTTTATTTCATTTTTAGCTTTTTAGCGAGGGTGTGCAAGTGTGCTGGGTGCATTCCAAGAAACAAAGTGAAATACGCTGCAATTATGAGTTTTTCTCTAAAAAAGCCAAAGAGGAGAATATAAAAAAACAAAACCAAAACAAACGAAATATGAAGAAAAACATTTAAAAGGGGGCAGTTGCCGCCCGACGGCTTTTTAATGAATTTTTCACGCGCGCTTTGCAATTGAAACTCATTTTGCATAGGCACGTTTCATTTTTCCTCGACTCGCTTGGGGTTTTGGGTTCGGTTCGTTTGGGTTTTTGGGTTGGGTTGGCTCCCAGCTGCCGCCTCCGTTTTTTAGACCCCGTACTTAAAAAAGTACAGGGGTCTATTAACTTTGCACAAAATAAATGTGCGTAAAAGGCAGAAGGAGGCGTGGCAGACCCCATAAAGTATATATATTCTTCATATTCATAGAAACGATCAGTCGAAAAACTTATTTGTTGTTTAAGCTGTCTGAACCAATAGCGATTTATATAATTTTATTTTAAGCAGTGTTTGCTTTTCAATAGTAAGTACGCGGTCTCCGACAGTCGAGTATGCTCGACTGTAGCACCGTCCACTAGTTTCTTTTTGTTCATGTTGTTGTTGTAGCCCTTGCTGTTGTTGTTCAGCTGAAAGCGAAAACTAGCGAAACTAAAATGCTATTACGCATACGCTCAGTTAGCCGGCCTCACTTCACAAATTTGGGTCAATTTTTTTTGATGTTGCTAAAATTCCCCAAATGTTACGCGCTTTACGAACATGCATGGATTATACAAAGTTCAACGACTTAAAAAAATATAAATAAATAAAACAACAAAAATTGTTTAAACAAAAAAAAGCAGAAGCGCAGCTGATTCTCAGTTTTGGCAACCCTTCGAGTAGGCCTCAAGTTGCAAAAACGAGTTCAGCCAGACAGTCGGCCTATTCTTATTTTAATTGTTATATATTGTGTCTGGTGTTGTTGTTGTTGTTGTTGTTGTTGCTGTTAAAGTTATTGTTGTCTTTTTGCTTTGTTGGTTAACAAATAAAACATAAATGAGCTGGGTTTTGTGGCCTAATTAGTTTCACCTGTGTCAATGTGTAAACAAAGCTCCAACGACTGCGGCCAGGAATATTGTTAATGAAGAAGACAATGCCTGCAAATGTGTGTCTTTCTCTAGCCCCGCACTCCTCACACTCTCTCTCTCCGTCTCTCTCTCTGTGTATGTGCTAAAAAAAACCGCATAAATAATGCATATGGAATGCCAAGAATAAAGTGCATATAAATACACAACATTTAGTTGATATCTAAAAATGCAAAACTCAACAGAAAGAAACCAGCAAATAATAGTATCTGAGTACACTTGTTTCTGGGTATGGGAACGGGAAGTGATTCATGAATATCCAAGACCGTGAATACGAATATGACTGCGACTTGAGCTGTTGTTGTTGCTTGTTTACTGTTGTTTTTATTGTTGCTGTTGTGTGGGCGTGTTACTGATAAGAGAAGGCAACGCTTGACCCCAAGATGACTTATGCAACACATATTTGTACACTCAGAGTTTTGGAAGCATTTTAAAATTTGAAAAGTAGCCAGCCTCTATATTTATGTAGTGTAGAAAAAATTTTAGCTTATCAGTATTTTTATTTACGGCTTTAATCTGTTATCATTTATACTCTTTGTTTCTATACGAAAGTATGCTTACTCTAAAAATTTAATAGAAGAAAAGAATTGCCGAATTAGAAAAAATAATTACAGAAATTAATTCAATTCCAGCAAAGAGAGTGAACGCTTTGTTAATATTTTGAGGCAACTTTAAGAAAATCAAAGTTGTCATTTCTTTTTTTGTCAAAGGTATTAAAATTTATTTAGAAAATATTCCATTAATAAATAAAAAAGACAATATTGTATGTTCATTTAATATTTCATATGAGAATGTTTAAAGCAATTTTCCTAACCAAATTAATAAAATTAATGTGGTTTCCTTGCTGTCGTTCACCAGAACAATATTACAAATTTCATCGATTTTCTGTTGTCGATTGGTTCTGGTGAACGCGGCCAAAATGAATATTCAAATAGAATTTTTCAGTATTTATAGCATCTTTTATATTTTATAATAACACTTTTGCTTGTCAAATATATAGGGTA
Source organism: Drosophila limbata (assembly GCA_963924055.1). Taxonomy (NCBI): domain Eukaryota; kingdom Metazoa; phylum Arthropoda; class Insecta; order Diptera; family Drosophilidae; genus Drosophila; species Drosophila limbata. The sequence goes on from OZ001353.1 coordinate 15,132,343, forward strand.
ATAATAATTTCAAACTAAACTACGGGATTAGAGATTTATGGATTGATTAGAGCCCTCGTAGCTCGCGGTAAACAAAGCATGTGAGACCAAAAGAGCGGAGAAAAAAGCCCGAAAACAATAATAATCAATGCCGAGCACATAACCGGGAACTACACACATTCGGTTTCATTGCTATTTCCCAGAATTGTTTACCACGATTCTTGATGTTGTTGTTAATCTTGTTATTGTGGTTGTCGTTGTAGTTGTTTCTAATGGCGGGTAAGCAGCATTACGACGTCACCAGGGTCTCTTAGTTGGTCACCTACAAGTTACCAGTATAACAAGAATCGCTTCTTGGAATTAGAAGACTAATGCAAAAGCCAAAGCCAAAGTAAACAAGAACCTGCAATGCCTGAAACTCAGTCCAGTCAGAAATGAATAAATAAAATACAGAAAACAAAAAGACCAAGACTGGCCAATCTCAAGGGTTGGCAGGGGAAACAGACAGTGAGGGGGAGGAGGAAGGGACATTGGAAAAAAATGTAAATTATTGAACGAATTAATTCAAAGTTCAAGTCACACGTTTTACGTGCGAAAAAGACAAACGTAAACAGCGCATAGAATACGAACAACAAAATAAACAAATTGTCAAAAATAAAAAAAAAATAAAAGATAACTTGATGATGAGGGATGGCATTGGATAGGGGCAGAAGTAGAGGGGGGGAGGGGGTGGGGGAAACCGGAGAACGAAACGTCAACTTTTGATTTCATTTGAGCGAAACTGATTTCGATTTCGAGCATAGAAAGAAGAGAGAGAAAAAACCAATAATAGAAATAATACAAACATTCACTTTCTAGATAGATGACTGTGAAATAGACCTTTGGCTGCCCGTGAGCCCGACAATTGTTGCTATTTTTATGGCCTGAGGGCATTGCTAATTGCGTAGGCGCTGCCCGGAATGACCAAGTAGACACACACACGCACACACACACACACCACACCACCGGGCAATAGACCGGGTCCCCCTTGCCCCTCTAGCTCAACTGCCCCTGCGGTACACTTTGTGCCCTGATCTATTCTGTTCCGTTCTGTTGTAGGTGAAGGTCGCGAAGCTCTGCTCTCTTCTTTTTTCATTTCCTTCCATTCTGTTTATTCTGTTTGCTTCTGTAATGATAATTTTGTTTTCTCTCTCCCTCCCTCTCTCTCTCTCTCTCTGTCTTTGTAGTTCCTACAGACTTCGAGATTTTAGCGACTATATAGCAAACTAAAGTTCTTTAGGAAGTGTCAAATTGTTTACGAGAAGCTATAAATTTATGATACCCTTTAACTTTAGGAAGCTTTACTAACTTCTAAATTCTTGATGGACAAATCTGGCATAACATATTTGTAAAGTTTTCATTTTACCAGGTCAATTTTAGAGATTTTTCCTCAAATTTTGGCATACAAATTAACAAGCCAAATCTTTATCTACTCTCAAAATTTTAATGCAATCAACTAAAAAATTTGCATGCAAAGCAGATTGAAGAAATTGCTTTGTTTACAGGGTATCTTCTAGTTACTTCTTAGTAAAAATATTTTACTTTTATTTTGATAGTTGTTTATGTTTAAGCATTTGGAATTCATTTCTCACTTTTAAATGCAGTAAAGGAATATATGCTTAAATATCTCAAAATGCGTTACAGGGTAACTTTCGCTCGGGCACTTTCGTAAACATAGTGTTTCTTATTTATGGGGATCTACTCTAGAATTGAGGTAGGCCAAATGCCACAGGTGTCAGTTCTTCAAGTCTATTTGACTCTTGCGTGTGTTGTAATCTCTCATTAGTAGTAGTATTACTTATGTACTTATCCATATTTATGAAGTGTGTGTGTGTGTGCGTGGTTCGTGTCTTTTTTCGAAAAGATTCAGTGGCAAAAGAGGCAGAAGCAAAAGAAACGAAACGAAACGAGACGAGACAAAAAGAAAAATGACAACTGCAAATTGTATAGTATTAAAAACATTGTTGCCATACCTAAGTGCTTTTAATGTTTATTAATTATGCAATTAAATGTTGCTGGTCATTTAATTGTTTAATATACAATATAAAAAGCTTTGAGCTGCTGCCGCATTTTGTTGCTACTTTTTTGCTCTCGTGTGTGTGTGTGTGTGTGTGTGTGTTTTGCCCGTCTTTCAAATGACGCTCTAATGCGCATTTAATTTGACACTTTTGGCCCGACTTTTGACTCGGCAGGGTCTAAAAGAGCGACTTTGCCTCGTGCCTCAATTGCCGCATGCCGCATTTACTACCTAACGATGGGCCCGCTCTTAGCCAGCAAATTATGTCAGCTAATTATTTAGTTAACATCATCAACGACCACAAAAGCGACAGATACCAAAAAACTGAAAAATGAAAAATAGAAGAAACGACAAACAAAATTATTCCAAACAATTGTGCGCAATTTTTCTATTCATTGAGTGGAAATTGTTTTTGTTGTTGCTGTTGAACGCTTTTTCAGCTAGGTGCTAGTCACATCCATGCCATGTACATATAGTCGTATTATACACACATATAATTTTCAAGACCCTGAGACGCGCACAGTTCCAAGGTCAAAGTATTTAGCATTAGTTAGATGGCTCTGCGGCTGCTCTCAGTGTGTGCATTAGAAAAGCACGAAGCGGCACGGAAGACGTCACCACCAGCAGCAGCTGAAAATGATGGACTCGGTGATACCCCGTGCTTAAGAAAACATTTGCAGGTCGCGCTTAGAAGATACTCTGTGCTTAAGTCGACGAACAAAATCAATCAAACGCACTGTTGCCAGTTGCAGACAAAATGCGATTGAATTCGATCTTTCTCTCTTTGGTTGTGTCTTATTGTGACTAAGGGAAATATTACTATTGTTTTCCTTTATTTTTCTAATAATAAAATAATAATATCATAATTTCTAATAATAAATAATAATAAAATGTTATTAATTTTTTTTAATATTAGCAATATTTTATATTGCTAAAGGATTACTTTAGGCTTTTGCGAGCTCTGATTTATATGCGTATCGGAATATAGCTTTAAATTAAAGTCTGCAACTCTTGAAGGCTTTTCAATCCACACATTTCCTTTTAGATTGAATATGTCTGCATTCTTCATTTTCAGACTACCCAATCTTGGTCGTTTGGCAATGAGTACAACAGCAGCACGAAAGAAGATTTGTTCTCAATTTGTGTTGTCTGTTTCTTTGTTTGTGTTATGGTTCTGGTTCTGTTGCTGGTGTTGGAACTGGAACTTGCTTGGTTTGGAATTTGTATCTTTTTTTGGTGGGAGAGGGGCTGAGCCCAGGCAAAAAAATATATATATATTTATGTGTATAAATTCTAAAAGCTGCCGTCTGTCGTACTCGAAGGCCATATAAATTATGATAATCATAAGAATTACTTGGCGCTGTCTCATAAAATGTGGCTGTTGTTGTTGTGGTGTCACAGCAGCACCACCACCCCCACCCACAGACCCCCCCCACACACACACACATACACACGCATTACAACGTTACGCAAGAAATGGCAAAACGGCAAAATGGCAATAAGCTTAATAAATATGTGAGAATTTTCAATAAAATACAATACCTCGCACCATCGTTTTGGTCATGAGCTTCAAATATTTTACGTTTTCCTTACGTGCCTCACTTCAAATTTACGTTTTACGACTGCCTTTTGTTGTTGCCGTTCCACCTTCAACCCCATCCCCACCTCCATCTTCTACTTTTCTCCCCGTGTTCCTGTTATCCGACTTTTGGGGCGAGATTTTTATACCGGTTACTTAAAAAAAAAGTAAAAGGGAATATTGTATTCGTTGCAATGTATGTAACAAGCATCTCAGACCCTATATAATATATATATTCTTGATCAGCATCAACAGCCGAGTCGATTTAGCCATGTCCGTCTGTCCGTCCGTGTGAGGGCCTAGATCTTAGAGACTTTAAGAGCTAGAGAAACTAAATTTGGCACACACGCCCCTTTCCGCCTCCATAAATCACCAAAAGCCACCACAAGCACGGTTTTCAAAATATAAGGATTGCTTTACAAACTAACGTTTAAATACTATTATTACCCATCATACTACTAAATCGTATAAAGATCGGACAAATAGAAAGGTGGTAATGGCTGATTAAAGTTTTTAAGTTTTTTGCAAGTGCCTAAAAACATGCAATAAAAAATATTTTAAATTTATTTAAACAAGTAACGGGTATCCTTTAGTCGGGAGCTCGACTATCGCCTTTCCCACTTGTTCTTTCTTTGGCTTTAAAAATTGATGAATGTACTTTCAGCTCAGTTCAATACAGTTCAGTTCAGTTTCAGGATTTGGCTTTGGAGCTGAAAATTCACTTCGATTGAAATATGGTTTGGCAAATATTTTGTTGAAGCTACCAAAATGCAATTTGATGAGCATTTTGCTTTCAAATCGTGTTTACGATAAGCTCTTGCTAATACTTGGAAATGTGCTATGTTTATGGACTAAACTTAATGATTTATACCTATTTCAAGTGCTTAAAGTTTGTGGGAGATTACTTAAAATTATAGATTTGTCTATAAATTAATTAATTATTTATAGATTTACAAAATTATGCAATTATATGCTAAGTTCTAAAAATTTTGGTATGTCTTTAAAAGAATATTAACTTTTGCCCGAGTTAAGTAGCATATTGATGTTGATGATATGCAAAACAATTGTCGCTTGTCAAATTTGTTGGCTTCTTTTTGTATCTGGCACAATAAATTTGATTGAAATCGTTTAAATTGCTTAAAATTCAATGCATCTGCAGTGCCACGCCCTAACTGCCGCCCCCGCCTCCGCGTCAACTACTGCTCTTCGATTTAGCTCAATGAAATCGTTTGCAAATCGTTTGTTATATATGTTCGCATTTTTTATTCAAAGCCCATCGGCGAACTGCAGCTTTTGTGTCATGTTCAACATCGATATCGAATGATGTCCATGCTGATGACGATGATGATGATGATGACGATGGTGTTGATGAAGACAATAATGATGTTGACTTGTCTGCGGTCTGTGCTTCTCTTTTATTTTTGGGCTTTTTGGTGTCTTAAATTATTAAATTCATCAGCGTTGACAGTTGACAAAATAAACGGATTGAATCGCAAAAAAAGCAGCGAAGTCTGCTCTAAAATAAAATATTGCATTTTTGAATGTTTCGCAACGAGAATTTTGGACTTCAACAGCTTTCCGGCTACTACCGTTCAATCAGTCACAGAGTGGTAAGGAAGAAGAGGCAGGAAGAGGGAGAGGCAGAACAGACCACACGCTTGGCATATGAAATGATTTGTGCCCATTGTTCGATTGTTGGACGTCTGCAGCTCGGCTCGTCCCGTCCCCCCCCCCCCCCTCCCTCGGATCGATGGGCGAATATTGATAATTGAAATCAGGCATGAAATCGCTGCGGCCACTTGAATTATGGCGTTTGCTGGCGCTTTTGTTCTCGCCAACGTGTGCAATCGACAGATATTTCTCCTCTCCTCTACAGTCCCTTCTCCCCACCCCTCACTCCTCCTTGGGAATCAAACAGACGCGCCATCGACGCAGGTGAAATTTGCATAACAATTTGAAATTCTTGTACAGTAACGAACTGGCGCACAGAAGGATAGTCCTACCTTCCCTCTTCCTCTCCTCTTCCCGTCTTGCCCTCTTCTCCACCTCTTCTTCCTTTCCAACCCTGATTGATTGTTCGCACGCGCTGCGCTTTGATTGTGAACAAATTCACGGTTTAGTCAGCTACTTAATTAAAATTCCACCTTTTCACGCTCCCAGAAGTGGCTGCAATTAAATGCAGTCGTGTCGGCAGGAAAATCCATCTACAAATTTATCACTTTTCCCCCAACATTTATCATTGTTCTTTGCTTGTGGTAAGTCAAAAGCTGTTCCGTCCATTTCCAGCTGTGTGCCAACTGCCACAAGTTTTCGAAAATACAATATTTTGCAGACTTTTCTCCTGTTGGCCATCAAGGCTCATTCCTGTTGGTCCGATGAACCTTGTTGCAATGCAGTAAAAAACTTGGCAACTAACCACAAAAACGTCAAGAGCTCAATGCAGCCATAAAGTACTTAAAGCAGAAATAGAACACTATAATTAACAATATTTTCAACTACAATCTTAATTCATTTGCATAAAGTTAAGCTCTGTTTACACTTTGGTGATTTAAGGTAGAGTGTAAAGCGTGGAAGCGAAAACTCTACCATAATTTATGCACCTCAACACTTTAGCCTAAAACTTGATAATGATGTTTCGCAGCAGAGTGTAATCAAGGTAATGAAGTATTTTCGGCAGCGAGTTTAGCCAAATTCTTGTCAATGAAGTTTCTCGAAAGGGATTCTGAACTACAGTGCAGACATTTTTCCATTATTTAATCCAGATAAAAAATAAAACTACTTGATTTTAAACGCTCAATAAAAAGAGTAACTCTAGTAAACTCTGCACATTTCGTACAATAGAAACTCTCATACAAATTCCGAAATTTTTATTAAGGAACTTTAAAAATTAAGTAAAAACACATAGAATAAAATCTTAGGAATCCAAAAAAGTGAGGAAAAAATTAGGAATTTCAACTAAAAAAATATTCAGAGTACAAAAATTAGGAAAACAAAATTTGGAAAAGTATCTTTGGTTTTCCAGTCTTTGGTTGAATTCTTTCGTATAGTTATATCCATTATTCATTATAGAGCAAGATGAAACAATTACAATATGAAAAGGAGACAACCGTCCAATATTGATACTAATGAAAAAATTATTGAATTTTGATATAGGGTGGCACACAACATATACATGTAGACGCTATTGAATTTGAAATAAATGGTTCACGCCCCTGACCGAATAAATATCACACGCGCTGGCAATCGAAGTCCTGATTTTGAAATAAATGGTTCGATAAATGTTGTCCTTTTACTAATAGAAAAAAGGTAAAAAAAATCGCTTGATATTTAATAAAATATTTTTTATTTGGCTTTTCCTAATTTTTGTTTTCCCAATTTTTGTCTTCCTAATTTTTGTTTTCCCAATTTTGTCTTCCTAATTTGAGATTCCCAATTTCGGATTGGTAATTTTGGATTTCTAATAACTCACTTCCGAATTTTGGATTCCTAATTTTTATACCCGTTACTTATTAAAAATAAGTAAAAGGGGATATTGTATTCGTTGCAATGTATGTAACAGGGAGAAGGAAGCATCTCCGACCCTATAAAGTATATATATTCTTGATCAGCATCAACAGCCGAGTCGATATAGCCATGTCCGTCTGTCCGTCCGTCCGTCCGTCTGTCCGTCCGTGTGAGCGCCTAGATCTCAGAGACTATAAAAGCTAGAGCAACCAAATTTGGCACACAGATTTCTATAAACCCCACGCAGGTCAAGTTTGTTTCAAAATTTTGCCACGCCCCTTTCCGCCTCCGTAAATCGCGAAAATCCACCACACGCACAGTTTTTAAGATATTAGGTTTTTTTAAACGGTGAACGTTAGCTATTGTTTTTACCTATCATTCTACTAAATCCCAACAAGATCGGACAAACAGAAAGTTGGTACTGGCTGATTAAAGCTTTTAAGCAATTAAAGTGCCTAAAAGCATGCAATAAAAAAATTTTAATTTGTTTATGTAAGTAACGGGTATCCTATAGTCGGGAGCTCGACTATAGCCTTTCCCACTTGTTTTTCCTTATATTCTACCATGAATCTTTTGAAAATTAAAATCTGTTTGTTTTTTTTCTTAATTTAGTTTTAGCAACCAATATTTTAATATGTCTAATAAAAATCTTTGTTTGCACACTCTGGGGGATTGAGAATGACAAGAATCGAGGCAGATAAAGTCAGTAGCTGATATTATCTTTATATGACTGCAATTGTAAGTATGTTAGGTGGTTTGTCTTTTAGTCTTTACGCCTGTTTCTAATTGTCTGCGGCTGCATTAACGAGTGCAAGCAAAGAAATTAGCGTCGTTAAACAGAGTGAGAGAGAAAAAGAGAGAGAGGAAGATAGAGATACACTGATGTTGAACTAACGATCATCAGTTTGGCCATGGCTTATGAGACTTTTGACACTTGTATGGCATCGTTAGGCTGTCTCTCTCTCACTCTCCCGGTTCTCAATGCCTCTGGCTCAGGTAACTCTCAATTGGCATACTATGGCAATAGAAACCTGTAGACTCTTAAACAGACTGCATATGTATATATATGCACGTATGTACATACATATGTATGTATATATGTTTGCATCGAGCTATATGAGGAGGCCAATGCACAAGTGTCCATGTCCGTCTCTGTTTGCTTTGCGTTCGCCTTGCGCGTCTTCTATTTGTTTAGACATTGTGCTTTGCATTGCATACGTGGCGAATGCGTAACCTTGACAGTTCTATCTGTATAATAGTGTGTGTGTAATGAAGTGCACATGTGTGTGCTTGTGATATTGCAAGCAAGTTGGAGAGCTAAATGTGCAGAGCAACGATGAAGATGATGATCAAGACGATGATGGTGATGATGATGATGCCCTCTCCGTGCAATTTGCTCGGCAAAAAGAAAATATAACAATTACGGATAATTAGGAGTGTAGCGTGATCTGTGGGCGTTGCTGCCTGCTTTGATGACTTCGCGAGAGTCCACAGCATTACAGCAATCATACAATATATTGTACTTACACTTGGTACTTGGATGAGAGCACTTGTGATGAGACCAAAACCAATAATTAAGGTGGAAACGGGCAAAAGTCAACGCTGACCATCTAGAATATGTCTAATAAGCATCAAGTCATGTCACGGTATAATAAAATTCACAATAATATTAAAAAATTAAAATTCTTTCTCAATTAATTGAATTCGAACCAAAAGCCATCGTTTTGTTATATTTTCATTCAATTGATTATTATTGAATTTTAATTTCAATTCTGATAGTTTAACTTTACAAGGTAATAACATATAGAAATATAGTTTTTGTCATTAACTTTCAATTAATATCAAATGGTTCTAATTTATGAGATGCTACTGTAGTTAGCTACTTAAGTTCACACTGCGTATACGCAATTTGATATTGACAAAATCACACCTGCTAAGTTGACCAAGCAAAAACATCATAAAGAAAATACATATTGCGTATACGCATTGATTACGTCAAATATTACGAATACGCCATGGAAGCCACTGGGCATTGATCAACCTTCATATGCGCCTGTTCTTCCGGCTGCTACAACATACATATTTATGGCAAATCAAAGGAAATGACAATCAACAACAACAGCAACAACATCAACAACAACGAGGAAAGTTGATCAGCTGATCAACTAATGAGAATATGAACAATAAATTTACAATAGGAAATGCTATAGTGTAAATCGAAAGGCAGCTGCAACAACCAAATGCCAGACATACCAGCAAATTTACAAAATGCACTTGAAATTGTTGCAAAGGCAAAGGCAACAGCAATTTTGACAACAACAATAACGATAGTAACAACAACAACGACAACGACCACAACAACAACAACTGTTAGGCCCATTAAAAGCCACGACAATGAAGCATCGAAAACATCGAGAAGGTTGAGACGACGCGACGTCGACGCCGACAATTTTCACTGTGAAACAACAAGCTGGAAAAGCAACAACAACAACAGCAGCAACAATACTAAGAACAACAATAAAGAGGAAAAAAGTTTTGCTTACGTGATCGGACCCGGACTATTCTCAGCGCTGTCTGGTAAAGATTTACACGCCTGACCTTGAGGCGAAAATCTAGCTGCAATCTTCGATAATAAAATTAAATATAATTGCCGGGCTGTAAAAGCAACAACAGTAACAACAACAACAACAACTACAATAGCATTGGCAATGGCAATAGCAACAAATACAGAAACTGCCAATCAAATTGTCAGTCAAGTGGAAAAGAGCAAAAACTGCAACACGAACGATGGGCGAAGAAATTTTCGCAAAAACTTCTCATTTGCTGTGAGAGATGATGCAGAAAACGAACGAGTAGAACAGCAACAACAACAACGACATTAACAACAACGACGTTAACGATAGCTTGCACATTGACGAGTGCAAAACTTGGCAAAAGCAAATAGTACAAAGACCTTGAAATGCTGTTGGGCTGAAATCAGCAACAACGACAACAACAATCGAGAATAGCAAATGCAAAATCACCCTGGAACAACAACACGCAAACTTAGAACCGAAACGAGCGAAACAAATCGACAACAGCGAGCACTCGTCTAGCAACAATAATTATAACAACAACAAAAGCAACAACAACAACATCCACAAGATGTTAAAAATAAAGAAATAAACAAAAATATTTGCAAGTATTTCAATGTAAGCATTGAGCAGCAGCAGCAACAACAACAACGACAACAACAACAACAACAGCAAAAAAAAAATTGGAAAAGAAAATACTCGAACTTTTTCTATTAAAGGCACCCGAAGCAACAGATACCCTTGAAACATACCCTTCATTAATTAACTAGCAATTGGAATAAAGTGGTGTATAAAAATGCAACAAATTATTTATATATTCAAATGGAACTAGCAAGACCCTTTAGTTAATACTTAAATGCGGAAATATCTGATCTTCGAAATTCATCATAACAATGAAAACAATTACAAGATGATCCAAGTTTTCTTTTCTCTCGATTACTTACTTATCATTAAATTTCAATTTAGTCTAGATTATTATGCTAATATATCTTTCTAACTCTACTTAACTTACCCACACTCTACCTCTCTTTCTCTTAGAAATTCCGATAATTTCTGTCTGTTTGTTTGATCTTCTGTATCTATCAATCAATATGAAATGCAAATATCTAATTTCAATATTTATATATTTTTATGTCTATAAGATAACTTCACAGCTGGTTAAAGATATTCATAAAAAGTTTATTTTAATGATCATATTGTACTCAAACAAAAATACTAACAATGTTTTACGGTTATACTTATGTACATATATCTATTTACAATTTATCTCGTATAATGTTTGTGAATATTAATTTAACTTGACTTTTAGAGAAATTCAGTGAAAAATAACAACAAATTTTATTCAAATTCTCTACAATTTGATGTATAGGATTATTTAATAATCCTAAGCTTAGATAACCCAAAGACTACTGTGACATTCTTTAATCGCATCTGATCGTATAATCAACTTCTAAGCGTAATAAACATAAAAGAACAAAGCGTTCTTCGGTTTTATATTCAATGAACTCGCTTAAGTCTAAGCATTTTGTAGGGTATTAAAAAGTAACGACGTTTGCTGGCAAGATGACCGGCAAGTGCAGCTAAGTAATTTGTAAAATGAGCGGGTTGTGGATTGCGAACTGTGGACTGTGGCTTGTGGATGACCGACTCTGTAGCGGGATTGTGGGCAGCGAGTGGATTTGGGGTTGTGTTCATACTTAGAACGAGGATAGGAGTAGGAGAAGGAGAGTAACAGCAGCAACAAGCACATTTCATTATCATCATCTTCATTAGAAGCTCAACTGAGCACGCACACACACACACCCGTAGAACTGAAAGAGAGGAGAGAGAGAGGGAACAGCGACGACGCGTCGCGTTCAGATAAGCCGAGGCTAACGCGGCAAAGGCGATGGCGACTGCGGCGACAGCCACAGAAACAGAAACAGCAACAGAGCAACAGCGACGTCGACTGAGACGCAGCGGCGGCTGCTTCTCCATTACAGCGACGTCGCGGCGCGGCGCGCCGTCGTCTTATGGCGCAGTAAAGATTTATTTTCCATAGTCGCCCCGCTGCTCGTCATCTATAAATGTACAACAGCTTCTAATGTACGAGCATTTATTTCAGTTTGTGTTTCGTTTCTGTGTTTTGCAATAACTTTTTGTTGCTATTGCTATTTGTTGTTGCTGTTGCTGCTGCTGTTATTGTTCTTGCTGTGCGGAAACTTTTGTTGCCCTCGTCGTCGCACTTTAGCCCATTTGACCGCAGCAGCAGCTAAATCATGTGACTTTTTTAGTGGTCTCCGTCCCCATTTCAATCCATCCCCAGCCCGTCAGTCCACAGCTCTCTGGGGACTAAGTCTCGGTTTTTTTCTCTACGGACTTCTAAGTGGATTTCAGCTTTGAGTTATGCGAAATTCGGTTATTTAAAAAAGTTCGCAACAATGCACTTCGTTGATGCTGTTGATGAGCTGCGTCGCAGTTTTCAAATTGTTTGGGGATGGGGGAACTTTTTTAAGCCATTGAATTTGTGGGAGAGCAACGGAGATAGGGAGCTAAGTGTAAGTGAAATGAAATGATCTGTGAATACTTGGAGCTTCGGTTATTAGCAAATTTATATACCCTGTACCAATAAAAGCATAGTATAATATAAGTAGTAGTACATTAATTTGTAAATGTGTTTTTGTTATTTTTCTAGATTACATTTAAGTTATCAATACTTTCTTTGAGACTTACACTGAATATTATAAGACTTTTAAAATACTAATTAATATATAATAATATATTAATATGCTGTTTAATTTTGTTTGCGATTACAGGGTGTGCAATATCACATGAACTAAAACCCATTCATAATTTCCAAAGTTTTATCAAAAGTTCTTAGAATCGTCAATCAATTGACACATTTCAAGCGTCTAATTTGTCGATTCGCCAATAAAGACATGCAATATGGTCTTCTAATTGCTTAATTTACTTGCAAATCAAGTGAATCGCATTAGCAGCAGACTAATAACATCTAATTAATTGAACAAATAACTTTGAATGACAACCATCAAAGCCGTATGCTGTTCAAGCTGAAAGAGAATTTAATGGGAAATGGGAAATCGAGGAGACAGCTTTGGTCATACAGCTGAATGGTCATCAATTGTTAGGGTACTTATTGGAAAATCCATATGCAGTCTAGAAGTCATAACAGTTGCCAAGCTACTCGTCAAAAACAAGGACGGAAGCAGAGACAAAAATGGTAATAAATAAATGATGATATAATACAAATACATAAGCATCATAGATGTGGATTAGGTTGCACACAGCTTAAGAATATACATATCGATCTGATTTGTTGTTATCAATGCCAAAAACTAAAGATAAAATTCCAATATGGTTGCCAATTTGTGTCATATGGCGACAAAGAAAGTTATTGTATTGACCAACGAACGGATGAAACGAATGGCAATCAACAGTCGACATCCGACAGTTGGCAAAATCGACAGTCGAGTCAATGAAATATAACGCCAGCGCATGAGATGAGATGAGACCAAAACTGGCTGGAAGGCTTGGCTTGACTGCTGACCAGCTGTAGTTGGCCTTGGTCAAGCTGTTTATGCTGCTGAAAGTAGAATATGCAAAAGCCAGTTGACAAAACATCGAACAATTTGGTCTGACTTTGAGTGTCAGAGAATCTTCGAGTAATTATTATACCCTGCATTTTGAAAGTTCCATTGGCTGCAACAGAATGTTTGTTAGCTAACAAAAAAAAATTAAAAATGTTCATTAATATTGTCTTTTTATTTTGATTACTTGTGTTATAAACAAATGGATAAGCAAGTATTTTAAAATCAAATTTCAAAAATATTATTTATTAATTTCTGATTTTTAATTAAAGTCGAAACTTATGAAATATATGTACATAAATTTTAAAATTATGTAACTATATTTTTCCTAATACTGCAGCTCAACTTTAATAAAAATTACAATTTTAAACTTCATCACTAGCATGTTTGCAGTTTCGTCACTAACAAACGTTCTATTTTCATTACTTGCAATCTTATACTTAAATGTTTAAGCACTAGCTTTGCTATCAGTAACATACAGATTCCTTCATTAATTACTTTTAACTTAATAGAGTGTTAACTATCTCAGTTTATACCTTATTCAGGCATCAGCGACACGTATCTGCAAGTGTATACAAATTGTGTTGTGGCTAAAATTGTATCTGTTTCTTGAGCTGCTGTTATGAATGCATATTTCAAGCTTAATCCCAAAGTGGCAAAACGAGAATGTCGCCGGTTAATGTTGCAGCGGCAGCAACAGCAGGGAGCAAAGAGGTTAAGCGACTTTTGGCAACGCCACAGCCACAAAGTTTAAGCCATCATTGTGGCAACAACAACAACAACAGCAACAAGAGCAGCTAACTTAGGTGCTCTGGTTTGGGCCAGTTTGTTGGTAAGTTGCTGGTAAACTGGTCAACTGGTTTGGCATAGGGTCCCGGCTTCTTTAATCGAGTTCATCATTGTTCATTATTGTCGCCACGGTTGCTATGATTCAAGTGTTTAATTTTATGCCGCCTGCTTCTCTCACTGCCTGTCAGTCCGTCCTCCTGTCCTTCGGTTCATATGCATGATTAAGAGGCGACCGTCGAAGGTCAACAAGTGCCAAGGAATTGGAATTGGCTTCAAACTGGACGCGACTTCATTTCGCCGATGGAAATTTTAATAACCACACAAGGTCAACCAGGAAGCAGCCGTTGCGGTTTTTGGTGCCTTTCATTTCCACCACAACAAGCCACTCTTAAAGCCGTTTAAATAAACAGAGATACAAATGCAGCCAAGTCAGGAAGAGTCGCTTTGTTCTAATCATAAAAGAAAACAAAATATAGAGAGGGTGAAAAAAGGCCATGGGTCGATGCGGCGAATGCGCAATGTTCATTTGAAATTGTATACTATGGGAAATTCATTGGGTATATGTATATATAGATACAGCAACAATAACAATAACAATAATGGCACACAAGGTTGGCTAGCAGCGACTTCAATTGGCGACCGCATGACAGTTACTGTGGCAATTGCATGTCACAATTTTGTTTGCATGCGAATCACAATAAAAAAACAAAACTCAACAGTGGAAAAACTAAAGTTAAAATCGAAAACTTTTCGATTACACGAGGTGATGAGGGAATAGGATTCGATTGACATACAAATTAGCAGGTTGATGCTTTGTCCTAACTATATTTAAATATATCCAACTGACATTTCAAGTTCAGCTCTATCCAAGTTCTATGGCATTTTTACTCGAGCTCAGACTCGTACTCGTATTTATCTGTTTAGCCATCGAAAAAAACAAAAACAAAATTGCGCTGCAATGCAAGTAATTGCCGTGCACGTTGATTTCAAGTGCATACACAAATTACCAATGCAAATACAACAATAACAAAAGCAACAAGTGCAACAACAACAACACACTAATAGTAGGCATATTGAGTCACCATCGCTCCATGACATGGCCTGGCATACATTCAATGACAACGGATAGAGATACAGATACAGATACAGATACACATACAGATAAACGTACTTACTCTCGCATCTACACATAGATGGGCTGCCAGTTACAACAACAACAACAAAATGTACGAAAAATAAAATCGTGCAAATTGTATTTGCTTTAGAGCAGCCGCCACAAATACTAAAAGATATCATTCAGTCAGTTAGCAAACGAGTTAACCAGTTAATAGATACAGATACAAAGTGTTTAGCCGTGATGTGCTGAGAGAGCTTCAAAACATTTTCACACTTGGCCGTTTTGCATAATTGATGCCAACATGCTTGATGCCTCATGTCTGATGTCTAATGTCTGATGTCTAATGTCCGATGTCTGATGTTAATGTTAATGTTAATGCTAATGTTCATGCTGATGATCATTTTATTCGTCGATGATGCTTAAGAGCCAGGTCCATTGATTGCGTCAGTACTGTTGTTGTGGTCTATAAAATAGACAGATGATTAATGAGCTGCTAAAGTTGTGGGCGTTGAACAAAGACCCCTAAAGCAGTTCCCTTTCAATCCAGAATGCCAAGTGGATAAATAAGTTTTATTGAGATACTTTTACTTTCTGAAGAATGGATACTTTAAGAACTTGAGAGGGTGCAAGATTTTCTTTTGCATAAGAACATTGAAAAGAATGAAAGATACTTGAAAACTAAAGACTAAAGAGAAAGGATCAAAAGCGTTAAATAATACTATTCACTTAATTTTAAATAAATAAACAATAAATTCAATTCAATAAGCATTGTGGCTCTGCTGTCTGGAAAATATTGTTTTCCTAGTGTTACCAAACCAGTTTTGAAGCCTACTTCTGTTGGGAAGCAGGCGAACAACTTATTGTTGTTGAAAAACTTATAAGTATATTCTAAAGCACATTCAAAGCTATTCATAAATTTAACAAAACAGTCTAGGTCTGGGCTTAAGGAATTTATTTGTTCAACGATAGTACTATAAGCGACTCAGTTTTTGAAAACTATTTGCAAATCGTTTTTAGAGCACAGCTCAAGCTGATACCGAAACTAAGTCAACTTCTTCATTTATGAATTATAATTAAATGTTTTAAATGGTATTTAACGATCTATGCATATATGAACTAGAATTATCTCCACTTTTAATATGATTATAAATAAATACTTTATTGTGGTTTATAAATATTATTTAATATACACTATTAATTACTATGATTAGTAATAAAATCGTATGAGTATAATATTTATTTGTGAGTAGTAGATCACTAAAAAGGGCAATTGCCTTTAACTTAAGCTTGGTTTAATTAACAAAATTAAGGCCATTTCAAGTAAACAGAAATTCCTGCAGACATCTGTCAAGGGCTAAACGACATTTGTAAAATCCAAACTCATGAGGCATCTGCTTGCATATACTGATATAAATATATATATATGTATACAGACACTCAGATGTCACCAGACTGATATGAAAGATGTTGAAGAAGCTTCATTCGGAGGTTGAGTACGATTATCCAATGGAATGGATAATGTTATTGTGCTCTGCTATAAACAAACAAATGGCCAGTGGCCATTCAAATGAATTTATGCAAATGCAAAAACAGCAGCAACAAATGATTCACATAAATTAAAGAAAATGGCCGACAGAAGCCGCAACAACAACAATAATAACAATAACAAGAGTGAGCATAAGAACAACAAATTGACTTTCTTGTGAGCATACATAAAATCATTGCTGGGGCCAAGTTAATAAATTCTCTCTTTCAGTCAAGTAGAAAATTGTTTGCAAGAACTGGTCCCCAACTTTGGCCCCAAACTGTGGCGCCATTTGCCATATTATTTAGAATTTACCATTTGCCATTTGCCATTGTAATTGCATGTACTTAGTTAGTTGAGGCTTTTGTCGGCGCACTTCAAAACGTGCTTAATGGATATGCTTAATTGCCGTAGATACTCGTGAACACAGAGAGATAGAGACAGAGATGTAGAGAGAGAGATGCACTGTTGCAGTTCACACTTCATTTGAAATTTGCATATAAATATCTTGGCCGCAGATTGCATGTAATTAAAATAATAATAATGAAAATCTCGTTGAACCAACAAAACAAGCGACAATTTGCAAGTGAACTGTTGCTAACACGTTGGTCGAACGTAGATTAGCCAAGTTCTAATCAATCGAAGCTGCATTTTCAAGACCAAAGAAACACGCTTAAATGTTGTACTTGAGCCAGTAAATCTCCCACGTTCCCAATTGGTTTAAGCCCAAACGGCTAAACCAAGAGCAAAGGCGGCGCTCTTGTGCACTGGCCCGTTAAATAGGTCATTTGCAGTGGTTGTCGAAGACAAAGCTGTGGTTGTTGTTGTTGCTGGTAACGCCCCGTTAAGAGGAGTAAAACACGTTGACAATGACAACACTTGTAAGCAGGCTGACAGCAGACAGTCGACCAGCAGGCAGTCCAAACAAAATCTATCTGTCCGTGCATTCAACCATCCATCTATCCATCCATCCATCCATCCATCCATCCATCCATCAGCGAGCTGGCCAAGACAACGCCGCAATTTTAAATGACCAAATTCGTATCGTGGTTTGTACTTGAAAAACCCAAAACTGGTAAACGAAATGCGATATACATACAGATGCAGAAACAAATACAGCTACAGCTACTGCTAAAGCTATAGCCGAAGATACATTTAAAGAGACAGAGACAGATACAGATACTTACGTACAATTGATAAACACGAGAACTCAACAGCCTGGCCAGCTGTCAACCAACTGGCAAAATGAATTGAAAATGAAACCAATGTTTTTCATTGTTCTTTTTCTTTTTTTTTTCTCTTACTCACACACACACGCACTCTTTCTACCCCTCTCTCTCTCGCCTTCTCTCTCACTCTGCCTGAGCCGTAAAATGCTAAAATATGTAGCCATAAAATTGGTTTGGGTATTCTAAATTGAATGCAATAAATAAAGTGTACAAATAAATTAAACCACAATTCGACCACAAAAGAAGAGTAAAACACGCAACGATAAAATATTTTGTAAGAAGAAGTTTAGCCGAAATCAAGTTGACATATCCCAAAAAGAAAGCAAGAGAAATGCCCTCAAACAAAAAGTTAATGTAATGAATTAATCAATAAATAAAACATAAAATGCAATAATAAACAGTAAAACACTTAATGATAAGAAATAAAACGAAGATCTGATGCCCTTTTAAACTAACCGCTTTAACTTAATTACTGTAACAAAAATTAACTATATTAAAATGTTTATTTAATATTAAATGTCTTTAAATTTATTAAAGAATTCTATTGTACTCGATACACATTATTTTGGTAAAGAAATACATGATAGTATTAAATTAAAATATTTTGAATACAATTACTGCTCTGAATAATTTTTTTTACAATTTTTATTTTTCAAGTGAAATTTTAAATAGATTACATATTCTGTGATGAACTCTTTGATAATATTTGTCAAACTAAAACCAATTGATGAGATTAGAGAACATTTATTTCTGTGCAGTTATCTAAGATTATTTCCTGATCTTCAATAAAAAGTTGTAAGCTGATGCAAATTCTTATAAATATTTATTTAATCTTTGTCTTAACTATAAAACTCCCAGTCGATTCACACTTTTGGCTTCTCAAGAGACAACTTCTATGGGGTGACATGATGGCATAGTTAGATAGATTGCTATTGAGTTTGGTTCTTGCTCAGATTTGTCAAGTTTTCCACGCACTCACAATTACTCAATCTTCAGTTCAGACATGGGCATGACTTGATCGCAGACTCCACACAGAAATAAGACTCCAAGTGGTTGTTGTACTGTCAGCCCACCCATTTACGGATTATACAATGCCGAAAGACCAAAAAAAGATACAGAAAAAAACAAGAAATTCTTTTGCTGGTTTCGTATTGTATTATTTATTTTGTATCGTTTAACTGCCGAAATAAAAGATGAAATAAAACACGATCAAGCCTAACCGTCGCACTGTGGCTCGTTTCCCGAAAACTCGTGGCAAAAAATCAATTTTCGAGTTGTTCCGTTTGAGAAAAATGTTTGTATTTTTAAATTAAGAAATGGTTGAAATATTTTATGCAGAAAGTTTTATGTTTTTAAAAAATTGTGTTGTAGGCTGTGGAGCTCGACAAAGCTCAAGTATTTTTCCAAAAAATGTCCAGTGAGAACTTTACGCTTTAGAGCTTATTTATTTATATTAACTGGCTTACCTTTAAAACTAAATGCATGTAAAAAAAAAATAAATTAAAAGAGAAATAATTTTTTTTTTCCTATGCATATCGAGCCCTTTTTGCGGATATAACATAAGCGACATTTTTCCAAAATTTGTTTTTTATTCCAAATTTGTTCATAAGTACCAACAGAATCTACACCCAAATTATAAAACTTATATTGTTTATATTAACGGAGATATTGGCATGTCAATTATAACGTAAGCGACACGAGACATGAAGAAATCCACTTAACGAAATCTAAAATACTCTCTCCTGTAAAATTAGCTTTTTTCGCTTACGTTATATCCACAAAAAGGGCTCGATATATTTATTGGTCGGGAGTGCGCGGGAGTTTTACTTTTGAATATGATTCTGTACATATTTTAGAAAATATTTTAAAAAAAACCATTGACACAATTGGCATCCCTGAAATTTATTTACTTTTTTTTAACTGTTAACTTACTCCCTTTTAAGTGGCACGCCCACTTTCATTTTTCTTCCAAAAATTTCTTTGAAGTATTGGAAATGTATATTTCAATTTTCAACACGATATCTTTTCCAGTTCAAAAGTTACAGATTTTTGCCACAAGTTTTCGGAAAACGAGCCACAGTGCGTCGTCACATGTTGTTCTTCTTCGATTTCTGTTTGGATCTTGTTTGCCCAGCGGTGCGACAAGCTGGAAAACATAACTTGGCACCACACAGAAACCCATTTCTGGCCAACAAGTGCAAAATGCGAACGGCAAACGTTAAAGTTCTTAGCGCACAGATAAAAAAGTATATTTATTTATGCAAATTTTCCCGCTCACGGGGCTCAAAAATGAAGAACATGTGGTTTTCTGGTTATCGAGACGAGTTTCTGTCGTTGCGTATACGCAATTTGATTCGATATGAGTTTTTAATTTAAAAATTTGAATTTGGTTTGGGTTGTCGTGCACTTTTGTTAGCTGCTTTAATAATTGCCACGCATTAGTCGCGTCAAACCTCAAGGTCCAACTTTTTTGCACTTCTAATGGGCAGCTCAGAGTAAAGTGGGATAGAAGTGCAGGGGGAATGGGTGGGGAGGGGTGCGGGGTGCGGTGGGAGTAAGCTTGCCACCTGACGACATCACAGTGGCTGCTGCCAAAGTCATGTCATGTGAAATAATTGCAGTTTACGCTTCGCAGCCAACGGGCAGCAGCAACAACAACCAAACATCCAAACAAACAAACAAACTGACAGACGAATAGACGAACAGAGAGACGGACACACACACACACAAACGTAGAGAATTTGTCGGCCGTTCCACGGGGCGAATACAGAACGTGGAACGCTTTTTTCGTTAGCTGCCTGATGATGATCTCAACATGCACTAACTGCATGAAAGCAGCCATCAATGTGTTCAGTGTACAAAGTCGGACCGTGTGAGCCAGGGAGCGGGCACATGTTAGCAAGCCTCATCGTCAAATTATCTCACACACATATACAGCAGTATGTGTGTGTGTGTGTGTGTCTGCTCTGGGCCCGGATTGCATAACGCTGCTCTGTAATGAAGCGTCAATCTGCGTCGCAACCAAGTCCACAAAGAGACCGGAATCGGCTGAGTGGAAGCGTTCGTTGTGTGAATATTTCATGGTCACCCATACCAGCGCACTTACAACTCTCTCTTCCTCCCTCTCTCTCTCTCTCTCTCTCTCTCTCTCTCTCTCTTTCGCTCTGTCTCTTCCCACTTTTGCCTCTCCCTTTGGTTTGGTGAAAATATTCGCTTTGTAAGCGAACTGAAAACAACAACCAAACCAGAAAGCAAACTAACAACATCCCAACAACATTGCTATTGTAAACTTTTGCAACTGCAACAGAGAGCAACACAACAACAGCAACATCAACAACAGCAACAACAACGGGAACAGCCTGCAACATTTTTGCAGTGACTTGTTCAAAAGGATTTATACCCTTTAAAAATTAAAATATAGGATGGCTTTACCTTAAATACCCTTATATAACAAAACCCGTATGCTCTTAAATTTATAAAAATGTAAATAAAATAAACAAATAATGATCATTTTTATTTTATTCTTTTTAATCAAAAAAATCAATGACACTCAATTCACAAACAAAAAAAGAATAAAATGATTGATTTTTATGAATTTCCATATATAGTATGAGCAAATTGAGGAATTTTTTAAAAATAAAATAAAAATATATTACACAACTAAAATCATTAAATTTGAGCGAAATAAGTTGAAATAATTAAATAGCTATTTTCATTTACAATTTATGATTTTTATATTATCAATTATCAATGATTCAAATTCTTAAAAATAATAAATTTGGTCATTATTATGAATTGTTTATCTTAAGTGTACAAATAAGTAACCATTGTCTTTTTACATGAAAATTTTACTTTATTGTGGAAAAACGGTTACAAATGAATTATTGAAAGTATTGTCCATCGCTAGCTACAACATTTTCCCATCTCTTTGGCAGCATATGGATTCCGTGTCGGACGAACGGCCAGTCCTCAAGTTAAAAAATGGAAAACAGTCCCCGTAAGTCTCACAAAGAGTAAGATGGGCTTCAGCTGCTTTTTAGCTTTAAATGACATCACAAAAGTAAACCTTATGACGCCAAAACAAAATCACAAATGTGTCAATGTGGTTTGTTTACCACGTGTCTAAGCATCATTCATGACAAATCAAAAGATTTGTCAAAATCTATTGACAAACAGCGGTTACCTACTTGTACACCTAATAATATAGCTTATAATGACTACGTACCCTGGAATAACAGCAAACATTTGATTTATAGGGTATCTTGTATTCTATACATTTTAATTACACCCCATTTAAATGGCCAAATGCACACTCAAAGGGAAATGGGCGGCTATAATAATGCAATTGGCTTTTAGTCGGCACTCGTTTTGGGTGCTTTCCCGCCATTTCCCTTAGTTGTTGAAGCAGAAATACATGTGCATTTATATGCGCTTCTTTATATGCAGCATTAACCGCAACTTTCAGTTGCGCATTAACTTAAATTGCATTTAAAAATGGCTAAAAATAAATGTTATGCAATTTTGCACTAAACATATACCAAGAATTGTTCGAGACTGTCGGTCGGCCTTTTCATCTAATTGTCGGCTTTTCCCACTGTTCTCAGAAATGTCTCTGATGAGACCGCTGAGAATATATCAAAACCAAAACAATCCTCCAATATAGTAAGAAATGAATAAAGGTACATTAAAACAAGTGCATTTTTTAAAAATATATCAAATGATTTATAGATATTAAAAATAATAATAAAATGTAGTAAAAACTACAAATTAATATTAACTCGCTTGACGAATTAATACAGCAATGTTTCTCCATATATCGGTTCTATATAAAGCCCACTTAATTATTGAAATAAATAAATGCAATTGCCCTCAAGTTAAATTTCATGCAAGTGAATTTTCTTAAAATTACTTTTTATCGACAACAATAAAATGTTGAATAATTATTTACCTGGGAGTTTTCCAAAGCGGTGTGAATTTGAATCTGAATGCAAATATTGAAAGCCAGAGAAAAAACCCGGTTTAATTTACGAATGTAGTTACAGTTACAACCAAGCTAAAATAAATAGACAGAAATGTTGCCGAAAATGATTGCCATGAAATTCGTGTAGTACATGAACATTTGTCTGGCTGTGCTGGAGAATTGTGTTAAATGCATTGTTGTTGCCAACATGTGTTGTGGCTCGCAATGAAATTGCGTGTAAATGTTGTACATACATATATCTAAAAGTACTTTTATTTTGCGGTTCAATTTCAATATTTGTTGTAACTTGTTCGCAAGAACAAAACCCAAGAGCCACCGTAACATGGTGCGTATGAGTAATTCAAGAATTCATTTGGTGTTAATTTTCTCTTTTGTTTTGCTTTGCTGGAAGTGCAACTGAGTCATTTTTTGGAACGGCACAAACTGGCACCAAAAATTGCCATAGAATATGCAGCTTCCAATTACCAGCAAACAATTTACACACAGCAGCATTAGTCACCTGTTTCTCTTGATGGGACTATGGGGCGTATGCATACTACATTTAATTTCCAAGCCATTGTTATGCAGGCAATTGGAACTGTCTGTCTGTCTAGTGTATGTGCCTGTGTGTGTGTGGGTGTGCATTCGTGAGAACCTATTCCATAGCAGGGCAGTTCATTAAATTAAACTGTCAGCTACATTTTCTAACTAATAATTACAGCAAATAGAGTGAGAGGGAGAGAGAGAGAGAAAAAGTAGAGCGCAAGCGATCGTTAAATTTATTTGATTTTTTATTAGAGTTGCGAACGTTGCAAGCTATACACGTTTCCAGCGACCTTGAACTTGATATTAGATGCAACCACAATTCAACAGACACACTTACAGATACTCGTGTCTGTATCTGAGAACCGGTTTTGGTCTTGTTATTGTCTTTAGGCCGCTGCGCTGGCTTAGGGACTGGGCTAAAATGCAATAATACGAGCATCTAGTCAAGTGTACACTCAAACACACACACACACACACACACACTCAGCTTTGAGCCCACTCACGTCAGCCCTCTTCAGTCGAGTCATCAAAATTGAATTTAAAGATACTTTATGGTCTGGCCAAAGTATCGTCTTGTGCTTCTCCATCTTCTTCTGCTGAGTCATATCAAAGAGGCAATGCCAAATATTTGGCTGGTTATGTGCGTTTAGCCAAAGTCAACAGTTTGCCCAGGATCTGCTTAGGCTTAGGTTTCCCTCTAAGAGTATCTCTTCACATATGTGTGTGTGTGTGTGTTGAAGTGTATACAAATATGTAAATCTCTGTGTGTGGGTCTCCCTTCCAAATGCCAGACAAACACAAATAGATAAACTTAACTTGCTTGCTTATTTTTGTTGTATGTTGCTGTTGTTGTTGTTGTTGTTTTTGGCCATGTTTCTGGATGCTGCTGATGATGCTTCTTGGGCTGTTCATGGGTGGGAGGGAGGTGTAGCCAATGTCAAGTGCTGGAAACGGTTGGCATCATATAAATTGTGTGTCAATTCCCCATTCTCCCTCCCTCTCCTTCATATCAAACCTTTCCATTAAAAGTGACCTTTTAGCTTGAAAAACATTTTTACTATTTTGAGTACTCCTCAGTCATTTCCATGTCAACGCAAAGGTATCAACCAAATAATTGTACATTAAATTACCTTAAGTAGCTGCAGTTAATTGAAATGTTTTGTGGCAAGTTATAGTTGTATAAAATATTCTATGATTCTTTTTGAAGAATAGAGAATATTTTATATTCTATATAATAAGTATAATATCCTAATAAGGGACTTCTTTGGATTATAGAATATTACACACTGAGCGGTTAAAAATAGCTGCAGACATTTTGTTTATTAATCAAGAACTGTTTTTTTCTTATTAGGAAAGAAGTAAAGTCAATAAAATAATTAAGGGAATATTAAATTTATAAAATTATACGTAAATTTTAATTTTGAACTGATTAGCTTCGTCCATTTTATAGCACATTTCAAACTCGATTCAACATTTAAGAAACACTTGTTATTTGAAGTAGCTTAAATGTTTTTCCTTCAATAAAATACTTTTGTCTACAAAGTACAAAACGCATTATTCAGTAATTCTGGCTCCATATATGAGAGTTAGGAGTTTAACTCTTAAGGTTATTATTAAAATTAAAGAAATTAAAAGTTGCAAGCTGATTCTAATTGCCTCGTTTTTTTTCTGCTTTTTTCCCGCATGGTTTTTCTGCATCTTGTTTCGGCGTAGGCTCTTTTTAAAGTGTCCAGTGTTTTCCTCTTTTTTCTGCTGCCTCGATAGCTCTCCATATTTAACTCCAAAAATGTACTGCTTAATAAGAACATCGGCAGTTAGCTCTCTGTTGTTAATCTGCTGTTAACTTTCTGCTGTTATTGTTCTGCCGCTGCTGTTGTTGTTCTGCTGTAAATCTGCTGTGCGTTCACTATCCAATCTTACATATATAGAGATATATTTATATATGTATGTATACACTTTGAAGGCAGCTCGTCGTAACCTACAATAAATTGAATACAAATTGCATTTTGATGCCATTGTCGGTGTGAAATTTTTATTTAATTGAGGCTTATTGCGACATTTTGGGTGGGTGGTTGGTTGGTCAGTTTTCCAGATGGTTAACCGGACGGATGGCTGCCCATCTGTCTGTCTCTGTCTGTCTGCTCTGACCGTCTGTGCGGTCGTTGGCGCAACAGATGCGCCTTTTAAGAAGAACAATGCGAGAATTAATCATTGACGAATTAATGCTGATACTGACGATGATGATGGGAAACGACGTTGACATTGCCAAGTGAGAGTGAGAGAGAGAGAGAGGAAGGGAAAATGGGGAGACAGCATAATGCTTATATACGACTACGGGCTTGTATCTGTCAGATACTTGTGGCAATTCTTTATTAACCATGCCTATTGTTTATTAACGTTGCACTTGAGCGTGCAGCGAGTCGAATAATTTAATATAATTTATTGCCAATAATAATATTAATGATGATGATGATGCTGATGATGATGATTATAGGATTGCGTGTCCGGAGAAAAAATGGAATGACCGACAGTAAAAAAATCTGTTCAACGTTTGACATTGATGGAAAATGCAGTTCACAATTTCTCCTTTTGTCACTTAGAAATTGTATTTTATGTCGCAACGATTTGATTTCCGCGTATTTTCAGTTTCTTTGTGGCTAACTGCACAAGTTGAGTGAACCTATGAAAATGACAGTATCAAGGTGGCAAATAAAAAAACGAAAAGAAAAGTGACTGACAGTTGTGTCACGATAAAGAAGATAAGCTACAAGTACTTACAGCTAATTTCAAATGGATTTCTATTGATTGAATATTGATAGAATATATTTACAGCAGATATACACTATCGACTAAAAACTATTGTGTTTATTCTGCCATTGTTATGAAATCTTCAGCGCAGATAAAGAAGATATTGAGATACTTATGGTGATATCTTCGTATATGTTTAGATTTTAAAAAGATTGCAGAATGTGAGTTCTGAACGAGAGACATACACTGCCGAACATATTTATTGGCACAGCAAACATTTTGAGATTTGGGGGCTTAATTGTTCCCTGATCGTTAACATGTTGGTATCAATGGAAAGGTCATATAAATTCCTTTTGAATGATATAAAACATTTCTTAACCCATTAAGTACCCTTCGAAAATTTCGAGTTTATGTAAAAGTCATTTTTCGAAACTTTTTTCCTCGATTTTTTACAAAAAATATTTTGATGCAAAAAAATTATTCAAACAATTTAAGGAGTAACTGCAAAAAAAATTTTTCAAAAATATTTTTGCTAGTATTTTTTATAATTTTTTGAAAATCCTAAAAATGACCATTTTAACCCCTTTTTCCTACTTTTTACACAAAAAGTGCCTTTTTAGCAATTTTTAAAAAATTATAAAAAATACTAGCAAAAATATTTTTGAAAAATTTTTTTTGCAGTTACTCCTTAAATTGTTTGAATAATTTTTTTGCATCAAAATATTTTTTGTAAAAAATCGAGGAAAAAAGTTTCGAAAAATGACTTTTACATAAACTCGAAATTTTCGAAGGGTACTTAATGGGTTAAGAAATGTTTTATATCATTCAAAAGGAATTTATATGACCTTTCCATTGATACCAACATGTTAACGATCAGGGAACAATTAAGCCCCCAAATCTCAAAATGTTTGCTGTGCCAATAAATATGTTCGGCAGTGTACATAGTCAGCTAAACTTTATAGAACCAGTCACACCCTATTGCCTAAAAATAAGCACAACATCATCATACCCTTTAATACCCATAGTACCGGGTAACAATAACTAAAAGTCCATTTAAAGAAAGAACTTTTCCATTAATAAAAAAGACTGATAAGAGTTTCAATTTCTTGTTGTCAGCTAAAATACAAATATTGAACTGAGTGCTGCTTCGAGCAATACTTATTATTAGCATTAGAAAATGGTCAGTTTGAACTTTTGACAAGTCAACCGTTGACTTGGAAAACACAACAACAAAATTCATGTGTGACACACATTTCTTCCGTGCAGTGAAAATCTTTTGGCTGTTTAAAATAGCCACAAAAATACAAGTGGGGTAGATTATGAAAGGGGTACGAGTTGGGGAGGGAATTCACATGAAAATAAACAAATTCCATGACAATGACCTCCTAAGCAGATAAATAGAGCTAAACGAGAGTAAAATGAGCAAACATTTTAAACAAGCCCCAACAAATAGACAAATATATATTCAACTAAATACATGTACATACAAACCTATATACAACGGTAGCGTGAGCAATGAATAAATTATATATATCATATTTTTGGGCTACATTTGTAGTGTGTGTGATAATCAAATAAGTTGAGGCAAGTTCACTGCACGGCAATAACAAAAAAAGCCGAATAATGCGAAGCGTAGCGCATAGAGAGAAATGAAATTATATTAATAAATACATATGTATAAATAAATAAAACAACACTATACAATTTGAAAACGTCATCGTTGTGTGTGGGCGCCAGCTGATTAATTAAAAGGCACAAGTGTTACAGGTGCAAGCGGGACAGCACTGCAAGTGTGTGAAAGAGAGCAAGAATAAGAATAGAATAAAGACATGCTTAGCATGCCGAATACTAAATACTCTATAGATAATTGCTAAACAAAATTATAAAACAACAACTAAACAACAATTAAAAATGTTTACAAAAATCATAAAAAAATAAATTAATTTAAAGAACAAAATAAATATTATTTGATATGTGTATTATAATGCTATGTGTACTGTAGACGATATCTGGTCAATTGATAGCATACGCAATTGACCACTTGTTGGTCAAATTATCGAAAGAGACTGGGGTTGAGAGAGAGAGAGAGAGAGAGAGAGAGAGAGACAGAGCGGGAGTGAAAGGGTTAATTTGTCTCAGTTGGTTTGTTGTTTTGCGTGTGTTTTGGCCATGTCAAACCTGCTGCCAGCAAAACTTGCCGAAAAAGTGCGAGCTTGAAATACATTTTATGGACATCATCGTTAAAGTAATCAACAGTAACAGCAAGAATCATCATCAGCAGACGGCGACGCATTAAAAAGACAGCAGTCGCAGCAGAGCCGAAAGCTGAAATAAAGTTAAAAGACTTTAACCAAATTCAAGGTCAACTTCGTTTCAATAAATTGCAAATGTGAGCGAAGGCGCGCTGTATCCAAAAGGAGAACGGGGAGCGGGAAGGGAGATCTTGCATCCCCCGGCTGCATGACGCAAATGATGCCAAAGTCAAGCAGATTTACCTGTAAATGAAGCAAAAGCTTCGAATCGAGATTCGAGTTGCGAGTTGCGAGTTGCGAGACGCAAACCCGACGATTTTTCAAGCGAATTTTTGGCGTGTTAATAAAGATTGTCGAAAATTTAAAGAATGGCTTTGATACAACAACAACAGCAAGAAAGAAGAACAACTGGTATATTAAATGCCCCTCCTCGACGTTATTCGACTCGACACGACTTGACTCGTCTCAATACTCGGGTTGAATATACTACATAAGACTCGTAAAGTATGTAATTTTATTTTATTTACCCCCAAAATGCGTATAAAGTTTCGCTTTAATTCTCGTTAAGCGCATTGCAGAAAATAAAACCATAAGATAAAACCTGCCATAAGATTTGTCCCCTAAAAATGACAGAAATTTTTCAAAGCCCACATAAAATGGGTATCTTCAAAGCAAATCTTCTGAACATTTAAATTTCCTGACTTTGCCAAAAACAATTATATGTAAAGCTAATTTGTATTAAATTAGTTTAATAAATTTGACAATATATTTTAGGATGATCTATACTTTTATTCATTTAAGTAGAATTACTAATCAATTAGTTTATAATAAAAAGCTTTGGTTACCATGATCATGAAAATTTAAAATAATTTGATTTTTACTTAATAGTCATAAATAATCAGAAATATTCAAATGTAAACAGAAAAAAATCAAAATAATCCGAATCGTAATTTAATCATTAGTTCGACTTTTAAACAAAAAAAATCTAATTACTAATGATTATGAATACTAATCATTGTTTAACAGGTATGGCTTAGAGCAATTAAACTACTATAAAACTTTTCAATTATCTGTCAAGTCAATTTGTCCTATAAATTCTACCCAGGGTATCTGCTAGTCAAACACTTTGGTCTACATCAAGCTTATCTGTCGCAATTTGCATTTATAATCATTTTTACTTTAAAATTATTGCTTAGTTGTTTCTCCCTATCGCACCTCTCTCTCTACGTCTGTTTCTGCACAGCTTGCAGGGCATTATTACTTACTTATTCTCATATTCGTGCATATGGAAATATATTAAGCATTTATCGAACTCTGCGCTTAATTTGTTTATTTTACCTGTTAACCAATTTATTCAAGTTAAATTGTTTATATGTCGTTGGCACAGCACAAACACAATGCTGTGGTCGGATCTGAGATCTGGTCTGGTTTCTGCGTCTCCTGTTATTGCTTTGTACATACATATATCCACAAGTAAGCACATTTAAAATGAGCTCCGTGTTTTAAACAAGTTCAATCAACTTTGCACCGCAGCCCAAAAGCAACCACAACACACAACACAGCACAATTGATTAATTAATTAATTATTTATTGAACAGAGTTTCCATAATATTTTCTGTAGGTACTTTTGATTGAGAAGTTAGTCAAGGTGAAAAAGTCGTATAACCAAAAGAGACTGCTCGACTAAGTAGTACCCTGTATTGTGTTTATTCTCTGTGTCGTTAAAGTAGAGATAGGTGTGAGTTATCTGAAATTGTAGACTCTAAATTAATTTGATATACATATTTACAGAGTAAATTTGATGAGATTATAGCCTGTCACACACCAGCCATTACAATATTTACAGGGTATATGTAAGGCAGCATACTTGACTGTAGTCAAAGATGGGTTGTGACTGCTTCTGATATGCTAAAAAAATACCTTTAATAGTTTAACTGCGTCTGCCAAGATTGCCACTGTATGCACAAATACATGCGCACGTATGTATATGACCATGTCTGTGTAAGTGTAAGTGTATATATTGACTGTAGCTATGGAAAACCTAAACATTTGCACTTCGTACACTTGTTAGAAACTGAGTATGAAAGAGGCCGACTAAAGGAGAGGGTATGAGGCGGGGAGAAGAGTAAGGAGAGGGGTGCTATTGCCAGGCAGCTGCATGGTTTATCGCAGCAGCCAAGCTCCTCCAATATGCACTCTCTCTGTCGCCCTCTCTCTCTCTCTCTCCAGCTTTGTCGCTCTTCTCGCTTGAACTGTGTCAATGGCCTTGAAATTGTTTTTGC
Organism: Drosophila limbata; assembly: GCA_963924055.1. Taxonomy (NCBI): domain Eukaryota; kingdom Metazoa; phylum Arthropoda; class Insecta; order Diptera; family Drosophilidae; genus Drosophila; species Drosophila limbata. Next base: position 15,163,069 of record OZ001353.1, read on the forward strand.
GCCATGCGCTGCTTAGTTGATGTTCTTGTTTTTTTTTTATTTATATTTGTATTTGTTGTTGCTCTTGATATTCTTGTTGTTTTTGTTGTTGTTGTTGTTGCTCCAGCAATGAGATTAGTAAAAATATGGCACTCACTTAGTGCAAGCTTAGCGCTTTGTAGGTCGCCCATAAGGAAATGCAATTTAACGCCGTACCACTGTGCGTATGATTAACGTGTCATAGAGAAAAACATACAAATAACTATGTACATATATGATTTGTCAATTCATTATGAGTGCAAATTGCATGCTTCGCATCCATTAGAAGTTCTGACGCGGCTCACAGATATTTTTTTGTATAGGAAGTGGACGAGATTTGGTTTTAGCTTTTTGTGGTTTTCCATCAATGTCATCGTGAATCTGTAGCGGACATAGACAATACATATATATAAAAAAAAGAAAAAATAACAGATTGTACACTGCACGACAAGGTCAAAGTCATCGAAAAACCAGCAGCTGTTCATCGTTGCTTTTTTCCCATTTTTTTTTTTTTTTTTTTGTATTATTTTACTGGTTTTGTTTGTCTGTTTACAGCCACTGCTTAGATGCTGCTAATGATAATGATACCAAGCACTTGCTGACGACTGCAACAACACTCTCAATACTCTTGGCTAACTCATCTAAAATTTGTCCGATCCGATTTTTTTTTTCACTTTGCGATTAATATTAAACTTGACTTGTAATCGAATTAGCTGAGACAACTTGGAACTTTTGGAACTTTTTTGAAGCTCCACTATTAATTCAAAATTTGCCTATCAATTTTTAAAAATAGTTTTTTTGTGACTCAATATCTTTTTTGTACTTGTAGCTTCATAAATGTTCAAAGTAAATATAAATATCTTGTAAGAAGAATGAGAATTCATCATTACACTTCTTTAAATTTTTTCATCATGAAATGTATTCATATATTTATTAACAAAAGTAAAGTAAAAGTTAATTTAAAAACTCAAGCGCACACAACTTATTAGCTGAAAACACTTTTCTCTGGTGATTTTCAACACAGCATTGACGGTCTCTGATCTCTACCTGTCTACCTGACACCTGTCAAAAGCGTTAATTCGCCATAACAATTCTTAAGTGCTGCAGCCAAAACAGTGAGAGAATCAGCGACAACAGTAGTCTCTGTTTTCATGGACCTTTAAAGTCTGAACCACTTAACCGACGGACGACTCCATGCAGCTGTTAAACCTTTGACCCCAAGTGTGACTACGAAGTGCAGATCAACAGTCGGAGTGAGAAGTAAGAAAAAATAAGACAAGTGCAATAACATGGATCGACAAATGAGAAGATTAATCCGCGACAAGCATATGCGAAAAACCAACCATAAACAACACGGCATGTTGATTAAAAATAATCAAATTTATTTATATTACTTTTGCCTTTACTTCAGCCAAGTATTTGGGGAGGCCTCATTATTTATGGGACTGGCAAACAAAAACACGACTTGAACTTGAGCCTGTCAACACCTCAGAGTGTGGCTACCTTCCAGATTTGTGCGATAGCAGAGACGTTAACATCGCTGCTTGTTGGTTAATTGCCAGCATCAATTACATTACTCATACGCAGCGTTGACGCTTCACACTGGTTACTGGTTGGCCTTACGTCAGTTCGAGAAAAACTAATGTGACATTGCAAGAAAATGCTGTTGCACTTGATGATGCCAACTAAAGATGCATTGAGAACTACGATTTCCAGTTCACCATGGAAAATAAACGGGATGATTTAGCTGTCTATCAGCATCGTTCCAAAATTGAAGGCAGTTCTCAGTCTTTCCAATTTAGCAATAACATACACGAAGATATTAAAAGTAACTACAATTTCATTAGAAAAAGAGAGAAATTTATCATTTAGTATTCTTCTTTTTTCTTGAAATGAACACAAATTTGAACTTGTAAACTTTAAACTTTCCAAACCTTGCCAAAATTTAACATGAATTTCAATTTAATCATAGTCTGGCCTCTTTATTTATTTATAGCTCAAATTTAATTCCTTGCATTATAATAATTTTTTGGCTTAAAATATCAATTTTTTAAAATCATTAATTCCTCTTGTCATAAAAAACTGAACTTAATTCTGCAAATGAAGTATGATTGACAAAACTTCAGTAAGCTTGTGGATTTTTTATGAAAATCGATTTAATTAAGTCGATTGATAGTTAAACATTTTCACTAATAAGTATTTCCAGATATTTTCTTAAAGAAGAAACTGTCATACTCTTATTCATTCCTCAAAAGTCCATTGGTACAAAACTTGACTTTCTTAAAGATATTGTTTAAATTTGGCATAACAAGAAATACAAACACGTTGCACAGCGTTTGTGGCATTGTGGCAACAACTCGATTTGGCCAGATGTCGCTGTCGATGACGCTGGCGGCTTTGGTGACGCTGACAACCTTGACCTGGTTCTACTTCTGAATGGCAAGTTGACTTATCTTGACTCTCTCAGCAGCCTGCCGACCGCTGGACGACTTCTAACCTCCGATTCGGAGACGCCTTGAGTCTGTCCCAATCTCCGCCTCTGCCCCTCTGCCGTTCTTGTGTCTTGGCAAGTTTTTGGCATAAGTCACAGACAGATTTCAATTAGCGTTTCCGCACGTTCGCCTATTTAGTGCTCTTGTCTGGTTGTCAATGTGAATTTAACTTTCATTTGACAAAACCTAATAGCTACAGTTTCCACTCTGTATGTTGTCTGCCTTCAGTTGAAATCCTAATTAAAAGCGCTACTTGCAATTTCGTCTGACTCTCGTCTCTCTAGTTGGATTAATTCGCCCGAATTGGCAGCTGTGAGTTAAACACTTTAAGCTTCGGCAACAACGAGAACAAGAAAAGCGCAGAAAATCAGCGAACAGCAGGAAAAGCAGCTGGGAAAACAAGGATAAAAGCAAAGTAGGAAAAGGCTGGCTGCTGCTGTTCCTGCTGCTGGTTCGGAAGTTGTTGGACAAGTCCGATGTGCTAAAGTTTTCAATTAGGACACTTTCTCATTTGCATTTCAAATGAATTTCGCGCTACTTGAGCTTCAGTTGCGCGTATCTTAAGTGCTTCTTATTAACATTCTGACTTGAATATCGACTAGACGGCAAGTGAATAAAGGTGGAATATCGCCTTCCAAAGTGAAACACACATTTGTCACTGTGGGGGCTGCTAGATAAATAAATAAAGTTCTAAATTAATTAATGGCAATATAAATATCAAGTACAAAGGATGCCGATTTATTTATTTATATCAACGATTTATTTACCTATAAAAGGGGTGTCCTCCCCTAGTCTTGAGAGCGAATATATATGGTATAAGCATTGAACAATTTACTTACATCTACAATGTAACAAATTTTTCTTCTCTATTTTCTGTGTGGTTTCTTGTGATATCGACTCAATTAAATTGCAGCTGAAGATAAAGCTAATTTATCAAATTCCGAGATATGGATGAGCTTCGATATTTATTTTACTTCATTTTAACTTAATTTATCTAATGTCCAAAAAATCTTTAATATAAGCAGAAAACAAAATTTTGACTTAGTTATTTAATGGATTTTTACTTAAACTATATATTAATGTTGTAAACAGTCTATAATATCGTATCTAGACTATATATAATTTATGAATAATTTTGACAGGCATATTCAAAGTCCCATTCTCTAACCCTACAATTAAACCTAAATACTTATTGTCAAAGCCAAATAGGCAAAACTAAGAAAAAATTCAAATACGAAAATATCGATACACATCCCTAATTCAAGGCACAGATATACAAAAATATGTTTCTGAATATATGCTTGCACATACACTTATACATTTTCCTCACTTGATTTTTTTAAAGAAATTTGTTTCCGAGTCCCAGCAGTGGTCACGTCACAAACAACTTGCGAAATCACCTCCGGGCTTTCAGAACAAAGTGGGCGGGTCAGAGATGCGAGCTATGGCCAATAGAGGGCTGGTCACGGCGAAGTGATAGCGGTGTAGGTGGCGCCCTCTGCAGTTTGAAATATGAACGGAGCTGCAATAAATATAAGTAACAAACAAGCAAAGAATCAACAATAAATCGCAACAACAATAAGAATGAATTGATTCAACCTGAATCAAACTGTAAAATGAGCACATCGTGAGAGGTGATGAAATGAAAGGGGAGGGAGGAATGGCATGAGTGGTAGCTATCGTGTTCGCTCGTGCGTGAGCACTCACGCGTGTCATTTGACAACGTGTTTATGCTGGAAGCTCAATTTCGCATTGACAGCATCATCAATGGTGCAAACGAATGGCAAAATAGACAACAACCAAAACAGCAACAACAACAAGAGTTACAACAACAACAAAAGCGCCTAACAAGCACTTTAAGCTGACGCCTGTGACAAGCCACCCAAGTGCTCCTCCATTCATGCAGGCTACTTCTCTCTGTCCCTGTCTCTATCTTCTCTCCTGTGACTGTGTCCTCTTAGCCTTTCAGTCAGCCTGGCGTCATCATCATCAGTAGCATTGATGTTGTCATTATACTCATCGACATCCCTGTCATTACGCGTCGCATACAAACGTAGAAGCATGAAAACACTTGTCATTAACACACGCACACACATTCACACAACACTCACGCACACACACACACACAGACAACCTAGTCTCACACTCACCTATCAATTCAGACACTAACCAAGCAATGGCGCCAATAAAACTTGTATCATCTTCTTTTTTGTATGTTATCAATTCAAGTCTTAATCTCTAGAATAATTCAACTATATGGAACTATTTGTAATATACTTTTGTGTATATTTATAGTTTATTTAAATAAATAAAGATGGTTTACCAATTGTTGTCACCCATTTTTTATTTAAACGCCTTCTTTCCTCTCATTTTAACATTTATTTCAAAAAAAATAACTTAACAATTTCTCTTTTAACTCCGCAAGACTTTCCAAAAAACAACTGCTTAGATTTCAACTCTTTTTGCCTTTTTTGTATCTCACCTGTCATTTTTGGTTATTTTTCTTTATCGAGCAATTCTCAGCACAGAGATTAGGTACAATAAATCACACATTCAATTGCTTTGTCGACGTAGCCAATAACACACATGGAGAAATCCTAAATCACATGAACAGAAGAACAGTACATAAAAAAAACAACAGCAAGACAAGAAAAAAAAAACAACAACAATTGTGTGGTCTACCTAGCTAACGGTAAAAGCTTCAATTTATACTTCGATTTGTATAGAGAAAGGATATAAAATGTTGTTTCTAAGGCATGTTCTCTATTTGGCTATAAATGTACATTTTGCCTTTTGATTTTGGTCAGTTGTTGCTGTTGTTATTGCATTACAGCCTTTGGCATATCCGTAACGTATACGCAGCGTATTGCAGATGTTCTTTTCTCAAGTCAAAGCCCAACAACAAATATCAAATAATTGTTTACCCATTTAGCAATGTTCATTTTGAATTGCTGCCAAAAAAATGCCGTAGCTATTTGTTTACATATGTAGATAGAGAAAGAGCGAGAGAGCTAGAGAGAAATAGAGAAAGAGAGCAAAGGAGGATTGCAATAGAACATAAATATGTATGTTTATTTGTTTAGAAATGAAAAAGTCAGTGACATTTGTGGGTGGACTACAAGTTACTCTGGAAACCGAAATAAATTTAAATATAACAACGGTCTATAACTATAAGTTAAACACATATTAAAAGTTCTGAAAGCATTAAAATTAAAATGCCAAAATCTGACTTTCTTTCTGCCTTTTACATTTTGTAAACTTTAAATTGCTTAAAGCTCTCTAAAATTCCTGTAGTTAGTTACCCGCAAATAGAGAGGGATGAAATAAAATCACATAATTAATGAATGCTTGAATTGTCGAACAGCATGTAACTCGGCATGTGGCAGTGGCAAATGCAATTTGCGAATCATTTATTATTCGAGTTTCAAATTGAGGAAAATTCGCAGAGAGCATTACAATAAAATAATAATAAATAATGATTAAACAATAGAGCTACTCCCACATATGGAATACAAGAATTATTCTGCTGAAAGTCAGTTCAGTTCGCTAGACTTCCACAATCGTCATGTTCCTCCTCCTCATTTTCATCCCCTAACTTCTCTTCCTCCTTCTCATCGTGTCTTGGCTCTAAATGCAATTTTCAGTCTTTTTGTTTGCCATGATTGATGCTAAAATGTCGTTGCCTTTCAGTTGAATCAACAAAGTTGAATGCAGAAATTGCATTTCTTGTAAAAAGAACCCAAAATACATATTTTTAAAAATACAGAAACTAAAATTATTCAGGTTAAAAGAGCAATTCACACGCACTTGTTGACAAGCACGTTTATGTTCAAAAGGGAAAAGGGAACAAAACAACCAGATGAAAAACAAAAAATTTGCCAAGCCAGCCAATGGGGCAAATGTGACTCTGGGGAAAATTAAAATCTTCTACACAATTTGGAGGCGAGTTGCGAGCGATAACAGCAGCTTAACGATAACGAACAGCCGGCAACATTTGCTGTTAAGTGTTAACAGTGCGCTGCTCTGTTAAACGCAGCAAACTAAAGAGCGGGAAAAGCAAAGAGCAACCACAACTCTCTCTCTCTCTCTCTCTTTGCTGTGTTCAAATTTTATGCTCTTCGAATTGGAAGTTAAGCAACTAACTAAGCTTGTTCTTCTGTTATCAGTGAAGAGTTGTTGAGCTGGTGATGGTGATGGCAACCCTAAGCTACCCTTAGATTTGGTAACGGCAAATTGACTCATCTGGCAGTTAAATTAAATGTTCCTTTGTTATTTTTGTGTTGTTAGTAAAAATGGCGCCAAATTTTACAATGCGGCAAAATAAAAATAAAAGCTTAACAAATTGTGCATGAAATGGGAATTCCAGCGGCTCCAGTTTAGGCCTCATCCATTGCACTCAGCCTTGTTTTCAGTCATACGAAATTTGCCAAAAAGAAAATGGTGGCAGCAAATTGAATTACCCAAAGCAGCAACAACAACACAATTTGTTGACGGCCACCGCAGTGAAAACAAAACAATAAAAGTGACGAAAAAAAAGAGAGAGCATAAAAGTTGAAAGTGTGCGACTGAAGACCAGGGCAAAAGAACGGAGAGAAAAAAGAAATAAAAATAAAAATGAAAATGAAAATAAAAGAATCCCCTGCAAAGTCAAATGAAAATCAGCCGACCCCGAGGGGCAACTCCGACCCTAGTAGCTGCCACTGCTTCCACAGCCACTGCTTGTTGCCACATTAGCCACGCCACGCTGTGCCCCCTAATGAGCATGCCAGACATATGCTATGGGCCATGTCCTACCTACTATAATACCCCGCCCCCTGCCCCTTGCTACGCCCCGTCTTGTGTCTTCTATCGTCGCCCATATCTTCCCACTGACTAAAGTAAAATTGGTATGTTTAGGTTTGCTCTTGAAACATCTAGAACTTGGCAGTGTCAGTGGTGGGTCGGGAGCAACTTAAGGGTGAGGGTAAGGGTGAGTCCTGGGTTAGGTGACCCGGCATATGCTAGTGTACTTTGTGTGCGACATTCAGGACGGAGCAGAGTATTCTTCTTTTTATTGCTGCATTCCTTGCCATGGGGAGAAAGCATAAGAATGCGATATTTAGGATACGACAGCTGGTCAGCTGCTTAAATACCCTGTAAGTATAACATGATAGATAGAAGGAGCTTACAAAAGATATTGCTAAAGAGTTGAACTGATTTAATAATTTTAAAATATAAAATAAAATTCGAAATCAATAAAATATATTATATGAAGAGAGAGAGACATGATGATACATAAATACATATTTTAAACTCAATTATTGATTTCTATTAACCCCAATTTTCTGTACTTATGGCAACTTTTGTCCCCTTGTAATCTTTTCCTATCCATATTTTCTTTCTGCTTCTGACCATAACAAACGAGTATTAACATCATTTCAATTTTGGCCAAAAATGTATTGCAATTTTCTGTTGCTCCACTTGTTGGATGTGCATCCATATTACGTATAAGCATTTAAAATTTTCTATTACGCATATTTCTAAATTGCATGCAGCAGAAGCAAAACCAAAAATATAGAAAAAATATGAAAAATAAAAGGAAAACTATTTTCTCATTATGCCATTTAGTTGGGTTTCCATTTCAAGAAAATAGTACAATGGATGCTGAAGAGATCTCGTGGCTGGGGAATGCATGTCGGAACTTAATGTTTTTTGTTTAGAAGCTGACGTCAGCGATGTGAATACATCAGTCAGTCTGGTAGTCAGTCATCCAGTCAGTCTGTCAGTCAGTCATTCAGTCATCCAGCGAGTGAGTCAGTTTACAGGCCAGGGAGCAGCATAATCAAAAGTTGCCGCGCATTGTGCAAAGTTTCGACCTCGCCGGCTGCTGTTGCAGTTTTGCTTGATTTGCACCAAATTAAGTTGGCCCCCATCTGTCCACTAGACCATGCCCAGCATCAGCATCAGCACCAGCATCAGCATCGGGACCCAGTAACAGTTCTCAGTTCTCTGTTCTCAGTTTCGTGCCATTGGACATCGTCGCGTCGTCCCCTCACTCTCCCCTTCTTCCGTCTGTCCCGTCCCGTTCCGACGACGGTCCCAAAAATGCAATAAAATTAAATGCTTTTGTGTAAAAACTTTATGACTTTGTGTTTATGCTCGCTACACGCTCGACGGTGTCCACCATCCCCGTCTCTCTCCCTCTCTCCACAGCTCCTCCTCACTCTCGCCTCATACGCCACGCCTTTTTGACGTCTCCACGTTCGTCTTCAGCTTTTGGCCTGCTTTAGTTTTTGCGACTTTGCGGCAATTGTTATTACGGCCGTCGCCTCGCATGTGTTGACAGTAATTAATTTAACCGGCATTAATGAAATTTATACGGCCAACACATTGTCTGCCACTTTGTCGCTGCAATTTGTCCAAATGTTGAAAAGTAGCTGCCAGTCAACTTATGTTCTACGAACTGCACTTTCTAGCTAGAAAATAACAAAACAATCTTGACGAGGGATTACCTTACCTTAAGTTAAGTCACTACCTTCTTAATGTTACAGATATTTATTCACAAAATCAATTCTGCGCTTCTTAGAAGCTGAAACCCCTTTTACTATCAGCTGGTTTACTCTTCCAATGCAAAGGGAATGAACAGAAAAAGAAGTTTCACAAGTAATCAATTATAAGTAATATAGAAATATTATATTGTATATTTTTTCCAGTAATGGTATGCCCTTTTCATGGGTTCTTCCATCAACTTCAATCAATTTGTATTAAATTAAAAATTACTGCGTTTATTTTGATTGTCAAATTTTCAATCTGCAATCAATTTTTGATTCAACTTTCTGATTTCAGCCATTAATAAAATCTTCCATAGTATTTACCTCTACTCTAAAGACTCTTTGAATCTTCCACTACTTTAGTAAATGCACATTTCGCACTATACTTCATAAAAGCAAGTTTCTCTTGTCATTGTCTCTCTTACTCTACTGCCCAAGTGAAATCATAATTTTCGACACGTTTGGCCTTCAGCAGGTCACGTGCGGAGCACAGCATAAAATAGATATGTGGATGAAATAGAGTTGAGCTTTACACGATCTCCGTTGCAGTTGCAGAGTGTAAACTATTAAACACCCATTGATTGCAGCCAAAAGTTTACTTCTCAATTTCGCGGCTCTATTAAAAAGCAAGTCAGAAAGAAAAATTGAGCTGTAATTAGTTAATTTTGTTGGACAACTTTTCCCAGAGAGTCCCAAAAGTGCTGAAAGAAAAAGCAAACAAATCAAAAGAAAATGCAGTCAAAAAGTGTCGTAATTTTTGTCTTTTTATCTGACAGCATCAACAGCAGTAAAAACAACTGTAATTTGTTTGTAATATTTAACAAAAATAATAAATTTCCCGAGTGTCAAAGTATGCAACAAGCAGCGACTCCAATCTTATCATAGAACTTTCAGAAGAAAAAGTTTGTTTTTTGTGCTGATTTTAAATAGGGGTAGACATGATTTTAAAGAGATTTGTTAAGTTTATGTGTCAAAGTTTTAAAAGTACTCGACTTGCAAATACCCTGTCAACATATGTACACACACACTTATACGGACTGCGGAAGCGATGCTTTTAAATTTGTTGCTTGCCTTATAGAAGTAGAGGAAGAGAGAAACAGCGAGTGCAGCTGTGACTGTTTACAGTGGCATCTATATCAGAGTGCCTAGTGGTGTGTCAATTAACAGTACAGCGTCAATTTAGTATTTAAGCGTTGGTTTGAGAACAAGATAAATTGGTAAAGTTAATCAAAAATGTCTCTTTTTACTTGAAGTACTTAAATCTATTTTTCGCATTCTATTTAAGCTGAAAAAACTATCGTTTTATGAATACTATAGTCCGACTATCAGATCCCCTTCCAATGCGTTGCACATCAAATTTTAATCGCATTGTAAATTAAATCTTTAAATTCTGTAAACATATAATCTTTACATGCAGGTGCTAGTTCGACTTACAGATACCCTCTACTCTCCACTTGAATTGCTAACGACAGTCGCAAATTTAAAAAAAGAGCCCTCTCATAGTTCTTCCAGATTTTCCGCCGATTTCCTTAAATCGAATAATCTCTCGCCGCATTGTTGAATGCTCTTTGGGGGAAACGAGTGGTAAAATGTTTCGATGGTAAATGCTTCCATGCCCAATGATATGCAGCAAACTGTCAACGTCAACAGCATGTGGAAAAGCCATTTAAAGTGAAATGAAAATGGGGGCCAGAGGGCTATGGGGCAATAGGGGCTGGCATTGAGGCCGCGACTCGCAGCGATAGATTCACACAACGAACTTCCGCTGCCATAGAACGACAATAACAACAACAATAACAAGAGCAACAACAGCAATAACAACAACAAGAACAACAGCAAGAACAAAGTCAGCGCAAATGGCAACAGGCAAACAAAAAGTTAACGCTTCATAGCACAAATTGAATAAATCATCAGATGTCGAGCTGCTGTGATTTTAAACTGCAAACAGGGGGCGGGACATAACAACTGTACTTGAAAAGGTTACGTGCATAATTGTTGATGCCAAAAAACCAGTCACTAAACTAAATAATATAGCATATATATAAATGAATATATGCATATAATGAGAAACACTTGAGAATTACTGTGAATGAGTCAGAGTTTCCCTTAACAAATTATATCAACTCTCTTGGCCCACATTGCGTATGCGTAATGTGCAAAGCTGTCAATTGAATTTAAATATAAATTATAATTTAATTTCAAATTATAATTGAATTATTGCCGCTTAAGTGCCGCTTTTGCCGTCATCGCAGCCATTGATCCTGGTACATCCTTATACATTAAACAGGCAAATAAAACTATCAACAACTGAAACATTTCGCTAAAAATGATTTCATATGCCAAACAAACACAACGGGAAGTTATATAAGACCTTGACCATGACCGTGGCAAATCAATCACATTGAAGCTGAGATCTCACTGTGATTCAGCTCGAGTAATTGCGTTCATAATTATCTTAATAGTCAAAGATGTACACCTTAGCGACGCTTGGCTGTAATTAACGGAAACCAATTGAATTGAATTAGAATGCTTTAAACAATATACTTATTGTTCTCAGTGCATTCGCAGCAACTTTCACTTGAGTTGGTAATACTATAGCTAATGGCCCACCATTTTTGGCGGGCGAACTAAACTTTCTAGCAGCCACTAAGCGTCCAATTTTCTACTGGGCACTTATTATTATTGGGCACAATTCCTTGCTGCCTACTGGAAGTTTACCGTTTACAATCATATGTTCGTCTCGCTTGCACTTACATGCGAATTATCACCGCGTGCAGCTGCACATTTTTCTTCGTTTGTAAGTTAGTTTAATTTTGTACTTTGGCCCAAGCAGAGGCACATTTTGTAAATTAGAAAATGTAAGTAAGAAAATGGAAATAATTGTAATAAGTAAACTGTTTATAAATAAATAAATAAAATTGTGAAACTTTACATATTGAATTGTGAAAATAAAGATTTCAGCTGATCCACAACATATTTTGGTATTTTCAGTGGTAGTCTGCTAGGAATTCGGGCAAAGGTAATACAATAGTTGATGGATCACCATGTTTCGCCTTAGTCTGTAAGTCAAGAATCAGACAAACTATTTTCAATCTATCTAAATGTCAACTTTCCTATTATTCAGTTTATTGCTATTCATGCTGTTTTGGCAATCGGTTAATCCTAACAAACACAAATACGCATCACAAACTGAAATTGACAAAATGCTCAATGTGAACGTTTGCCCACAAATGCCCATAATGAAGAACGTCACCAAAGAGAAGGTATTTATTCGAGTTTCTTACTATATATATTAATATATGCTCTTGTTCGATAGCTTTTAGGTTTTTGGTACTGTTATGCAACGACTCCATTGCCTTTTGAGCGATATCAACGTCGTTGTGCTTCTTACAATGTCAAGGACAGTCGTAAGTAATTCCATTTTGAAAATTGTATAATTAATTATACCCACTAATGGTCCACCTGTATAGCCTATTTTGAGACCAACATTCTGTACACCGACTATTATGCAACTACTATTACATATTCCTGTGATTATATTCCGGAAAAGAAAACTTTCAGAAGTAAGTAGATGACTACATTATATTTAATAATTATGTATCATTTGATGTTTTCCATTCTTAACCTTATTCAAATTGTCAATTAGCTTGAAAGTTTTTCAAATGGTTTCATAGTTGAAGTTAAGAAGTTGTAGTAATGTGCATTTCAATTAAACGAATAAAATAATATTCAATTTAACAACATCTAATCTAACCATTATTTTTAAATTTAACCAAGTATTGCCAAATTAACGATAGTTTCTTTAACATTTTCTTAATGATAAACTTCTGAATCAAATTCCTCTACTATATTTATAGGGAAACTTCGCGTCTTAACCCGAACACGGACTCCGATGCATTCAACAATTCTGGATGCAATAGTCTTTTTGCTAAATGAAAATTTTCCTATCAGAACGCTGCAGTACCTGAGATCTGAAGCCTATTGCTTTGAATGGTATACCTTGAAATTTGAAACACAATTGCGACCAAAACATTTTCAAGCGCCCTTCAATCGGGAAGAGGACTAAGAATAATATATGTAAAATGGGATGGCTGTGGGTAACGAAAAGAAGTATAAATTAATTGCATAATTGCCTAATTATTGTTACATAATTTTCCATACAAATGTTACGAATCGATAATAAATAAAATTGAGGAAATCGTATAATGGCGCAGACCAACTTAATTAGCATTGCTGACCACCGAAATCAATTACTCCGACAGTTTCAGCCAATTGATTACAATGTGCTCGAGTCCTTCTCGATATGTCCGGGCACATATGGTCGGTCCGTCGGCCGGACAGTATCCTGACAGCATCCTGCCACTGACAAGGCGCCATTAATGAATGATGCCCGTGGCGTTCACTTTGAATGCCCGCCCACAAGGCACCAAATCAATTTGTGAGTGTGGGTGAGAGTGTGGGTGTGAGTATAAGTGTATTCGCCGGCAAAACTTTTCGTGAACCCAAAATTATCTTTTTCTTTTCTCGCTGTTGCTTCCTTGGCTTCCTTGTGGCCCAAAATGGCTTTGGCCGAACAATTTGCTTTCGGCCCCGTGGCTATAGCAATAAAATCAAACTCACGCAGGCGTATGCGTAACGCACAATTATCCCTCATTGAGTGGGTGTGTCTGTGTCTGTGCTGTAAGGGATAACAGTAACAGCCATCTAATAATTGTCTTTGTCAAGCGAATTTCAGTTAGTCAATTGGCTTACAAGAAAAGCTACAACAAAAGCAATCAGAACTCTACTTCTGGAGCAATTCTATTTCAATTGTGGCAAGCACTTAATGCTAATCGTTGGCACTAAACTAAGTTTATTGAGCATTGTGTACATCATTTCATACAAAAGCCAAAAGTAAGTCGGAAATAGCAGTAGAAGACTTCATAAAAAGGGAGACTGATCTTAAGAAAAGCTACTGACTAAAAGATTCTCGGTACACAGGTTAAAGATATTCAACACAGTCTAATTTGGATAAGAAAAAATCCTATAAATTGTAAGAATAATGTCTTGTAAAAAATTTAAATAACTTACTAAAAAATAACCAGCAATTTAATTTGAGATATGGTAATTACTCAAAAATTAAATCGTTTTTTCATATTCTGGAATCTGGAATAAGTGTTTTGGAAAGTTACGGGCCTTAGAATACATTATGGCCAGTTCTTCAAAGCTTTAGACTGTGCCTTTATCTCTGACATTTAAATTTAAATTTAACTTAAACCTAAACGAATAAATGAAGGCTATTAATAATTTAAGTTAAATAATAATAATAAAATAGATAACTTTTTATTTAAATATGTATCAATAATAGTTTGTGGAATTCACTAAAATATCCATCAATGTGGGCGATAACTGTAGCATTTTGTTGTTGCACACGTAATTGTTAAGCATTTTAGACAATTGTCGTATTTACGTATTTGTTGTTCTTTGTTTTGGCTTGTCGTTATTTAATTTGATTGTTTGTTGTTTAATGTTGTTCCAGTTGTAGTTGCTTCTAATGCGTTTTGTAACAATTTAATGGCACGTTTTATTTGCACAGATTTAATTTTAGCCAGCGAAAAGGTAGCGACTATGAGATACCCTAAAAAGAAGTATATAATTCCCAAAAATAAATAAATATATAAATATCATTAAAAAATACATATATATATATTTAGACTGTATCAAAAATATCCATTCGACATGATTACAGGGTAGCTAATTGAGCATGATGCATTCCAATTTCAAGTCCAAATCGCTTTAATGTAACCACATAACCATAAACTAAACAAATTAAAGTGTAAATAAATACTCAAACTATCGACGGGAAAATATGCTCTTTGAATTTGGAATTGCATTCGAAATGCCAAATGATATATTGATGTTGAAAATAATTTTTGTTTTTGTCTGCGCATGACAACTCTCAATTAGTTCAAGAAGTTCTTTTGGACTCGACTTGGATGGCGGTTTGACTGGTTTCACCAGTTTCCGTCTGCGACGTAGATGTAGAATTTTAAATTTCATTTTCGTTTTCGTTGCTTTGGAAACTAACCAAGAAGAAGCCCATAGAAGACGACAAAGCTGCGAGAAGGCGATGACTGATAGACAACAATAACAACAACAGCAACAACACTTACCATTTATTGATGTGATAATCTAAAGATCAAGGTCTTCCTTTTGCCATTTTAATAAACATTGTCGTCTCTCGTACATAAAGCAAAGAATCAACGAAACGAAAAAACGAAACCAGATTTTTGCTAGATTTGATTTCACTGAATGATGCTAGAAAATTGTGCGGATTAGCAAACAACAAGAAAGGCAGGAAATGTGCTGCACCGCAAACAAAAGGCAAGAGTTCGTTTAACTTAATAAAAAAAATACAAAGAACAATGAGAGGAAAATGAAAGTTAAGCTCTGAATGTGGAGCACAAGCAACGTCTGTGTTTTCACAGAGGATTCAGCACAGTCTGGTAGAGGGAATCCCCCTTTGACTTGGTTCATCTAAAAGTCTAATGCGGCCAGGGGGAAAACTGGAAGTGGAAATGCAATTGAAATGCAGATGCTTGCATTGAGGATTTGCTTTGATTACGAATTGAATCAGGCGTATAATGTTAGAGTTAGTCAAGAACAAGAACAAAGAGTTTAATTGGGATTGCAGGCAGTCATCTAAGACTTTAGATGGATTACAAAATATTAAAATAAATGGCTTGTAATGCTCACAAAGGTCTCACTTAAGTAATCAAGAAGAAATGAGAGTTCATTCAGTTCAAGTGCCAAGCAAAAAGGCAAACGCTGAAGACAAACGGCAAAAGAGACAGAGAGCAAAAGAATTTTCGGTGTGTTGATAAGCAAAGCAGCAGAACAAAAAACAAACAAAACAAAAAATAAAGATGAAAACAAATATGCAAAATAAACCATACCAAATGCTCAACAAGAGGGCGTCAAAGTTGACGCTTATCTGCGCCTCATTTGCCAAACAACAAAAGCCTCATCAATTTCATAGGCCGTCCCCAGTGCAGCCAGAGATTGGACAGTGTCTCAAATCGTAAACGGCAGATGACAGCAGACAGAAGCGAAGACATCATCAACAGCAGCAGACATGATAGGGAACACTGCCAAAAACGTGGACAGTACTGTGACAAAGTTCACTCAACTTTCAACTTGTAATTTGTCATTGTGCCAGCGCCATGAAAACTGAAAACTGAAAACGACACCCGGCAGCTGTCCAAGGGGGAACTAGGCAAATGTGGCCGACAGAACGTCATCATTTGGCCCGGTCAAATAAATATTAAAAATCATGCAAGCCAGTGGCAGTCTTTATATTTTTGTATTTTTTTATTTTATTTTTTGGCTAGCCATTCAGCCGTCTGCTCGCTGCATGCAACAAACACTGCGTATACGCAATGAAATTTATGTGACTCGCAATGCTTTATGCAAATACTTTAAATGTCGCATTTTTGTGGAGGAAAATGAATTTGAGGCCGACAGCTGTGGGTGGTGATTAATTTGGGTATTGTTCTTTCACATAGCCGTCTTTCTCTCACTCGCTTTAAATTTAATATTTATTTCTCATTATATTCTTTTTTGTCACCGTTGACAACGTTCATTGAACGCTCTTTGAAGTCTATTTTAGTCTGATTATGCTTGAATTATGACCTTAAGCTGTATGATCGGTTTGGCAGTCTAATTAGCAATAACAGGGTATTTTTAATAGTTTCAAACAGTTAATTAAAGAGTATCTTAACATTGCTCATTCATTAAAAAATCTAAAGATTAAGCAAGCTGGCATTTTAATAATCAGATGCTAATCAAAAGTGTCAGAGATGAAATCTTCTTCTTAAATTCTTCACTGGTTAATTGACACATGGAATCTGTGCGATTTAAAGGTATAAGGTAGATAGTCAGGTGCTTTTTCTGAGAAGCAAAGCGACAGTCATCATCATTAGCACGCAGGTCAAGTAGTCATGGAATGTAAAATGTAATTTGTAAATACATAACAAGCCATTTAGCCACACACATGACCAAGTTAATAACTGGTTTTTTTCATACAAAGACACACAGAACTTAACAAAGATACGAGAACTACATCGAGGCAATAAAATTACAATAAAATGCCAAAAGCGGAAGCAAATTCAACAAATTTCATTTACAAACAGTCCTTGAAATGAACGAACGAATCGAAGTGACTTTGGTTGGGGCAACAACATTGTAACCACTTGTTAGCACTTTGAATTGCAGGAAAAGCATCGGATCCAGCGGATTTGATATTAAAATGAAGAGGCGCTCGCATAAATCGCATAAATATGTTAATTTGTCTCGTTTGTGCGCTTTGCGGTGTGGCAGCATTTAATTTTATTTTTATTTTTCCATTTTTATGTCGCATTAATTTTAAATTCAGCTCTAACCAATTAGCATAAGTTGTACATATATTAATGACACGTTCTAAGCACACAGCAAAAAGTAAAAGTAAGTTTGCAGCACACGTCAAAGAGAAATAATAGAAATTGGGTCAATGGAATAAATGATGAAATTCATTTATAAAAATAAAATAAAGTAAAAAGAACAAATTTAAGTACTTTAATTTGAAATCAACACTAATGCTGTAATCCGGTTTTATAAGCAGCGTATACGCAATCTGTTTCTGTTCAGCATTGCGTATACGCAACGTCCAATAGCAACAACAATCGATTTATTGTCTGCTATCTTCGAAACAGAGAACTCAATGAATGACAGACACAAAAGAGCAGGCCGAAGAGAGTCAAAGATAAGCAAGCACATAAAAGGCACGAAATTGAAAGAAATGAGCGCTAAACACTGAAAATATGAACTGGTGACAAGAACCGAAACCCAAAAGACAAAAGTCAACAGACAACACTCAACAATCAGCAGCACAACCATAAAAATAAAACAAAACAACAGCGACAACATCTTAAAGTCAGAAGAAGAAACCAAGATAGGTTCTCAAGGCAGATGGAAACCAAAAATTCAAATCGGCATTGAAGTGAAACCAAAATGGAACTACGGAAGCGTTGAAAATTGATTAAATTTATTTATTATGTCACAGAATATGCGCTTTATGGTCTGCCCTTAGCTTAATCAGAAAGAGATGGGTACGGTCTGGGGTCAGCATTAAGTTAAAGCCCCTTTATCTCCCCATCCAACTTTGGCCAAATGGATTTTGTCTGCTGCTCATCAGGATAAGAATTTCAGTCTTGTTTTGTTTTGTCAATTGAACCTTATAGACTGGCTGTTTATCTGCTGTCCAAAATCGATGCAGATTACCCAATAGCTGATATATGATATCGACTTTTTTGATTTCCAAATATACTCGTATTTGGCTGATAACAATAACAGAAAAGAAGAGGGGAATATTCATCACATGGACAGCGAGCAAACGAGCTGAACGTGACTTTAGTTTCACCCCCCAAAGTTAAAGTAGAACTCTGTATGGATTTGTATTAAATTCTTTGTTTGCTCGAATAAATTTCAAGATAATCTAATTAAAGTTCAGGGATTTTTGTGTGAATAAGCCACAATAAGTATAGCAGCTGTTAAAGCAAATTAAAGAGAAAGAAAAGAACCATTGAACTGCAATTAGAAAACCACAGTAACAATAGGAGAGAAAACAGCGAAGTCAGAGTCAAATTGAATACCAATAACTTATTTTGACAGACGAAAACATACCCTGTATTGCAAAAATGTTGAACTGTCGATACCACTTAAAGTACTATAGATAAAAATTGATTTTAGATATTTGCTTTGATTGATTGATAACGAATTTACGTTATTTATTTAGATGTATTATAAATACACCCTCTTATTATAAAGTGCGTGGTAAATCAGCTTTCGTCTACTTAATTACAACATATCCAGAATGTGTTATAGCCATGTGAGCCGAAAATCCACACAACAATACTTAATTTTGCCAGCAGTTGAACAATGCGCAGGAAATTCGTATTTAGTCATTGGAAACAAGGGAAACCGACCATAAAACTGGCCATTCTAAAATTTAGCCAATGCATCTTTGTAGATAAACAATGACCGCAGAACCATTTCCCATTCAATTATCATTTCCCATGTTAAACCCTGCAAATGAATGTGAATGAATTACGATTTAAAAGTGCCAAAATAAATTATTGACATTGCTTTTTTTCGATTGTTTTTAAATGTTTATTTATTTATTTAGTTAGTGTCAACTAAGTACAGTTGACCAAAATTAATGTAAGAAATTCAATAAATATTAAGTAAAATTAAAAGTAAGTAATATAAAATTAATTTAAATTAAATTTAAACTGAAATAATAAAAAAAAAGAAGTTAAAAATTACAAAAAAATTAAAAATTAAAAATCTGGGGGTATTCAAGAATATTTAAAATGATCCAACATTTGTTGCAACTATTGGGGAAAACCCAGAAAAACCCAATCAGATCAAAAAGTATTAGTAGCAATAATTAGTAATAATACAAGTATTAGAGATTAGTAAGGTCAGGGATTTCTGGAAAGGAAGAGGAGAAGGGAAGATATTAGGGAGGGAAGAGAGAGTTCTGTGGAGAAAACGTGATAAAGATTGTTGTACTCAGCGCACAAAACACGAAACGAACTGCGCAAAGCGTAATCGGTTGTGCATGTAGGTAAAGCTAAAGGTATAAAGTTCCTAGTAGTTCTACGGGGGACAGAAAAAGAAAGACGTTCTAAAAGGAAAATAGAATCAATCCCCCCAATAATCAATTTATGAAGAAAAGTAACGCCAAGCGTTATTCTACGATTGATTAAAGACGGAAGACTGAGAAGACTGTTGGCAAGCACTTAGTATACTATAGTTTCCTTTACCTCAATTATTTTCCATCAATAATACAAGGAATTATTTTGAGTTAAAGTTAAATGCTTTTATCGATATATAAATCTACACTCTTTAAGGAAAACTCTCCTCTAATTCCTTGTGACTACTTAAATATTATAGATGCTATAAAGTATTTTTATTAATCTTTCGCAGATTTTGCTCATTTCGTTTGTAATCACTCAAAGCTTAAAGTGACGCTGTTGACCCAACGAATATCGCATAACTCATACGCCCCATTATCGTCTCATTGTGCGTAAGTGCATATGCTTAAATTTTATTGCACAACAGCTGCCGTCAAACACACAAAAGTGCAATTTAGCCAAATGTATTGGCCTGGTCTGGGGCCTGCAGTGAAAAAAACACTCTCAAAACGTTGGCGACACTTCGTTTCTTAAAGTGCAGCCCAAATTGTGGGTTGTTGTTGTAGTTGTAGTTGCTGCTGCTGCAGTTGCAGCCACCGTGGCGTCAATTATCGCCGCTGTAAGCAAAGTGGGCCAGGCAAATAATAAACGCGCCCAGAGCAGAAACCGTCGCCTTCGTCATCATCATCATCATCATCATCATCAGAGGCACTCCATTGTCAAACGAGCTTAAGCACAGTGCCACGCCTCATTTTACAGTGCCTGCCCGTCCGCCTCTTCCACTCACTCACTCCTGCCGTTCGCATTCGCGTTTTCGTTTTCATTTTATTTTATTATTTTTGTTATTTCTTCCACCGTTTTCACGCCTCACTTGACGCGTTCGCTGATTGATGGCGACCTCAACTTCAACATGGACTCTGACTCCGAAACCGCCTCCGACTCCTCGCGCTGGTGTCGCCGCCTAATTAAATGAAGGCAACGTGCACGCATGCGTAACTCAATCGGCAAACATCGACGGCAGCCTCAACAGCAGCCTCAACCACAGCCCCGCCCCTCGTTTCCGCATCGTCCGCCCTTTTGGTATTGTATGTGTGTCTGTGTGTAAAATGGGTCAATATGCAATTATTGCATTTTTGCATTGGGCTGCGTTTCGTTTGCGTCACTTTGCGAGAAAAGATTCCCCAGACTTACATTACGACATGGCAGATATTTTAAACAAGTGTATACATATTTCGAATGAGAATTATAAGATGACGAGTGATGATATTGAATATGGATTGATGACAAGGAAATGTTAAGATTAACCTCATAAGTCTCAAGATTTCAGCAGTAAGGTCTGATCATGCCTCAAAACTCAATATTATCGATTAATATTAACAAAAGATATTTGCATTTTGACGATATTTTTATAGAGCACTTTCTATTTATTTACCCATAAATGTAATGAAAATTACATTCTTTTTTAATCTAGTTTACAAAGAGTTTTTTGAGTTCTTCATATGTTCAAGTTCTTCATAGCTATTTAGTTCTTATATTGCAAAACTAAAACCATCAGTTGAGGATAGAATTAATGCTATGACTCCCCGGTTATTCAATGTTAGACTATCGAATTTGTTAGCTTTGGCAATTCGTTTCTACAACAGATATAATTACACTCGCTTTCTCTGTATATACCTGAAATATTTATGTAGATTTCATTTACTATCGATTAAATCCATATTATTAGCAGCTGGTAAACAATTGTTAATGAAAGTTTCCTACTATTATTGATTTCATGAAATTATTTGATTAAATATACCCAGCTTTAAATAAGCGAATACACTTCGTTTAACAAAAAACGCCATCAGGTAAAGTATATAATAGTAGTTATCGATAGTATCGCAGTACTATCTGCCATGAAGAAAATCACTTTTACAGCTCTGAGCTCAATGAGTTGCTTATAATTTTCTTTAATTGTTGCACTTAGTTCTCATGTTGTTTTAACGACGTTTTGCCTTTTT
This sequence comes from Drosophila limbata, assembly GCA_963924055.1. Lineage (NCBI taxonomy): Eukaryota > Metazoa > Arthropoda > Insecta > Diptera > Drosophilidae > Drosophila > Drosophila limbata. The sequence continues at coordinate 15,184,824 of OZ001353.1, forward strand.
TTCTCTTTAGCGCAACATGAATTTAAGCAATGATGGCCGTTTGCAGTCGTGTTTACTTATAAGTACCTCAAAGAACTTTGCTCATTTCCGCGAGGTTCAATTGCCAAGTTCAAGGTTACCATTTGCATAAAAGCAAAAAAAAAAAAAAAACGAGACAACCATTCACAGCCATATTTCGAGTGTATTATTACTCATGCATAAAATGCTCACCTTTGACAACGATTCCCCCCACCACCACTACGAGAAACACATCATCGTAATAAAAGTCACTTGGAAGAATTTTGGTCGAATCTACCACACAGACTGCTCATTAGGGACTGAGTCAGAGTATCTTTTTAAAGTGCAACGCCTACAGTATGGGAAGACAGGGAAAAAGAACTGCCAATTAAGAACCTAACACTTTTAACGTTGACAAATTTGTTGTTTATTATCATAAAAGCAATATAAGTCTATAAATATTTCTGGAAACTACACCCTCTATGCCACTTAATATCTGCTCAACTGACCCAGTTTCTTAAGCAACATCTGCAGATACATTTTGTATCTGCGCATTGAAGATGCAGATCGTCAGATCTTTTTTTTGTTTGCAGTTTTCTTTGGTAAATTAAGTAATTGGTACATGAGGCTGGGGGCCACTCGATGCAATCGTTTCGGATTCTTGCAATTCAAATGCGAGTTTGTATCTTTCTATTATAACGACACACACACACACACAAACAAACTCACACACAAGAGTATCTGAGAATTGTGAGGCTGTCTTTGTGCATTTATACTGCGAGTACTCGTACTTCTCTCTGTTCTGGTTCTGGTTCTGTTTTCCATTTCGAATGAGCTCTGCAGATGCAGTTTACGCCTTGAGGCATTGAATGCAGGCCACGCGGTTCACAAACACAACAACAGCAAAAATAATAGAGTCAAAGAGGCCAATGGTCTATCTATGAGTGCGTGTGTGTGTGGGTGCGTGTGTGTGCATCTGTATGTGCCTACTTGCGCAATAGCTTAATCAAAGCAATTGCTGTTGTTGTGCCGCGGCGGCAATTTGCCGTGCTCCAAATTCAAAAATTGCGCAGATTCCTTCTAAAGACCGAGAATTTCATGCTGAAAAGTAAAAGTAAAAAGAAGCGAGTTTTCAATAAGATTTAACTTAAGTCAAAACAAAAAACCAGAAGCTACGAAAACATGCATATCAAAAATTGCAGCTTATTCATGAGTATTCGTGAGTGTTTAAGAAAGTCAAGCACTCAAATTCAAACAGCATTTGATGATACTTATTTAAATGGCGATTCGTTAAACCGCATTACGAATTAATAAATAAAGAGCCCAAAAAGACGCAGACCGGACCGGAGGACGGTAAAGGCGATAAAAAAAAGATAAAATGAAATGAAATCCACACACACACACACACCCGAACACACACAAGTTGAAAAATTAAATTCCAAGGTCGCAAGCACAAGAACTTTTTGTTTAGCATGTGTACGAAGAATTGTGGAAGTGATCTTTCAGTTGGGATTTCAGTTGTTCAGTTGATTCTTTTTGTTTGGCTTTTTTCTCAGTTTGTTTAAAGAAGAATTAGCCGGTTAATCAGCAGCGAATGTAAACTGGAATGTTTAATATGAATATATATACATATAATATATGGAATATCCAGTCAAAAGTTAAGGCTGGAAGTTTTCAAGTCGCAGGTAAGAAATAAGTGAAAAAGTGCAAAAAATAAAGTTGAATTCGAGTGCTAATTAAAGCCAAAGATTGAGGCGAAGAGAAAGAATGAGAACCCAACGAAATCATTTACTCAAATGCATACACATATATCTTAGTATTTGAATTTATGTGCACGGCTTTCTTTGAATTGCGCAGCGGTTGAGCGATTGAAATGCTTTTTTTATGGTTGGTTGTTGTCGTCTCAGAACCCTAAGGCTTGGCTTTTGGATGCTGCCATTGACCTTGACCTCCCCCCCGGCAAACGCGAACGCAAACGCAAATCCGAATGATATCAGAAAACAATAAAACCAGCTCCTTCTGAATCTATTTAAAGCAATCGAAATGATGCACGAATCACCCAAAGCCCCAAATGATTGTTAAGCATCAGTTAAGACTAATTGACTTTGGCTAAAATTGGTCAAAATGCGCAACGACAACAACAACAACACAAAGAGTACATCCAATTCACTTCAAGCCAATTCCAGACAGAACAAATCCATCAACGACTCTCCGACTCTGAGATCTGAGACCCGAGACTGGGGTTGAGGCTCATTCTGTGGCTTTGACATGACATCATCAGCCTCAATGACAATTACTTAGCCATACAAATAAAGAACTGCGACCTCAACCTGTCGCCGTCATAGTCGCAATTGTGTTCAACTCTGGCATGACACAGTATTCTGACTATTTATGACTATGCATCGGAAGTCAAGTTAGAGCTGCATAGCCTACTATCATTTAACATTTATGTATATTTAATAATGACAGATTTTAATAATCCCTGATTCCAAGAATATATTTCTCAATTGTTGTCTTTATTCGTTAATTTTTTAAGTCGATAAGAATGTTTGACACCAGAAATACAATTGCTATTCTTTAATCTTTCTTTTTTTAAATCTAGCTTAAGAAATTGATTTATTCAGAATTTTTAAGTCGAACTATTCAATAATGAATGGAACACACCTTTCATTAATACAGTAAAAATAACATTCTATTTTGAACAAGATGTCAATAGCTATTGACGAAAAGTGAATACAAATAAAGCCATCATTCAATTACCAATATCCACAAGTTGCCGCTGATTTTCTCAAGCGTTTTCCCACAACTTTTGAGCGGGCTTCGGTCAGACGATGATTAATGACAAAGTTGTCAAGGCATTAGGCTCGGCGTTAGCTTAATAAGTTAATTAAATTTGTGTAAATTTGTTGAAAACTTTGTAAATAATATAAAGCCATTTAAATAGCATTTAAGAGTGCCGCCAAATAATTTCCATATGACGCATTA